>VZRI01000302.1:398438-515572 GCA_013397515.1 Upupa epops
CACCAGTACCCCCAAGTCTCTTTCCACCTGGGTACTCTCTGAGAACTCCATTCCCATCCCATAGTTCTGCCTGGGGTTGTTATAACCAAAATGTCCAATGTCCCTTCGATGTAGAAACTCAGATTTCTAACATTCGGCCTAAATCCCTCCAGCACAACTTGCAGACATTTCCTCTAGTTTCTTCTATACCAGGGAGAAGAGGCTGTTCCTCTCCTCACTCCAGATAGCTATGGAAAGGCATAAGGTTTCCCCTCATCCTGCTTTTCTCCAGCTTAAACAATCCCAGTTGCCTTTGCTACTCCTCACAGACCCTGAAATCCAGACCCTTCGCTAGCTTCGTTGCCCTGCACTGGACACCTCACACCCCTTCTCACTCCTCGCGAGGATCGGCCTCACCAACTCCGTTTACCCCAGAACAGCGGGAGGCAGTTCCCACGATGCACCCCCAAGGCGGCCCTTTCCCGCACCCCGGGGTGTCAGGGGAGGGTTGTGAGGGAAGGAGCACCTGATCCGTGCAGGAAGATGAGGGAAGCGGTGTGCCTGCCCGCGGGGAGGACCACGCTCCTCTGCAGCGCCGTAGGGGCCGCCATGACCAGCGCTCCCCTCCTCTTCCTCTCTCCGCTGCGCCGGCGCAAAAGTGGCCCCGCCGCCGAGCCGGGCGTGCCGTGGTGGAGCGCTTCGTGGGGTGACTTCCACCACTCCTAGTGTTGAAAGCCGGTTTTTTAACCTAACGTGCTCTGGTTGTAACAACTGTAGCTGCCCAGAGAGGTTGTGGAATCTCCTCTGAAGACTTTCAAGACTTGTCTGGACACGATCCGCTGTAGCCGCGGGGTTGGGCTAGGTGATCGCCGAGATTCCTTGGAGCCCCACCTTTTCGTTGTTCTGTGCTAGGCATTTAATCGTTTCGAAACACAAGTTGGAATAGTTGGCTTCATGGAAGCCAGGGCAACCTGGCAATTACAGTTCGACGAAGATATTAATTAAGATGTTGGCAGCTTAATGAGGTAACTCAAGGGCTGTGTTCCCTGGCTGAACCGTCCTCGTTACACCCTCGTTGTGACACTAAAAATGACACCCAGAGGTCAAATAGCCCCTGACCTGGGTGAATCCCCCCTCTCCTGAGCTGGTGGAACACACAGTAGGTACCACTGTCACTTTAATTGGAAGTGAGGAATTATTTAGCCAGTTAGGACTGAAGGTAGCAGACACTGGACAGATAATGACTGTATTTGTGATGCTGATGTGGACTGTGTAAATGAATGACTGCTCTTGCAGCTTGGCACAAACCTGCAGTAAAGGAACACTGGGCTTGGGGTGTGGGTCAGGTCTTGGTGCACTGGGTGATAGAACTCTGATTTGGGATAGCACTGGCATGACTGGGGGACCCAGTCTCTCACACCCAGCTGTCCCAAGCACCACTGCTCTCTGCCAGCCCAAAAGCAGGGGATTTCTTACTTATAAAACCCCATGCCTAAAACCTATTTATAGAAAATAGTCTCTCTGTAGATCCCAGGAACCAAATAGCAAAAGGGTGTTACTGCTTTCATGTTATCATCTGTGTTTGGAAAGGGCTTTAACCTTCAGCCTTTACCAGGTGTACACTTCTAAGAGTAAAGGCCTTGCTGGCAAGAGAACTGAGGGGATACAGGTGGCTGGGGGCTCTGATGGCACCTTCAGGGCACTTCAGAAAGTGAAGGGCTTGCAAGTCCTGTTATAAAAAAGGTCCCATTGACATCTAAAAGCTTCTCTGACATTAATTCAGGTCTGAGCACAACATCTCTGATATTTTGGGTAGTATCTACTGAACTGGTGGAAAGAGATAAGAAGTAGGTGCTTTCTTTTAGATGTCTGGGTAACATACATGCTCATGGTCATAATACGTATTTTTTAGCTATGTGTCAATTAACCACCTGCCTTGGTGCTTTGAGGTCTATGGCAGTGGAGTAAAGATGACCAGGCATAACCTCCAGTATTGCCATTTCACTAGCCAGGTGCAGTGCAATCCAGCGGGGGAGCAGCAAGTTTACAGATTAGTTTTGCAGTTCATCATGAAGTTTTTTGGCAAGCCACAGGGGCACACCTGTTAGTCCTTAAAAATGTAATGAAACCTTAGCCTCTTGAGGTAGCATGTTATTACCTTCAGAATGGCCTGTGGGTTAAGTAGATGAAACATCAGCGTGTGTGTAATATGAAGAGCATGCTGTGCTCGTATTTCTGTTCAAATTACTGTCCTGACTACTATTTTCCTATATACTTAGGCCATGAAGTCTTAGGGCACTACTTAAGTGTAGGCTGACAAACGGTGTGTTATGATGCCTCTTCAAAACATATGCAGCTGTCTTTTTTAATGTATCTGGAAGCATTCTGCAACAGGTCCAAGAAGTAAATAGAAGGGGAAAAATGATAGTTGGGCAAATGAGAAAGCTGCATGGAGGGGAGGGATAAAAGAGATTCATAAAGTTTTCTACAGTCTTGTTTGCCTAATGCAAGAATACCAAATCGTAGTGAAGTAATGCCACTATAGACAAGTCAGTATTGCCAGTGACTTGTAGCCGAGACAAGCCTTTTCATCTGGCTTCGCATCATACAGAAAAAACGTGGTATTTGTGACAAAAATGGGCTGCTTATCAGAAAAGTTTTGTCATTATTACAGGGCACATTAATTCATTAAATTACACTTATTTGTAGTATTTTAATTTGTCTTGCTATCTTTCATGAGCATTGTAATTTCTGAGGGCTATTTTATGTGATGAATCACTGAGCAAAGGTGACGTGTGGCTTTGGAGTAACTTTTCTGTGCAGTTACAACAGCAACAAATCATGATCAAGACTTTTTAAAGTCTTGTGGTTTGTCATTCTCTGCTGCTGAGTTACAAGCTTGGAGGTGCAAGATTCCCTTGTGCCAACACATAAAGCTTGATGCCAGGAACAACACAAAGGATAAAATATTGGATCATGCAAGAATCATACTCTAGATTTGGAGGGTTTTGTGTGCTGATTTTTATTCTTTCTTTTCTATTAGAAAACAAGCAAAAGGCTGTCTTTATCTTTTCTTCATTTGAGATAGTTTGAGGGCTTCATGTGAAAGAACAAGATTTTAAAAAAATAAAGACAAAATAGACAACTACACAGAAATTTAGGAGAGAATAGGAACTCTGAGCAAACATAAATAGAAAAGATCTGAGTTATAATTCAGATGACAACAGACTTACTGTATAACTTGTTATTTATGCCAGAGGAAAATTTAGGGATTTCTTAAGTATATTAATTATATTGAATGTTAATTACATTAAAAATGTCATTTACTTAATTTAAAACAAAAAAAAATACCTTCTATGATAGGAATGGCCAGGAGGTTTTTCTGCTTCTGAGTTAGAATTTCTGTTTTCTGCCATTGAAAGGATGATAAACTCTCTGCTGCCTGCTACTTCTACCTTCTACTCAAAGCAGGAGGGGAAGAAAAGAACATACTTGGAGTAAGAACTAGAAAAAGGTTATAACTATTTCCCTGGGCTAAACCTATGAAGTCTGTGTTGCACACAGATGTAACCCCTGAAAACCATAAAAATCATGCCTGTTGCCATGGACAGTCCTGAATAAATTAACAATATGTTAATAACTGGAGAAAATTATAGGCAATATGAAAATAGCTTGAAAATTATGTTAAACTAACATATGCTTAAGTTATGATGCTTATGTTTTTTTTACAAGTCTTGCGCTGCTAACATGAAACATCTCCAAAAGGAATTTATTACATTTCACGGCATCAATAAAATGTCCTCCCACACCCTCAAAACCATATTCTGTTGCAACTGACTGCTTCTTTTTTTAACTTTTTTCCCCGGGCTTGATGAAATAAAAGGATTAAGTTTTGAATTAAATGCTAAATAAATATTGAAATCAAACTACATATTCATATTTAAGTTTTCTAAAGAAAGGAAATGCTAAATGCAAGTGGTGTTTTGTTGCTTAGGTGAGGCTCACAGTGCTCTTTGTTCTGACTTTTCTCTCACACCAACTCTATTCAGAAGAAAACAGAAGAGTTTAATTTACTTGCAACCATTTTGATATTTGTCTCATTTTAAATGGCTTTGCACTTTAAAATCAACTTGAGGTGAAAACATTATGTTGCAAAGTAATATCTGTGTCCTGCATGTGTACACTATTATAACTCTATCTACAGAACTGAGGCTCCAGTACCCCACTTTGAAAAATACTTTGCAGGTATCATACAGTTGCTGTAGAGTTTTTTAGTAGGTTAGTCTACTAGTGCTTCATCAATGACTAGAAAGAACTATGCCTGATTTCTAGGTGACTATGTTTACATTTAAGTCATTTTGACAGAAGCTGAGATTTTGATATAGAAATAAAACTATAAAGTGTTTGGGTCTTTCCACAGTCTTCCTTTATTTCTTTCTCTGTATCCTGACATTATCGTCACTATATCAGAAGACATCATTAGCGTCTGTGTTTTACAGCTGGAATGATAGCTATCCTATAGTTGCTTTATTCATTATTATGACATTAATATGAAGTGCTGAGTTTCTTTGGTTCATTTTTAAGTCCTTTCCTCTCCTGTCCTTCTAGTCCTGTACAGAGGCAGGACCATCTGTCCTGTTTTTAAGACCATCATGCCTGTTACTGTCACCTGATCAAAATAAGCAACTGTCCTCACATTTGGAGGTGATATCATTCACTGGAAACAAATGCAGTGCTTTGACATAGAATCTGTGTGGCATAGGGTGTTTTTTTTTAGCTCATCTTTCAACGTAGGAAGTGCCATAGGGGTTCCTTTTGAGACAAACAGCCCACAGCCTAGCTGTCCATTTATAACACTAAACAATTCATACCCTTGTTGAGCCAAACAAAAAATATATTTACTTTCATATTTTTAATTAAAAAGTTGTAAGTTTAGCAAATTATCAGTATTCAAAGTACATATATTCTAAAACGTTGTTTTCCTTTCTAGTTAGAAGTATATTGTGATGCCAAGTGCCTTACTAGAAAAAAAATGCTCCATAGCTAAGCTACATCTCTAATATTGTGCATCACAGATACAATTCACTGTGGAGCTACATGGGGGGAATCAATCTAGAAATAGAAAAGCAAGTTGTGTTCTGCATGTGAATACAGTCTGGCATAATGGGATCTTGACCCAATGTTTCTAGTTACCACAGCAAGGTAAACAAGTCATAAATAAACAAATTATGTTCTTTTTGGCCCAAGGGCTAATTGGTATTTAGGGTCTTGTGACATAATTTTTCTTGCAAGAGCCAGATATTTACTGTGTGCCATCCAATTTATTTAAAAACAAACGAGGGCACAGTCCCAGGGACAACAGGAGGCAGTTCCCTTCTTCAGAAATCTGAGCCTTTAGCTAGCCAACACCCTGCCAAAACAAATTCAGGCTTGGCTACATTTCTGGTGCCTGTGTATTTCTTCTGCTTGTTCTTTGCAGAGGGTTTGCTGCTTCTGAGTCATTTGGATGTCCACTGCTGCATCTGCAGGCATCTCCCAGGCAAACTCCTTGGCCCATCTTGTTTAGTTTATAGCCTGCTGGAGCCTGGAGGGATGTTCCTCAGCCAGAACTCCCCAAGGAATCTCACAGACATGCTCAGGGCTTACCAAAAACACATTAACAGTATTCTCAGTAAATAGTGAAGCTGCTTTCTGTTAGTATGTGGGCTGATGGTGTCTGCCTTTTATTTAATACATTGGTGATTGGAACTATGACTGCTAACTGGTATGACTCATTTTACATCAAGCTGACAGATGCTGGCACAGCTGCTTTGCATGTCAGATGGTATTTCAAAAGTGCTTACCTGAGGTAGTGAACTCACCTTGCCCATGGCACATTGATCTTGGTGGGAAAGTTTGAAATGTCATGGGAGGGTTTGACTCCATTGGAACTTTACATGTAGGAAGATGTTGGTGCTGGGATCATGATATCAATACAGCCTTCAGTAAAATTTCTGAACTTGGAATGAAGGGTCCTTCATCTATTTAAACCATGTATCTGGCAAGTTTTTCAAGTCTTGTGATTTCATTGTGTGTTTTGGTACTTCTCTTGAGGACCAGTGCTCTTGTGTATATGTTACTGGATGCAAATCTCAGGTTCTCGTTGCTTTAAAAGGATATAAGCACTCTGAACCAAGGAAAAAGCTGTGAAAACATAAATCTTAAAATCCAGACATGCAAGAAAAAAACCCCCAAGGTTATTATGCTAAAACTCTCATAATTTTGACTCTTTTAAAGTTACAATTTATGAATGAGGAACTGCTGAAGTTAACAGGAGTAGTTTAGTGAGATTACTGCACAGGAGTTCATAAATGAGTATGTCCGGGTCTGTGCTGCCCCATCCTGCATTCACACGTGTATGTGAGTTGGGAGTGTTAAATACATCACACTCTCAAATAACATGGCTGTGCTAGCAAGCTTTCTCACATTCTCCACAGAAATGTAATCTATCCATCCAAAGTATCTCGTGTCAGTGTTGAATATTTTTGCCAGTATAAATTGGAAGTCTGAAAGAGGGCTTTGCTCATATAAATATGTTGGCAAGATTTTATATAGTCACAACAAAACCTAAATTTGCTTTCTTAATGCTAAAATCTGGTTTTGGTTACATGACTGTCAGTCTGGAGTAACTCTCTCTGTTTGACCCAAAGAGAAGTTGAACCCTACAAGTCTTTTGGGCTCACAACCCTTTAATGAGATTAGAACATGGAAATGCGAGAATTTGCTCTTTTAGCCTGCATGTAGAGAGTATCTGTGTTCACACTGGATTGGATTAATGTATGCCTTCTGTACCTGAGCAGGTAAGATGTAGAAATTTATATCAACACTGGACACCCAACAGACCTGTTTGTTTCTTTCCTCCTTCTTTCATACCAGTGGAACACTGGGCATTTATTTGTCAAAACTGGTGTGTAAGTGGTGCTTTTGGTGCCAGTTTGTGTGATGCCATAAAGTTGCATTTTTAATTTTTCAAGTTATTAGTTCAGCTCCTCAGCTGTACAGCACCACACCCTGGTGTGAAACTTGTAGAGGGATAATTCCAACTGGTTTATATTGGTCTAAATTTATGGCATTTCATTTGGGAAAATGAGTATCTGTTCAGACTTCCAGTACAATATTGTGACTATTTGTCAAGATCAGCCATTAAGACCTTTGGATGACTGGAAGTCAGAGGGTGTCCTAAAGATACATAGTTCTGATTTCATACAGTGGGTTAGTAGAAACCACATTTCTTTAAATTGACTATACAATGTTATAAATTATTTTAGTATCAGTGCACCAAATTCTTCCAAAACAGAGCATCCAACATTTATATGTCTACATGTAAGTACAATATTAATATCGAATTATAGAATTGTCAAGGTTAGAAAAGACCTCAAGTCCCAGAATTAACCTAACTACCAAGCTAACCACTAAACCATGTCCTTAAGTTCCACAAGCTGGATGCTGCAATATTGTACTCTAAGCTTTTAAGATAAAGTATTGTGGTATATATTTTTTGCCATAGACTAGATACTGTGTAAGGATGTAAAAAATATATAAATACATTTTTCCTACATACAGGTTTATGACAGAATATAAAATCAATATGCCGAGTGGCTGTCATACACATTTGAGGTGGTTAATTTATTTTTTCTAAAATAAAATGTCTTCAAAAAGGTAAATTTGATAGTCTCTGATAGTTCAGGAGCTACCATTTTTACTGTATGCTAAAGATAAAATCTATGATTAGGGTCTACTGTTGTGTTTAATTGGACTTCAAGGGTACAGGTATATTTTTCTGAGTCTGTAACACTTTCATGTTTCTGTAGTGAAAGTCTCTGGAAAGTCTGTGTATGGCCATAGGCTCAGCTATGCCCATCTCAGTGTAGACATCTCAAATAATGATTAGGAGACCACTAAAAATTATGTCTCTTGTAAGTCTAATTTGGTCCCAGATTGGATCCATAAACCCTTGTAGTTGGTGTATGGTGGCTGAATAACAACAAAGTAGTTATGAGCCAGTTCTGTCATGTCTGAAATGTACCTACATTTTTAAAATCAGCCCCATTGAGCTAGCAATAACAAGGATTTGTTTTGTTGTCTGCACACAGGAAGTATGGAATTAGAGTATGAAAAAATTTGAACAGGTCACCACAGAAAGGTCATGCACCAGCATGTTGGATCTGCCAAGTCCAGAGCTGTAGAGAACTTTATCCATTACATATCCAAAAGGATTCTCACATCCATGAAAAGTGCAGCACCAGGTCACCTGTGGATAGCTGGATGACTCCATTCTGACTGAATTAGCACAGAGAAAATTATGTAGGAAGTTTAATTACATTTTCAGACAATGTGAACCATATAAGTTACATTTGTGTAACATAATTGGTCAGTGTGTTCAGAAACAGTTGCGAAGTGAGAGACCTAGATACTAGTACATGAACAAATCCATCCTGATGCATTCTGTATTATGTAAGGGCAGATTGCTCACTATTGTCTTAAAATGTGGCCTTTATTAGATACCTTTGAATTACAAAAGATTCGACACTAATGACATTAGAACCATATGGTTTTAAAATAACTGACATCAAAATACTTAAGTGTTTCAAATAAGAAGATAACAGAATCACAGAGTGTTAGGGTTTGGAAGGGATCTCGAGATCCCTGTCTGTATTTCTGTATTTTCTATTACACAAAACTTGGCCAGTATTGTCAAATGAATTGTGTATTCTTTCCGATTCAAAGGTTGAATAAACTCTGCTCTAAGTTGGTCCTGTCTAAAGGAAAGCCAGTGCTACATGAGAGCAATTACTTTTCATGGTCTAGCATAAACCACGTGATCTTGGAGTTGTGAACATTTGAATGTGCTAATTATTCTTCCCTTTGTTCTGTGGTGGATGCTGTTTTGCTATATAAATTGGCTCAGGAATCTGCGTTGTTTTGTGATGTGATAGTTGCCATCTGCAACTGTACACTTTTGTTGATGCAATAGCCATAGTGTTTTCAAATGTTGATAATACAAAAATGTAATGTGATTGGGCTTGGACAGGTACTTTAAATACCCATCATATTTATTTTGCTGCCAGTCAGAGCAGAACAAACTCTTGGGTAAAATCTTGAAGGGCTTCAAACATTCCAGATAGATAATGGATAATTTCTAGTGCATTTTAAAGAGATTTTGACAGTCCTGAAAATACTCCTACTTAACAAAAAGCCACCATTATGTTCCAAATTTTCAAAGCTTACTATTTAATTTTATTTTAATTTTAGTTTTTAAATTATTTTTACAAACACTTTAGTTCAAATACCTTATTTTTGTAGAGAAAAAAGTTAGACTAAGCTGGAACACTGTAAGTGTATCGGTATTGTTACTCTAAATGAAATGCAGAGCAACATAAGCATATCTGCTTATGTTTATAAAATCACTGGATTCGATGCACAAGATATATGAAAGATACTGTATATATAAATGAGAATGTTTACTGTGGACATGGATACTTAGACATGTTGTGGACACTGAAGCTTAGATATACTTTGAAATCACTGGTTTTAAATCCAGTAAAAACTTTTTATCTCTGCCAGTTTTAGAAAAATACCAAAGTCAAGGTTCAAACCGCTAATACAAACTATATACACAATAAGATACACTCATGCATGTGTTGTTAACCTATCTGATATCTTGGTTTTACTTTTGTGGTAAGTGCAGGCAAAAACTTTGTCATGAAGTCTTAACCTTTTCGAGCATTAAGGTCTGGAAGTGACTGATACAAAATTCCTGGGTAGAAAACTGGTAATCAAAACAGATTGCAATATAAGTGGCCACAGTGTAACTACAGTGTTGTCAGCACAGATCCAGAAAATTATCTAATACTGGATCAGAAAAATTCTATTTCAGAACAGGAATGCTTCTTGTGGTAAGTGATATCACAGTTACTAGAAACAGAGAAGCACTGAGGGGAAAAAAAGTCTCAAGTGAAAGATAACAAAGCAGACAGTCAGGATCTTGTTCTCTGAAAGGTTGGATGCAATTAAGTGTAATACACTTAAATTATAGTACTGGAAGATTGGCATAAATGAGAAAAAAACCCTTATGTGTGGTTACTCCAGCAATAAAATACAGGACTTAGAGTTTATTTTTGAGGTGACTTTAAAAAAGAGTGAGTCTTGTTCTCACATAAATGTTCAATAATAAGTCTTAAAAAGTGTGCTGTTGAGAAGGGATCAACCCTTTTCAGGGACAAGTGGAGCAAGTGGATCTTTAAGGATCATCAGAGCCATAGCAACATTCTGGACGTAGTATTGTGGCAGAGAGGAGGAGGAGACTTAGGTGTGGTTGGTTATTTCTGTAAAAGAGATAGTGTTAACATTTATTAATGAGAGAAATGAAGTCTGAAGAGAGTTATTAGCAACATCCAAGAGGATAGTCTCACTTCTTTGCTAAAGTTCAAGTTATATGAGAACACAGTGTGTTTTCCCAGATGGGTTTAAGAGAAATATAATAAACTCTGCTGTTAAAAATGATGACAGAAATAGCTAAGAAAATTATACCTTAATTATTTTGATTGATCTCATAATAAACTCTGCACAAAATCTATCTGTCTTTGCTAATAAAGAGGTCAGGAAGAAAAGATATACTTCTTATTTAAAGAAGAAAATCAAGAACTTGGGGTGAAGCTTTTTCAAATGATTGTGTAATGGAAGAGTCTTATGCAAAATATTGTAGTAAGATCTTGTCCTAGATTCAAATGAAGGTCTAGATTGGTTCTGGGTGGGTGCCTGCAATTCAAGCACACTAACCAGCTCTTGCTGAGAATTCAATAGGCAATGAAGCAACTCTGCTAAAAAGAAAATAATTTTTTGAACCCACAACCAAGAAGCAAAGGAAAAGTCCCCAAAGAAGTAAAAGAACCAAAAAAAGTAAACCAGAAACTGTATTACAATGCCATTGCTCACATTTTGAGAGAAATGGGAGACAGTAAACTCATCTGGCTTCAGATGAACACCCTGGTTTAAAATACACTCTAATCAGAGGTAGAATTCAGCCATCCCCTCCATCCATAGAACTCTGTAGGGCTCCTGAGGCCCTTTTGTGTTGTGTTGTTTGTGGAAAAGTCCCTTTTCAGGTCCTTTTGCAGATGCCAGCTTCTCGGGTACATCTTAGACTTGCATCTATTTCCTCTTGTCTTGGGAGGTCTTCTCGATGTGACTGTGGCCAGCAGATCCTATCCATGATATCTTCCAGGCCACAACAACATCTCAGATGCAGGACCCTTCAGAATCCCAGTCTGTTTGCCAAAGGTTACAGAGATCAGTCCCATCTGCTCTTTGTAGCACAGAGTTCAGGCCAAGCAGTAGGAACCTTCAGAAGCCACCTTAGGACCTCTGTCTCCTGCTCATTTCAGCTTCTTCCATTCTCTCAGTGGCAGAGCTGGGATATAGCATCTATGGCCCTGGTTATGTGGGACCATGCCTGTTGTGGTAAACAGGACCCTCTCTCTCTTATCCAAAGTTTCTCTCTTTTTTTCCTTCTCCCATGTGGTTACAGCTCTGAGTGAGGGAAAGGGTTAAAAGCTCACCACCTCCTTGGCATCTTCAGAGACAATCAAATTGCAGGAACAATGTGGGGGCAGGAACGACCTGCTTCAGCCCATTACCACTGTTCTGGAAGCAGGAACTGGGCCAGGGCTTGCCCCTGCAGCAGAACTGCAGAAACCACCTGCCACCAGGCTGTTTCCAAGGGAGGCTGTGGTTTCACTACTGCAGTAGGGAGGCCAGGCTGGGCCCTTCCACCCCCAAGTAGGGGTGGGGGCCACTTGGCCCAACAGAGCTCTGTCTTCTAAGAGACAGAAGAAGAAGAGAGGAAATCCAGAAGTCCACCCCAATTTTTAGTCTATGTCCATCAATCACCTCTGGGGTCAGGCCACTGACACAGGAGTCTGATGAGAGACCTATCTCTACTTTCAAAACAAAGTACACCTTTGGCATAAAAGTACAAAACTAAACACCTGAAAATTTGGAGAATTTTCAAACTACAACACAAATACTAATTGACACATGCAGAAACAACAGTTTGGGTGTGTAAGGATTTGTGCTTAGCTTCAGTTACTACTACTAATATGTATAATATATATTTTACATGTTTTGCTCTTCAGATACAGAGAATGGAAAAGTCCTCAGGTCCATAGCGTGGTCCAAGCATCTATCTCTACCTGTAGGTAGAGATAAATTTGTGTAGATGAAACTGGTGCAACTCAGATTCTGGTGTGCTTTACATCTACACATAATGCCTTTGGGTATTGCTGACACAGTGCCTGTAAGCCCAGGGACAGTAACTGTACTTGTACTTCCGTTAAAGAAACACTACAGGTTTTGAACCCTTCTATTTTTATTGAAATTTCTTGATCCTAATTAATTTAGTAGTACAGAGAAGAGGACTAAAGACTGGTTGGTGTGAAGAAGAAATTTTTATCATCAGACATTTGTAGCAGAGTGCTAAATCTCCAGTTTACATGTCATTCATGTATCAGAACATTTGATAACACCACAAAGGTATGAGTTTTACCAGCCTGATTCTGGCACATAAAAGCTGTGACTTCAAATTATTTCTCCCTTTAAAAATTCCTAGCGATTCTTTTTTCTCAATACTAGTGTTATATTTGTTTCCTAGGGTATCCAGGTGTTTTCACTGGAATAATGTGACCTTGAGACATTTTTCTGCATGCCAAATTTGTTGAATTAATCACTGTTTGCAAACATGGCTCAGCACTAGCCAGCAGCAGTAATGAGATGCAGCTTCACAATGGCTGGTTTCCAAGCTGGCAGAGGGCAGTGAGGAGTGGCAGCCATCATCATCTTCTGCTGCTTTGGCAGTGGCACATGGGAGAAGAGCCACAGCACACTTGGATCGAAACACAGCACAAACCCCCATATCCATGGTGGACATAAAATCAACAACCGTCTAAGCAGAGCAATAATAAAACAATGTTGCTTCTTGCCTTAAGACACAGTCTGTTGAGAACAACTTGAAAACATCTGAAGACAGATAAGAGAAACTTGGATTGGGAATTATCCTGCATGTAGACAGAGGGTTGTCATCCAACAGTTGTTGGGCAGTGTCTGAACATACAAGGATTTTGCCTCATGACAAAAAAACAGCAGAACTGAGAGGGAATAGAGCTGTTGAAGAAGAAATCGAATGCGCTTCCGTATCTTTTAACAATATTTAGGATTTCACACTTCTTTCAAAGGCTCTGTCATCAAAACATATGCATTTCGGGCACAGGGTATATGTCTTTTTCATTTACCTTTAGGGAATAAACGGAACTGCACAGCAAGTGTATTTCAATGTTACAGATAAAGGAATGCAGAACCAGCCCCAAAGAAAGGTCTAAGTTTTAAATTTAGGAACAGAACTGTACCTCTGAGGTTTTAGATTTGGGGTCCCAGTTCAGGGCTAACTTTAAATAGACCAAAACTGGTTGAGAGGTCAGGTAGGTCTTTGTAACAATGGTCTTACTTCTGAAAGGTGATCATCCTTCATCAGTGGTCAGGCATCACAGAATCATAAATTCATAGAAGGGCTGGGGTTGGAAAGGACCTTAAAGATCATCTAGTTCCAACCCCCGCATAGACAGGGACACTTTCATTAGATCAGATTACTCAGGACCCCTTCCAACCTGGACTTCAACACTTGCAGGGTTGGGACAGCCACAACTTCCGTGGGCAACCGGTTCCAGCATCTCAGCACCCTCACAGGAAAGAAGTTTTTCCTAATGTCCAACCTAAATTTCCCCTCTTTGAGTTTGTAACCCTTTCCCCTTATCCTCTCGCTACCCACTCTCGCTACCCTACTCCAGCTTTCTTATAGGCCCCCTTCAGATATTGGAAAACTGCTATAAGGTGATACGTCAGTGCCAACATCTTCAACAGTGATAGCCCAAACTAAGAAATCGGGTTTGGTTCTTGCAAATCCTGTAAGCACATGTGCATTTCTAATTCTACTGTAAGTATCTGGCTTTGGCTTCATATACTATTGGTGTCAGAAGTAATGATAAGTCTAATAATAATAAGCAGCTGGTTTTTTACAGTTGCTTTTATTCCTTATGCATCCTGCATGTGGATACTTATATGCATCTTCTTTTTACATTCTTGCTACATTTATGTCATTCCTACTTACTAATGTGTTCTATTTTTGTTTGCATTATGAAAATATTTAAATCAGTGTGTCAATTTGTTTTTATTGCTCAGTGCAATCACTTATTCCAGGTGTATATTTATCACTGTGAAAAAGATTCTTGCTGGAATTTGCTTGTGTTTATGTTTAGAGTGCTTCTGCCATATTTCATGACTGCTGGGCCTCTTGGATGTGAGGATGATTTACCCTGTGCATCATTATCACTTCCTTCATTATTTTGTACATATCTATTAGGTCATCTGGAATGTTTTTCATCATCACTTAAAGTAAGCCTAACACATAACAGGTGTGGAGCCAGATGGGGAGAGAGACAGCCTGGAAGAAATGTCTTGGTTTATTCACTGCAGTACACTGCCTCTCTCCATCGGTGTGTGTATTAATGCAAAGGGACACAGAGACTTCCTAGCTCACTGCCTCTGTAAATCCTGCTCTGCATATTTGCTTTACTTTGAAGGTCCATAGGACAAGAGAACTATGTAAAGCAAGTAAGTACTCCAGGTGGAAGTATTTGTAGGTTCAGAGCCTGTAATGTTATGCAGATATTTAATATTGCTTTAATGCTTACCTTCCATTTTTCCCTTCATGGACACAAATGTAAACAAAATAGGTAGGGAGTTACTTAAGTGCTGCTGAGCTGCCTCGGATTTCTCTAGAATGAAGGGTGTTTTAAAGCATTGTTTTAGCACCCTCCAGTCTGGCATTCATTCTGGGCTGAATTCAGTGAGTGGTCAGAAAATAGCTGACTGCCAGTAACTCACAAAGGTGCCTGAAATTACCTTTAGGTTCGCTGAAGCCAGGTGGAATTTGCAGGAGTTCGTGTCTCCTCTTACAAGCTTGACAGCCTCAGCCAACTTTATACTCACAACTTGGAGAAAATGTGGACAAAAGTAGCACACCTCGTCCTGCCTTTTCCATCTTAGCTTCCACTGGGTGCAGATGAAGAACTACCCTTAAAAGAGTAAGGAAAAGAATCCTTGTAGTACTGGGCTCTAAATCAGGAAGAGTAATACAATCCTTGTTTTCCCCTTCTTCTCAATGCTATTATTAGAACATTTCCTTTGTTCCCGTTTCTCTTTGTTTGGTGCATTTTTAGGAGAGCACTATTCTATTTTCCCTTTTCTTTAATGTATGTCTAAAGAGCCCATTGTTGTCACTTGAAGTATTTGTGTAGTTTAGCATTCGGTAATTCCATTTGCTCCTTTAATTTGATCCTTTAACTTACTTCTGCTTATTTTTACATACAGTGCCTCCAAATCCTCTGTAGCAGATTTGTTTATCTTTTTTAAAAGCTTTCAGCTCTCTGCTTGTAAAACTCTTTGCATTTCATTCCTTACCTAACCACAATGGCCCATGTTGCACTTTTCCCTGTTTAGATTGAAGTGGGAAGAATTTCAGCTGCACTCTTTCCAACAGTTGCTTAAACATTTCCCCTAGTAGCTTTCCCACAGTCAGTAGAAATCCAATCAAAAGTACTTTCTACTCTTTTCAAAGTCAGCTACTATATTTCTCTTGTGCTTTCTGGTAATATTCTGTGTTCACCCTTTAAATTACTCAGCCATCTTACCTATTTTGAAAGATTGTTATTTATAATGTATGTGTGTGTGTGAGTAAATACATGCATGTATGTTCACACATAACTATATTTAGTCCTTTTTTCTCTCCTCACCTTGGCTTCCAAACTGGTCATATCCCACTGGTATGTTCTTGGGCTGGTGGGTCTTTTTAAACTTTTGCACGACTTTCTTAGTGTAGAGAAACTATGGAGGGATGGAGAGACATCTGATACAAGGCATTTGTCCTATCCTTGGGGATATCTAGCTGACTGGACAACTTGGTGTGAGTTCTGGCACAGGCCACCACCCCAGATGTTTTGGTGGTGTGTAGGACAGTGAGAAAGGAGTGATGTGAGGCTAAGGAGGGAGAGACTGTAAACAGAAAATTTGGATTAGATTTTCTTAAGCTAATGCATACAGAGCTGAAGCTGCATTTCAGAGCAGAAGCCTCAGAGAATTAGAGAAGGCTACCTGGTAGATAGACCATCTCAAAACCCATTCCATGTGTCACTGTCACACTGCTGCTCTCCCTGGAGCCCCATTATCCTATGTTTCTGAAAGTCAAAATTGTCTCTTCATGAGAAACATTTGCTGCTTTATACTAACAATAACTGAAAAAACATTAGCTAATCAACCCTTTCAAAATCCGTGGGCTTAATTGAGTCCTGTGTGGCTCCAGTTTTATGCTGGTTTGAATCCAACAATGTCACTGGCGTAGAAGAGGATGAATCAGGCACTTAAATATTATTTAATGGACTAGTTCTATAGAGACGCCAACTGGAACAAAGGCATGAGATGTCTTGAGACAAGATTTTCTGCTCTTGTGCTTATTCTTCAAGGCCATGCTTCCATTCTTCAAGGGCATGTAGTGGGATGTGCAGTTTGGTCAATGCCAAAAGGTGTGGGCTGTAAGCTCACTCTTCAGCTGGTTTTAACTGGCACAGCTCCCATGAAACCACGTTTGAATTCATGGAGCAATTCCAGTTTTATACTCACTGATGGAAACCTGGCCACTAATTTTAGTTCCAAATTCATATAATATTTGTTTATATTTTTCACCCGTGTAGTACCTCCAACCCACTTTTGTTTCCACATGATCACTTTGCTGCACTTTCCTCTTTGAAATTCCCCTTTCAGTGATTCTTCTCTGCCATGAGTTTTTTCCTGCTGATTTTGAAATGTTGACTTAAGAATTAGCTGGGTCTAAGCATAGCACCTCTATTATGAAAATCTGAATACAAACACAACTGCAGTAATGGAATATATCTGCATCAGTAAATAGAATAAAACATATGTTAGAAGCAGACTAGAAACAAGCACCATGCCCCAGTGTATGAACTTGGTGGAGGGAGAAGAAGCAGGATTCACTGAGTCTGAGTTAATTCACCTGGAGGCAGAAAAACATTTGATATGTATTTTACATTGGGACCATGATGAAACAGTGTACGTCTAGAGTAAGTGTGTTTGTGCCACATTTTATTTCTCATGGAGCTTTTGTTGCTAAATGTTAAATGAATTGTCCTACAACTAAGTAAGAACTGGAGCTGTAGAGCAAGAGACATTTTGAAAGAGCTACCTTTTGTGAAATGAAAAATAATAACTACAGTATCCAGACTGATTGGGATTGTCTTATAATATCATCAGCAGGTATTTAAAAATCCCAATGTTTTATTTGGTTATTTAAAGTACAGAGGTTTGTTTTTCCTGTTTTTAAAAGTAGTGTGGCAGTAATGCTTCTTTTGTAAGAGAAATGTCAACATAGAGCTGAAAAGCACGTGTCTGTGGAACATCTGTTTGAGAAGCCACTTGAAAAATAACCACTCAGTAGCAAGATAAGAAAACATCTGTGAAACTCTGGGAGGAATATTAGCAATGGAAAGAGGCAAGGAAAGACAATTGAGGTTGAACCCAGGTCAGGGACAGACACTGACCAGCTTCCAGTAGCAGCACCTCCATTACTTATTTCACAATTATATCTATATTTAGCATTAAGATTTTGTTAGAAGCATAGAGGAATGTGGTAAGGGGGAAGCTGAGTAGGGTGGCCATCGTCTTACTAGGTGCAAGGCTGAAGCCCCAGCTCCCAGTCCTCGTCCAGGCAGCCTGGCCATCAGGCTGTGAGGGATGAAGGGAGCACGTTGCTGGCCAGGCTTGGGGCAGGCACTGGAGCACTTTGTGTCATCAGAACCTGGTAAGTGTGTGCATATAGCCCACTCTTTGTTTGCCTTTGTTATGCTTTACATGCTGGATGAATCACACAAGATTTTATTAGAAAAACACTGTTCTTATTAAATCGTATATAAACAAGCCATCTGCCTTCACACATCTATTTAAGATTTTTTTCAGTGCTGGCAATTTGATTTCAAGGCACTTATGGAAACATGTCTTTGCTGAATATTGGGAGGATGACACATAGCAATGTCTTAACCATTACACAGACATTTGGCTTTAATTGATGTGCAGATTACACTCCCTTTTAAAAGTGGGATAGTTTGTGTTTATTCAGTTACACCAGCGCAGCTTCTCAGCAACTTTTAACAAAGAACACATACTACTGAGACATTTCCCACAACATACTGTGGCCTCAAAATCTCATTGATTTGCTATAGAATAAACAGTCAGAAATTCCTGGAAATTAAAAAACAAAAACCACATGGACGGTAGGAGAAAATTAAATTAGTGACCCTAGGTAGAAACAAGTAAGATTTTCAGGCATCCACTCTGTTTCCAATCTTATTTATTCCTTTTCTGGTATTAATCAACCTCTTAGATTTCCCTTTGGATCTAGCGTTTTCCATTACAAATTTAAGAATACTGTAGAGTGACAGCTTCAATATACTCTAGGTTGTATACTATTCTTCTGAATAACACATGCAGAACTGTATACATATTCGTAAAGACTGCATGTATGAGAAATAGCTGAGTGTAGGTAGATGAAAGTCTGTTTACAGGAAGTGAGATGCTGGCAAACTGTTGCATGATGAGATGATCAGTCTACAGAAAAAAACAAACCCAGTCTTTTATTGCTGGTTACAGATCCTATTTCATGTAATAGACCATAAAATGGCAGAAAAGAGAATCTATGACTAAGAGCCAGGCATAGGAGTCAGGATGTTTTGTAACCCTTAACAAATCAAATTTGTTCAGGTTCCAAAAATCTGACCAAATAATTCCATCTTATTCAAGATGCTCTGAATCTAATTGGCCAGGTATCCCCACCAGAAAAACATTGCACATATCTTAATAAAAGCAGACTTAAGTGGACTTAAGCATAGAATCATAGAAACTTTAGGGATTGGAAGAGACCTTGAAAAATCATCTAGTCCAATACCTCGCCACAGCAGGATCACCTAGACCAAGTCACACAGGAACATATCCAGATGGTCTTGAGTGTCTCCAGAGAAGGAAACTCCACAACCCCCACTGGGCAGACTGTTCCAATGCTCCATTACTCTCAGTGTGAAGAAGTTCCTTCTGATATTTATATGGAACCTCCTATGTTCCAGCTTGCACCCATTGCCCCTTGTCCTAACACCAGATGAGAAGAGCCTGGCTTCATCCTCCTGACACCCACCCCTCACATATTTATAGACATTAATGAGGTCACCCTTCAGCCTCCTCTTCTCCAAGCTCAAGAGACCCAGCTCCCTCAGCCTTTCCTCATCAGGGAGGTGTTCTACTTCCTTCATCATCTTTGTTGCTCTATACTGGACACCCTCCAGCAGCTCTGTGTCCTTCTCGAACTGAGGGGCCCAAAACTGGACACAATACTCCAGATGTGGTCTCACTAGTGCACAGTAGAGGGAGAGAAGAACCTCTCTTCATCTGCTAACTACCCCCCTTCTGATGCACCCCAGGATGCTGTTGTCCCTCTTGGCCACAAGGGCACATTGCTGCCTCATACTTATCCTGCTGTCCACTAGGACCCCCAGGTCCCTTTCTCCTACACTACTCTCCAACAGGTCAGTCCCCAACCTATCCTGGTACCTGGGGTTGTTCTTGCCCAGATGCAAGGCTCTACACTTACCTTTGTACCTCATTCCATTTCTCTCTGCCCAGCTCTCTAGCCTGTCCAGATCTCGCTGAATGGCAGCACAGTCTGCTGGGGTATTGGCTTTGTGTCATCAGCAAACTTGCTGCCTGTGCATCCTAATCCCTCATCCAAGTCATTAATGAATAGATCGAAGAGGACTGGTCCCACTGTAATCCTTGGGGGACTCCACTAGATACAGGCCTCCAACTAGATTCTGTCCCATTAACCACTACTAAGCATAGTCCATCCTAACAAGGGACACATCCTAACAAGTGAATCACAACCTGGGTGCTGCATTGCAATCTGAAGTGGTGACAACTGCAACATTCTCAGACGAGTCACGGAATAGTTCCAATCCATGGACAGGAACACCTTTCACTAGACCAGGTTGCCCAGAGCCCCTTCCAACTTGAACACTTGCAGGGGTGGAGTACCCACTACTTGTCTGGGCAACCTGTTCCAGTGCCTCAACACTCTCACAGTGAGGATTTCTTCCTAATATCCAATTTAAATCTACCCTTTTATAGCTTGAAACCATTCCCCCTAGTCCAATCACTAGAATGCCTTGTGTAACATCCTTCTCCAGCATTCCTGTAGGCCCCTTCAGTTACTGTAAGGCTGCAATAAGGTCCCCTTGGAGCCTTGTCTTTTCCCAGTTCCCTCAGCCCTCTGGTGCTCTGATCATCTGGACTTGCTCCAACCTTTCCATGTGTGTTCTTTTTGTTCTGGGGACTCCAGAACTGGATGCAAGTCTACAGGTAAGGTCTCACAAGAGCAGAGCAGGGGGGAAGATTCACCTCCCTTGACCTGCTGATGACATTTCTTTTGAAAGCCTAAGATATCATTGGCCTTCTTGGCTGCACAAGGGCAGGTACTCACTATTTATTGCCCCTCTAAGGCCTCTTTCAGGTGTCTTCAGCTGAGATATGAAATGATAAGACAATGAAACAAGACTCTTTTGGGAAAAAAACCTTGTATTTCTGTGAAAAGCAAAATGTTTTGATAGGTTGAAGCTCACGATGGTGTTCCGAAATTTTTTCACTCTGACACAGACAACACAGCAAGCACAAAATTTAAGTTTCAGTCTGTAGCCTGATCTGACCTCTCAGACCTCTCTGTTCCTGGGAACTACTGATTTATTCACACTACTGGCCTGTGTGTGGGGACAAGGCTACTAGCAAGAAGGAAAACCTTCACCTAAATTAAAGATGTAAACTTTCTTGTCTTCTAGGTAAAGTGTTTTCCATCTCAGATATTTTTCTTCTCTGCTTCCAAATGTTTCTGTCTCTCATCTGCTGGCAAATGGTGAAAATGGTGTTTTGGAAGTGGGCTGTGAGCATTTAACTGTTTTGGAGGTATAACATGGCTGGAATAATATGTACCTTTACAGTCTTAAAGTGATGTCAGTTTAACAACTTTTGAATAGACAAGACTGACCTCTTACAAAGTTCTGCTGAAGTTCTTAGCTTGCTTCATACCTTCTTGTCAATCCAGTCTCTTGTGCAAGTTAAATAAGATTTAGGAGTGTCCAAACAATGATGTCTGCCAGTTTGAAGAAGTTGCTTTTAATATATACATAGCTCAGCTCAGTAAGGTTTTGTTTAGAGTTATGAATGTGAAGAATAAAATCTGATACAGGTTTCATGTGCTTCTTTCCATACATTCATCTAAAATGTTGAGTGTATAGCAGTGTGTACAGCTCCTGACACAGTGAGGAACAGATGTTTGTTCAGCTTCTTGGTATGACAAAAATGTATATATTTTAGGTAATAAAGGAGTAAAAATAAAATAGCTTTTTTGTGTCATTTTGACCTTAACTGTTAGAAAAGAGTTATTTGGAAGTGAAAACTGTCACAAAGTTTACCGAATATTTTGAAATCTAAAGAACATTTGATCAAATTTGATTTTCTCCAGACTCATTGCCTGGTCCTGTCTTGATGACGAAAATTGTCTTCATCACCTGTAACATTCCATATTCCTCCCAAGGATACAGAGGGCAGAAAAAAGACTGTACTGCCAATAAACATGCGAGCCATTTATTTCAATACTAAGTAATCACTGTATAACGATTTACAAAAATTGCACATCCTCTGTTTAACTAAGGTTTTGCCTGTGATCATCATAATCAGTCCTGCCTGTTTGAAGAAACGCATGCTTGCACAGCTTGAAACATTTAAAACCTTTCAAGTCAGGCTTTGGCACCTCTGATGGTATGTACTGTGCTTATGACAGTTAATCATGTGAACTGAACTTTTCTTCTCTTCCCTTTAAACTTCGTAGATTTAAGATTATCTTTTTCCCCACTCATATTATTTCTTCAAAGTTAAATTTTCAGTGCATGAAAATACTTGACCTGGAAAATAAACACAGCTCTGTGTATAGCACTGTGGGGTAGCAAAAGAAATCCGACCTGTGTATCTAACAAAAGAGACATAAAACAATGAGGGCCCTAATTTTCTATGGTGATTTAGCAATAATTTCAGGGTATCTAATCAGATAGATGGGTTTGCAGTCTCCTTAATATTCAGTGTCATGCATAAAGGAGTTTTAAATGTGTGATCCACGAATCTTCAGTGACTTACATTTAATATCCTCATAATAATAAAGGTTGACAAATGTTAGAGACTTCAGTGGAAAGAGGTGATTTTTACTCCGTCTGAGAGGATCAGGCCTTGTAGACCAGAATCTCTGCTGGTGAACTGTGACTTTGCTTCCCTCACAATAGTGAAAGAGTCTCAATTTACACTGGTGGACTGTTGCAGTGCTGCACTGCCTTAACTGTGACATTATATTCAATTTTTTCTAATGTCCAGACAGAACTTAATCTCCTATGGCCTGTGACTCAAGGTCCTACGTCACTCAAGAAAATTATTGCCTTTAACTCCACAAGGTGTGATTTTATTTTTTCCATTCTGTTTGTGTTGAGCATGACTGGCATCTCAAAGCAGCATCAAAAGATAACACTAAGTATTGAATACATGCTGATTTATAGTTATTCAGTTATTCCTCATCTCCTGCAGAATCTTCAAAGGTTACACTGAAATGATCTCTGCACACAGGGCTTGTCACTGCGTTTTTATATGCAGAATATGTTATTTTTTCACTTTAATTTGGAGGCATAAATAAGGTTAACAAATAGTTTGCTTTTTTGCCTGAAAGGGTTGTTTCACATTATTGGTTGCTCACAAACTACTGGGTTTCTGCCCTTAAATAAGCTTTATAGTACAAATCGCATTGATGCCATCCCAGAATTCTGGAAAGACTTCAAGCTTGTATTTCTGCACATATAAGGACATATAAAGCTCCTGGTAATGTCATTTTGGTGATTTAAAGTTGTTTCACTTCTAATTATTCTGGAGCATCAGTAGTCATGTTTTCCTTTATCACTTCAAGATTACATAGGATTTGGACTTTTGTTTTCCAGATGCCATTAAAATAGCATGTAATGAGCTATTTCAAGAGTTGCCATACAAGATTGTCTGACTCTTAGAGAGATGCTTGAAGTTACAGTAGGAGCAATGCAATCAAGCTGATGAGTTGATGTGCACAGAAGAGAATGTTTGTGTGACTAGACTGACAGCATATTAATTGAAGTCAGCTTTGGTTTAGCCCATTCTGAAGGTGAACTGTTTCCAGATGATCAGAACAATGTTTCTGGTAACCAGGATTAAATGTATGTAAATGTCTTTAGTAGTATTTCACCAGCACAGTTATCCTAAAATACATTTGTCAGCTTAGGTGAAATTGTCTTTGCATTCACTTTCTATGGAGCATGGGATGCAGGAGCATCAAGACAACTTTGTGGTGTGATGTCATGCTGGATAAAATTTTGGAAGAGAAGCATGAATGTGTTTTCAGAAGTCAATGACTTTTTTCCCAGTCTACAGTGTCATAGTGACTAAGTATTGTGGCACTTTGAGTGCATTTGTGAATTTCTAAGGGTAAATTAACATGTTTTGTGGGAATTTACAAGGAACTGGATGAATGAAGGTATGATTAATCTTGTTTCACACTAGCTTTGTGATTTTACCTTCTTTTTTCTTTCCATTTTGTGAAATATCTCATATAACATTTCCAAAATAATTATTTTAAAGAGTTGTGTGGTGTTTCTTAATAGGAGCTGAAGAAGAGCTGTGTTTATTCTACTGTACCTTTACAGTGTTACCTGGAACCCCGCAAGCTTGTTCGTTACAGTACTCACATTATTTGTTCTATACAAATAAACCGCTTTCATTTAAGAGAGATTAATGATAGAGCTAACTTGATGATTTAATAATCTCTGAGACCTGAAAGGGTGTATTTCAGGGACCAAATTTCCCCCTGTAGTGATGTTATAGTTTATGTTGTTCACACATATTAAGTAACTTGTAACAGTTTTGGCTGAAAATATACTTAAGAGTCTGAACTCATATGTAGTCAGTGTTTCTTCATTACACAGACATGCACTATTCATAACATAAATGACATTTGACTCATACGTAACTACCTAATTATTTTCTTGCAAAGATGTGTATTTAGTCCCAGAGCTGCAAGATGTTTGCTGCCTATGCACAGCAAACCAAGGCGTCCCTAGTTTTCTCTGGTGAACATTAGCCTGTGTGTTTAAAGGAAGTCTTGATTTTACAAGCCCTGTGAACTCAAGAAAGTCCTTAGCTTTTTTTTTTTTAACTGAATGCCTTTAAAGACAATAGTGGTTTAGCTCAATAGTAGCTAGCAAGGGCTTTGTGGCCTGGGCTGGCTTCTATTGTGAAAAATTGATAGCTTTCACTGGTGAAAAAATTGTACTTGCTGCAGGAGGTAAGGGTGTACCTTGAGGTGGAGCACCCACTTGTTGAGTGTTCATTTCTCCCACAGTCTCCCCAAAGGGGTCACAAGTGCAATATTAGTAGGTAGGATTTCTCAGATACCCAGTCATTCCAATAGTCTCTGGCTCAGAAACCCTAATGCAGGATGTATTGTTCATGCAAAGCTGCACAAACCACCTCTTCCTTGTGAGCGGCTTTTTACTAGTAGCTAAAGCTGAGTAATTGTCCAGAGTATCTATTTAGTTTGCAGTCTTCAAGAAATCTTGTGGTGATGGGATTTTAACTTGTGAGAATCCTTCTGCATGTAAAGACCTATAGCAGTGGTTTATACTTGAAAATATTTCAGCTGGGAAATATCATTAAACCTTCCACTTTTGGCTAAATATGTTATTAATCCTCAGCCTGGCTACACAGAAATGATAGTTGGCCATTGTCACGATTTTCTTGGCTTATAGTGCTTCAGAAATAAAGCAAACTAAGGTACATGTGAAAGGAAAAAAACTCTCAGCTCAAGCAAGGTACTTGATATTTTTTGTACTTGTTATTGCTAGACATACTAGATAGGCATTTGTGTATGAACTGGATTACTCTCTTTCAAAGTCTGGCACATCTCACTCCTATAGCTCACAGGCACTTTAGATTCAGAGATAACTGATAATGTATATAGCAACTGGCTGCTCTGTAGGTAGTATCAAATGGATATAAATCTGAATGGTCACATGTAAAGGTGTCCCTTCACCACTGATCTTGTCTTATAGAAAAGACACTTGACTGTGACACTGGGTGATACTTCATGCCATAATGAGGCTCCTGCCATATAAATAGGATTCTCAGACACTGAAGCAAAGGGCAGAAGACAGCACCTCCAGTGGGGTGTCGTGATAAAGCAGAGGAGCTTCTGTCTGATTTCTACTGTAACTGCATTTCATTGTTTTTTCCTGTTTCAGTGTTTACAGGGTTTTTTTCTTATCTTTTTAACTATTTTGAATGTATCATAGTAAGCCCTATTCTTACTTCTGGTTCTGTTTGAACTCAAAATAGTGGAGCAGGTTGTAGCACTGCATCAACTATCTGAAAGACAGACAGGGACCAATATTGTCTGTGGGGTTTTTTTTCTGAAGATTTCCTGTGTTTCAACAGTGATATTTCTTACTTTTTTCCTGCCTGAGCTTTGACCAAAGCCAAGACTAAATTTCTACATATTTTCATATGCACATATTTTCATATGTAGAAATTTATATGTAGAGGTCTGGAACAAGAATTTTGACATCCTCTATTAAAAAGCACTTCTGAAGAGTGGTATTATCATATGATTTTTTTTTTCCCCAGTAGTATCATCTAATATCAGATATATGTGGTTTGTTCCAGTTCTCAAAATGCTGTACTGAAAGAATTTTATATAAAAAAGGAAAAAAGAAAATACGTAAAGTAAAAAAAAGAAGGTAAAAGTGAATTGCATGCCCTACGGACTCAGAAAACAAATTTTGGAGTTTTTAATCTCTGGGAAGAGAGATCAAAATCTGCAGATGATAATTAAGAGAACTTTTGGCTGAGCAGCATTCATGTGTCCTAGAAGTACTGCAATTTTCTTAGAAAATTAAGGAGACTTTGAGCTAAGGTTCAGCCATCTAACTTTTGACCCGTGACTAATGCCTAGAGAGAAGCCTAGTCACTCTAAGCTTCATTTCCAGGCAAAAGGAAGGGGTGTAGGATGGATTTGGCTGAGTGTAGGCGAGTGTATTTTCACTTCAGAGATACTTCAGTGTTTTGTAAATGGCCAGCTGGGATATTTGGAACTGAACCCCTCAGTCCTACTGTAACAGCAGTTTGGCCACAGTGAACACTACATCTTCAGACCTTCTATGTTTTAATGTCCTGCTTCATAACACTGGGGTGTCACTAGGTGCTTCAGAAAAATAGACAGTGATGTTTAAATCCATAGAGAGCTATCTGAATCCCAGCAGTGGTCTGCCATCACACTTGTCTCTTCTCGAAGTACCTCTAACCTCATCTGCTTTGCTCATAGCCTTTGGGTTTTGTCGATGAAAATATGTCTGGAATATAACTTTTTATAAAAGAACTTCGTGCTAAAGCTACTTCGAGCTCTCTTCCAAGGATCAACTTCAGAGGATTTCCAAGCTACAACGGCAACTCGTTCTTGTTTTCTGTCGGACAGACAGTACTTCGTTGTTGCCACAGGGGGTACTGTTGGCTTAATTTTGTATTTGAGTCACTGCTGCTGAAATTATTAAGTTAATGATTTATGCTCCTGTGATACAACAATCTCTAGTGTTTAAATTGGTTACTATGTTTTGTTTACTGTTTATAACTACCACAGTTGTTTTCAGTGCCACTAAAACTACTTGCCAGCTTGTACGGTTTATTTCTCCCTGCAGATTTTTACGAACACTGATTGATATGAAGGGGGGAAAAAAATCCCTGTAGTGATTTATGCTTGAAAAAAAAATCCCAAGAGTTATGAATTAACCACTGTTCTACTATATAGAAAAACCAGCACTCTGGTGACACTGAACAATGGATGTCAAACCTACTTATTCTAGCACTTGCTTCTGGTTTTATCATAGTGGAAACTCTGAGTGCCTTTTTCTTTCTTTTTCTTTGAGTACTATGACTGCATCAGTTTTGGACTATGAGCTCACTAGTTTTTCCCCAGGGTTCCTCCTCATCATGCCATGTTAAGCACTTGATTCACTTAAACAGACTAATGTTTGCAAAAGTGGAAAAAAATGTCCCAGAATTCGCTGCCTGACAGAAGGTTAGCTCATTTAGCTCCTGGTGCACACAGCAGATTTCGGAGACTGATCTACAGTTTCAGGGAAATCATTTGATAACACAGGCTGATAGATTCTGTTCCTCACAACTGCTTTACAGAAAAATAGCACTTACTGGTTTTCACTGGAAAAAGTAAAGAATGTAGCTGAATTGTGTAGGGCAGGACAAGGAGATTTCACTGGTGTGTTACAGCAGTTTACAATACAGTGTCACAGTGAGCACTTTCCTTCGTTGTGCTGAGTGTCACAGTAAAGCATACAAACCAGCTTTTGGTATCACATCATAGGACTCCTTTTCTGTAGCACTACTTTTCTGTAGCACTGATGTCCATTTTGCATTTGTCTCCTGAGACACCACTTCCCTGTACTTATCCAGTTGTTTACTGGTGAGATTGTGATCAAAACTAGGAAAAACCTAGGAGTACGGCAATACATAAAACATGCAGGTCAACTCTTATAGGTAGCTGTTCATAGGTAACAGAGACTGTGGACCAACATCTGAGCAGCTTTTCATTCAGCAGGAAGGTCAAAAGCACATACTGCTGACCCATCTCAGCCTTCAGTGGTCCAGCCAGTGTTTTGCAGTGACTTCAGGCTGTTCAGAGAGCTAGAAATTGCTGGAGTTGATTAGGTGGTTCTGCAGAATCCCACCAGACAGTAACACTCTACCAGAACCCTCTTGCTTTCCAATACAAGGGCTTGGATATTCCTGCTGCTGAGATATCTTAAATCTATTTCTTATCAGACCAGCATTCAACACTTGTTGCATTGGCGAACAATAAGTCTCAGAGCTTGACATGGAAGGAAGATAACAGTGTAGAAAATCAGGTACAGAAGAAAGAAAAGTATAGGATATCATTTCTGTACTATAATATAATATAAACCCAAGGACTTTCAGCTAATAGGGATCAAGTATTTCTGTCTCAGATTTCCCAACAGAGAAACTACACCAATACGGTACAAAACAGAATCAATGCATTTGGAGTCCATTTGACTTACTATGTGAAACAGTACATCCACCTGGTGATCGGCCCATACACTTGCCGGGGGCTGCTGTACATCTGGTGGCCAGAGAGCTACCTTTTCTCTGGGCTGATTTATCCAGACGACTGGGAAAAATTATCTTTTACTACCCAGAGAATATTTCCAGGCAGAAAGAGAGTATATAATCTGGGAAACCCAAAACATTTAGTACCTCCAGCTTGTGACACAACCTGTTACATGTGGCCTTTCATAAATTCATTCTGTAGTTTCAATAACTGACAGCATGCAGGCGAGTATGAAGAAGTCTTATAGACCACAACAGAAAAGTCTTGAGCTCTACTCTAAATGAATGTAGGTTTAAGTTAAGTTTTAGGTATGTTTTCACATGCTTACCGTGATCTTTCTGTGTATCCAATCCATCCTTCTCAGCTATTACTGCAGGGAGAACAAAGGCATTTCCTGTGGAATGGGAGAATATATCTTAAATAAGGAAAATTTCTGATGTGTGAGTGACAAAAGCATAAAATCCTGGAGGGGAAGAAGCAGTGTTGGCTGTCTGGAGCACAGCTTTAAAGAACTACAGCAAATCCTGCAAACTCTTCCTAGCTGGAGTCTGTAAGACACAGATGTGACTAATTCCTCTGGAGGTACCTTTGAAATGCAAAAATTAATTTTACCTAAGACATGCTTTCACAGCTCGTGTTGTGCACAGGGGTGCCCAGTGTGACCAGGGGTTGGATCAATTGCCTTTTTGGCCCCTCTGTTATAAGACCCTCAGACTGCCAGGACAAATTGTCCAGCCACAGGGCAATTTCACACACTCTCAGATGACCTGATTTACCTTAATCTACTTTGTAAAAGGTTAAAACCGCATTCAGTAGCAGAAATCCATGTGTGCTGCTGTCCAGCCTCTTAGTGTAGAGAAGAAACTGGCAAAGGAAAAGGCATGTCATCCTCCTGCTTTAGCAAGTATCTTTCTAATCTAAACAAGCACCTAGTCTGAGATGATCTACACTTTTCATGTATTTTCAGATACATTCCTTTTGAGTTTTTCCAGAGCTGGAATGCTGTATATGTGTTATTTCCCTTTATGAAGCATTCAGAAGTTGCTTCTCAAAGAGGTGTGTAGGTATGGGTGTCCACTGTGCAAGAAAGCTCATGTTAAGAAGATGTGAGAACCTATTGGCAGAATTACCCTGAAACTTCATGTAACTCGAAGCTTTTTTTTTCCTGACATATTATAAATAACACTAATGTTTATGTTGATGTGTGGCTTGTGAGAGGCATGTGAAAGGTCTAATTAGCCCTCTACAAGGAAAAGGGTCATCTCCTCTGCTTTAGATGACTCAATAGGTTCTCTAGGTGGAAATTAACTCATGTAGTATCTATGGCAAGAAAAAGTTCTTATCTGACATTAGGAGACGTCTTTTCCATAGTACACTGTGGGAAAATAAAGGAGTGTGATAAACCTAAACTGAACTATCTGGAAACAAATCCCCATGCACAATACACATGAGCACACATCTCTGAATGGCTTTCAGAGGACAAAGTGAAGGATCTCAGACTGAGCAAAAAAGATGACTTAGGTCTAGTGTGAAATATTGATAGAAAAATGTAAATCATTACCTCTCCCTGTGGAGGGAAAGCTTGAAAGTGGGCACTTTGTGTTTCAGAAGGAATACTTAATATTGAGCATGGAAGGGTTTTATCTCCTTTACTCTAGTGAGAAGGTGATGCTTCTGAAGCAATGACAGCATCAAAACAGCAGAGGAAAAAGAAGCTGAAACAGCTCATGTCCACTCCGTTCTCCTAATACAAATGGAAAAAGTCTGTTTTCAGAAATGAATTGTAATTTTGCAAAATCTTTTGATGCATCATTTCTGATCAGCCAGAAGAGAACTGTGTGAAAGGGTCTCCAGTGAGGCATGAGCTGTTTCACTTTTTTAACCAGCAATAGAATTGTGTAGAACGGGAGAATATAAAACTGTATGTTTTTTATAAATCAATCACAGTTTTTAAAATGTTTTAATTCTGCATGTAAACTATGACCCATTAGATGAATAACTGTATAATTATGCCTCCAGCTTTTAACTGTCACAGCAGGGTCCAGTGTTCTTTAGAGTTTTTGCTTTATAACAAAATGTAAATTTTAGATTTGCATATATGGTTTTACCATCTTTCATTTAAATAAAATCATAACATTCTGGCATTAGATTCCTAAGACTCTTCCTGTTAATTCTGGAAAACACTTTTTACTGCCTTGTTGGACTTTCCCTATGATCATGAATGTTATGTAAAAAATACCAAATTGTAGAGGATGACAAATACTGGTAAGCTTCTTCTATTGTGTTGGGGACAAAAATCCAAATCAGAATGTAATTGGCTCAACAATTTGTATTTTCACTGAAGTTGGTAGGAATTGTAATTGCTTTCTAGAATTAATTTTATTGAACAACACGTGGTAAACTGTTTATCATGTTGATGCTGGGAGCATTATGCAAAATGAGCATCAGGGACACCATTTTTAAGGAGAGAAAAGGAAAATACTTTCCACATCTTCTTTTCTCTTTTATTCACTGTGTTAAAATGCTTTTCACACTTACCAGGCACCTCTCTGCTCTCTTTTCTGCTCTCCTAGTCCATCTGGCATGGTTCTTCTTTTTCATTTGCTTTCCATCCTCACTTCTTTTGTTACCAGTAAAACCAATTTTGACGTAAAAATCTCACACTCCACAGGACAATCCATAGGTATCTTATTCTTTCTCTTTGAGCACATGACTTGATACCTTTCCCTACATTGAATTCTTCATTCTTGCCAATGCCATCCGTTTCCTCTCCATAAGGCAGCTTTAAAGCTGTTCAGTCATCTCTCTGTTTTTAAAGGGTTTTTTGAAAACTTCATTACCCCAGTGATCATGCAGCGTTATGGAAGAGGAAGGAGACAAGTCATCCATCCTTCTTGCTTGGCTTTCATGCTGTGCCTTATGGAAAGCTCTGTGCTTGAGACAGCCCCTAATCTTCTCCAGGGGCTTAAATCAGAAGGTAAAGGATTTATTTCAATTGATGTTAGGCTGTGCTCCAATACTCACACAGAGAAACAAACCATCTCAAATCAATGAGCAGAATGTATTGAAGAGAATGCTAGGTCTTTCTTCCCGTTTTCTTGCATTCCTAGTGCTGGGTGGGAGGAGGAGTGGGAAGAGCAGGAGCTTGGAGGCAGATGTTCCTGTATTAAGATGAGGTGGTCAGGGACTTCATACTGAATCACAGAAACTGGAGTTCATTTTAATCTCCCTAATAAGAAATAAAAAAGAGACAATACTTCAGGAACAGCATGGCAACTATCAGTAAACAGTTAAAATTTCCATGCAGAATAAACCAGGTTACATCAAGTTACCAAATGTTTTCTATAACACTATATTCCTCTCCTGTGGACAATTAGGAAGACTGTTCTACATTGGATGACTAGTGTTGACAGCACAGAGCAATGGACATTTCAATGAAAACCTTGCAGTTCTCTTCCTCTTGAGATCCAATAAAGATTTTATGCACTGGGTTTTGCCTTATTTCACTTCTGTTGTGATGTTAAGTAGGGAATGGTGATATTTATGCTATGCTGTCATGTTTGCATGAATATATAACTATAAACAGGTACTTGCAGTTTTGATGTAAGCCATGTTTTCCAGTGACCCCTTGCACTGATGTTAAATGATGTACCAAGTGACTTTTAAAAAGAGATCTGAGCAATAGTTAAATGGCATAGCATTAATTTTTAACTCTACATTTGGCAGTCTATCATGCACAAGTAAATTAGTCCTCATTTGCCAGAGGAATGCTAATAGTGCATTACTAGGCTGTAAAATCACTAAATCAAGCTTTTGAGGCTTCTTCCCCAATGGATCTTCCTTCATCAAAATCATCAGTACAAAGCATCTGTGCTTCTCCTGGTGTTCCAAACTGTACACATCTTTAAAGCCTGACTACTGTCCTTAGTGACAACTATATCTGTGATCTCATTTTCAGGCTCAAATAACAAGGTGCCCACCATGTATCTGGCTGATAGTTCTTGAGCTCAATATCTGTCATTGTCATCATGGTCAGGAAAATATACTTTTTAGTAGTGTGATTCTTTGTTCTCAATGTAGACCTCTCTGACTTTCCTCAAGGGTGCTCCACGAAGGTCAGCATAAAAGAACAGAACTGTGTTTGTTTTCCCACCCTACTTAGAGGACCCCAGTCAATCACATACTTTGGATGATGTACAGATAAACATACACACCTTGAAGTGATTGTCCAAATGAGACATGCAGACTTCTGGAGAGGCAGCTGTAATTAATTTAGCAGTACAAGAAAACCATGGCACCTTCCTGAGGGAGAGGGCAGGTCAGGAAGCTGTAATGAGGATCCTATTGTGCTTACACCACCCAATTCCTTCCAGACGGCGAGCTGGTCTTCCTTAGGAAGAGTTCATCAAAGGGCTCTGGTCCTGGGTGATAGAGGGCAATGGTGTGTACACCAAAGACAACAGGTCACAATTAGTCTTGTCTGTCCTCCTTCATAGTCAAGTCAGCAACAGATTAAATAAGACTTAAACAAATAGCCATTTCTCCAACTTCAGCCAAAATGTCCCTTTCCTCAGCTGAAAAAGGGCCACAGAAACATTGCAGGCAAAGGTTTCCCCCGTTCATATTTTTCAGATAACAAGAACTGATTGAAAAGAAAATAGGGAAAAAAATTATTGTTGATTGTCCCACCTGAATTCTAAATCCCCTAGAAGGGTGCTTTGGTTTTAAAGATGTTTTTACTACTTGGAAATTCTTCAAAGAATCAATTCTAAACTGCTCAACAATATCCTTTGTTTCCCAATGAGAGAAATTAAAATTAATTTTGACTGACATATAGGAAGGGAGCGGTAGAGGAGGAAGGGAAAGAGGGAGGGATGCTGATTTTTTTTCATAGTGCCTTAGCAAAAATTGCATGTTACTTTGAATCAGTGAAAAAAGGTGCAATAAGAAGAGAATAAAGGCAAAAAATAGACAAAATAAATATTGTTTGTTAATAAATCTTACATCATAAATGGAAAAAATAACAGAGCAATTAATCTTGTCATTAATTAATTATCCTTGAGGAGGATTTATCAGGTACTGCCACTACAGTATATATTAAAATATTAATAATGGAATATATGGGAAAACCTACAGGGCTCTAGAGACTGAAGGAAAGGATTTAAAGCATTACAGAGAATTCATGTTTATCTCTTTGTGTCGAGTTTTTAAATACCTTACAGTGATGACAAGGAGACCGGTGTTTGAGCAGAGCTCCGGTTAGTGTTGCATCTGTAATTCATCACAGATGGGGTAATTTATTTATCATGCCTTCCTTAAGGTTAAGCATCAGAGACTGGATAGTGTCTTGACTATGGGAAATCACTGTGGTTGTGTGGGTATAATCTCTCTCTCTGTTGGTGTGTTGGTGGGCAGGCTGCTAGATGCTATGGAATAGGTATCACATTCACCCAGTGTCACTGTGCTGGTTCAGTCAAGAGCATTAGGAGTTAGCTGTGAGAAAAGTACAAGTGCCAGGTTGTAGTAACTCTTCTCTCTAAAATTTCTAAGGGGCTTCTCTGAATTGTGTTAGTGAATTATGGTCCTTAAGAGTTGTGTCTGTCTCATCTAACTTCAGTGATGCTCATTTCAACTCTGTCTGGAGTTAGTGAAGAGAGGTAGGTAGCCTCACAAATCTGTCTTCGGATGGAATTGACTAGGCCATATAGGACAGATGAGGAAAAACTAATTTAGACTGTATGCACAAAATTTAAGTGGGCAAGTTGGATGAGATGAGCACATGGACACTGTGTGACTGTATTAGCTGTAATACTGGTCACTTTGCTGTTCCATAACTGTGGCTCTGTATGATGTGCATACTTTGAATAGGGAAGCAGTGACAGCAATGGGATGCTCTGGATTTGGAAACATCCTACTCCTTTGAAATTCTCTTAAGTGAAGAGTTTCCTAAGGCTTACTGGGGCAATTTCATTCTTTTGTGATGCCTGTGACATAGGGAGCAAATAACTGAAGAGCCCTGACTTTGCAGTGTTACATGCTTGGAATTTAGGAAATTGCACCTATAAGGCTCCTTGTCATACTTAATTTTGAGCTCATATCTTTCTCCTTGCTGTCTTTCTTTTGAATTTGGTACCTCAGGTGGACCTGTCAATTACAGCAGTGTGAATCTGACCTCATTTGAGGTTCATTTTTGCAAAGAAAAAGAGGCCTGTTCACAAGGCTCTGAAGATGTTCAGACTGTGTTCCTCCCTTGAACTCCAAAGCAGGCTGGCCTAACAGCCTAAGCCTCTTTTGCCAAAATTCTGTGACTCCACACCTCCTACTCTTAGTAAGATACCGTCTGTTTTATGAAGGTGAGAGTAAATTCATATGTAAAGTGAGAGGCATACATCATAATGTGAGTGAATGATGCGTGGTGACATAGTGCCATTAGTGCTATACATACATATGAGTCATATGGGCCACATGTCAATGGCCACACTTGAGAAGAAAGCAAAGCTTGAAATGTAGCATTCACTTTTTATTTTTTCCTTTTATGATGTTTCAAATATTCCTCATTCCTCAGTAAGTTCTGTCATCCTGGGTTGAGTGCATTTTTCAGCTATCAATTTGTGAAGGAAAAAATGCTGGGAGCTAGTAGAGTGGTTTTAATTGGGAAAACCACCCAAGAGCTTGCATGTGCAGTTGATCCTGACCTAGATTATCTGGCACCCATAGTCAAATAGACCCTGGTGTAACCACATTGGAAATGAGAGGCCAGTTCCTCTCTCACAGCCTGTGGTATGAATCAGAATTAATTATTTTGAAGGAAGAGCAATGATGGCTGTATAAGAGCAGCTCAAAGCCCAGGAGAAAACCCAGCAGAGTTATTGGATTAGAGTCAGCTCTCTGAGCAGCAGAGTCCTGGGAGGCCCAAGCATTCTCACACACCCAGTGTGCTCATGGTGGGAATAATACAAAACCATCTTCCCTAGCCTCGATCTGTGCTCCAGCTCCTGTGCTGAAGAGGAAAAAAAAAAAGATGTAAGGGAAAATAAAAACAAGTCCTTCAGAATCTCAGAAAGTTCTGAAGCTCTGTTTCAGTTTATTTTATAAATTGCAAATTATTAATTTAGTATGTGGGATTCTTTTTTTTTTAACCTGTGCTCCAGCCTACCACATAACTGAAACATCATCTTGGTTCAAGCCTCAGGTCTGGCTATCAAACCCTTAAAAACCCACTTCATTGTTCCCCTTCTCTCAGGCAAAGTGTCAAGAACATACGTTTACATCTCATCTCATCTAACCAACCGCAGAGCAAGGATTTTCAATTAACAACTTGTACACAAGATACTTCTGTTGAGCTACAGCCTGTATTGTGTGGTGCCAAAATGTCAACTCCCAGAATACAATGTGTTGAAGTGAAATATGAAAATTCTGCTTCTGCTGTAGTTGTCTAGTCATAGACACTCTATTAACACGGGACATTAAGGAAATGCACTCTAATGATAGGAGAGCTTCAGCCAACATCGTGTTCATGGTTGGGCTAAATGTCAGTTTTGTGGTAGTGATGGCAGGGGACCATTAATCAAGTGTGAACTTTGGTTAATAAAAACATCACTCTGGATGCAAAGTGAAAAAGAAAACATGCCATTTAGTTTATAGGCCGCACAGGTAAAGAACAGAGGATGCAATTAGAGAGGGATGACAGCTTGTTTGCAAATAGAAATATATTTCAGTTACAGAGGAAAGTGTTATGATTGTAGTCAACATTGTGAAAAAAATTCTCTGCATGCGAAAACATTCATAGAATCGTTGAATCATTCAGGTTGGAAAATACCCTTGAGATTGTCAAGTCAGTTATTCTTTCATCAGATACTGCTCGACTTTACTTTTTCATCTTCTTCTGGAGTTTGTGCCTGTATTGTCAGTCTTTCAAGACACTCAGACACAAGACTGCTTTTACCAATTTCCGACCCAGTTAGGAGAAGCCAAATTCAGGGAGGTGGCTATGTTGCTTCACCAGGTTTTTCACACTTCTCATGAGTATTATGTATTTGTGGGTGAAGGAGAGAAGGAGTGTGCTGCAGATGCCCCCTCAGACTGCAGAACCTGAGCTTCATGTGGTGTCTGTAGCAAACTAGGAGAATGTGAACCTCCTGACAACGCAAGTGAGGCACTCTCCAGTCATCTTTTCAAAACTCCTGAAGCATGTCTATCCAAGATCTCTCTGGTAGGTAAAGACATGGCTAGAGCAGGCTCTTTCTTGTGTTGGGAACAGCCTCTTCATATTGTATATGTGTTCTCAGTAGTGGTGGAAAGTGCAGGGAAGCAAAAGCAACTCTAGTTCTGCTTCTTAACTAATGGTTTACATTTTCCTATATCCAAACTCAGATGCTCCTGTCACAGAGACCAGTAACATGCTTTGTTGCTTATTTATATCCAAAATGCAGAAGAACCAGAAGCATACAGAGGCTACGACCAGACTTTTCCACATATATCCTCACTGTATGTAGTGGGAAGACCACATGAAAACCTTTGTTGCAAATGCTTCTTTGAGGGGCTCATGCTGTAGCAATTCCAGAAAAGCTCAGAAAATTGGCTGTACTGTATGTACCCCTTCAGGAGATTTTGCTTGTGTGAGGACATTTTATTTCCTAGTTGGACAGTCTGTTGTGCCTTGGGTTCTTAAGCATACTCATGTCTGTGCTGAAGGCCATATTCAGAACTTACCTGAAGGGTTTGAGCTGTGTGTGAAGCCTTAGACAAATGCCACCTAAAGCCCCCAGGGGATGAGATGAATTCCCTCATATGCACTGCAGTTACAGTCCTTCGCATGCTGCGAGATGCATGTGTAGTGTCTGAAAACAAGAATCTGTCATCTGGTTTTATTTTGTTGTTTTTGAGAATGCCGAGTTGATTCAGCAAGGTCATGTATGGTCTAAATATATGCCAATAATTTTTTTGGGTTTTGTGCAAATTAGCTTTAGATTTATGGCAATGAACAATCATCTAGCGTAAGCTCAGTTTTCTAGTTCTGCGTGCTATTCTGCAAAAAAACCCACAGTTAAAATCTCTAAGCTTTTAGACCAGCCTTGAAGTTGGCATGAAAATTCACACACTGAGCTGTCAGTTGCCTGATGTTAGCACAGAGAATATGTTCCCTCTTCTTAACCCTGCAATGTCCTCTGATGCAAGTTACAATTCTTGTACATCCCCTCTGAAAACTACCTGGGATGCTAGTGACATATTTACTGTAGACACACTAAGCAGCTCTCACAAAGCATGTGGTCTGCAATGCCTTCTCTCTTTTTGCTGCGTTTATGTAGATCTTGAAAGATCAATACCATACAAATGTAGCTCTAGCAGCTCTGTTGCCACTGGAAGTTTTTCAAAGCTTCTTGAAAGCTTTGAGCAAACACGTAGAAGTTACTGTGTAGAAGTTAAAGGTTTTGATCTAAGTTTCAGAAGTGTAATTCTGGAATAACTTCAGTGATCGCATGTCTGAATATGCATACTTGTTTTCAGAACTTGCTTATGGCTCAGTGTACCAATGCCCTGTATACCCAGCAGAATGTTTTTACAGCAAGGTGTGGCAGCTGTTACCAGTGTGCAGGAAAGCACAGTTTACGGGTTCTGCATCAGACTCTGCTCTCAAAGCAGTTGTGCTAGAGCGCAAATGCACTGATTTTATATGGAATTGCAGCTTGTAAACTCCAAGGGTGATTGAGAATCAGAAAAAGCACAGCGAGATGAAATCAAAGAAGGGCTCCTGTAGAAGTAAATGCATAATTATTGGAAACTGCTTTTTTCATGCTCAGAAGGTTTAACAGACAAACTGTTGAGAAAGTGTCAGGGATTGTTTTGAGCTTTCAGTTTTTGTGATGTAGATACATGTTACTTCCAAATGTGACATTTCTGCAAAAATAGGGCCCTCTCATTCATAATTACTTCAAGAACCAGCTCAAATACATAAACTAATAATATGATCCTAAATCTGGTTCAAATAATTTCTTTAAGGCAGCTGGTAATATGGCGAGGTTACAGTGTTCTCACAATGAAAAAGATATTAGGCTAGTTGTCTGGTTTTAAAAGTATGGTAATGCTCAAAAGTTATTAAAACAGAAGGTAATAGTATTGGAAGATTTTTGTAATTTTAATGATGCAGCAAACTTGTGTTTTATATTCTGACCACAGAGAGCGCAGACTCACAAAACCAAAAAATCACAGAGACTGGGAGGTGACTGTGGGGTTATTCCTCTCCAGGTGCAGAGCATTCACTTTCTCTTTGTTGATCTTTTTCCTGTTTCTCCAGCCTCTTGATGTCCCTCTGAATGGCAGTACATACGATGTAACAGCTTCTCCTCCCAACTGTGCTTTGTCTGCCAATTTACAGAAATTGCACATTGTCTTTTGGCCAGGTCACTGTCGGATCAGGTATCACCTGCTGGGTGCACAACCAGTAACCAACCTCCATCTGAGTTTATAGTTGCTGGTTAGAGCCCTCTGAGCCCAAAAGTTCAGCCAGTTTTCAGTGCCCAAAAAGAACCCAATACTCAAGGTGTATCCTCACTAATCTCCTCCCTACTCCTGTTAATTACAGCAGGAACAGGGCTGATCTTAATTTTTGGGGATGTTGTCCATTTATCTAGTCTGTGTCATTTAAGTCTGTATTGAACAGGGTGTTGAAATCTTTGTGAAAGTGAAGAGAGACAACAGCTCTTCTCTCACTCATCACCAATGGTTCGTTATTTCCAGTTCATATTTTTATGCTGGCTGTTCCAGATCATCTAGTACTTTGCATGTTTGAAAACAGTTTCCTGGAAGATTAATTCTATTACCCTGTGGGGAATCAGGGTAAGTCTGACCATCCTACAGTTCCTGAGATCCTTCATGTCCTTTGTGAGGGCAAGAAGGACATACTCATCCCTTAAACATTTGTCTCATTTGTAAGTCTGAGGTCTGGCAGAGCATTTCTCCTCATCTGCACCTTCATTTCCTATAACAGGAAGTTGTCATAAGTGCACTCCAGAAACCTCATGATTTCTTGTGGGCCTTTGTGGTGTCCCTCCAGCAGATGTCAGGGTGCTTAAGTCCCCATGAGCACCAGAGCCAACCAATGTGAAGCTTCTCACAGTTGTCTGAAGAAGGCCGTATCTGCTTCCTGATCATAGAATCATGGAGTCATAGCTGGTCAGGAAGTCTTTAGCTGAGATCTCTGCTGTAATGTTGCCTACGCTGTAACCCTGGCTCATGAAATCTCATCTGGCTTCTCTTTCCTAGGCAGTGCTCAATACTTTGCTGCTGTTCTGTCATGTACAGGATGACAAGCCCTTCTCTCCATCCCACCTGTCCTTCCTGGAAAGCCTGTGTCAATCCATTGCAGTACTTCAGTTGTGTAAGCTATCCCACTATACTGCTGTGACCCCAGTGAAGCAGTAGCCCTATATGCACACAGATCTGTAATTCCTCCTGTTCTCCCTAGTTGGTTTTTAAGCTATATCTAATTCAAATGTCTTATAATTGCAGATGGCACTGATTTGGGTTTTGAAAAGTAATGTTTAATTATTACTCCACATATGCTTGTAATGTATCAGGGGCTGACATTTGCATAATTAAAATATCTAAAGCATAGAAAGTACAAGTGGTTTTCTAAATTTAGAAGTACCCTGCCTTTATTTCATGGTGGTTTATTGTTTCCTTGTCAAAGGCAATCCATGTGACCCTATAACTGCTCTAACATGAGTAGACTCTGTAAAGCTAGCATGACTTTCCTCCTTCTCCTCACATGCATGCTGAGACAGATCTTTTAATGTGATGCCTATTACTATAATAAATTATTATAGCAAATTATTATTATTGTTATTATCCTTATTATGATTATTTAACAATCATAATTTTCTCATACTCAGATGTGCAAAGACCTCTGTGTCACTGCTATAGTTCATCACCAGTCAAAAGGTTTTGTAAAGTTGTTTCCATCTGGAAACTCTTTGCTGTCATATGGGAAATGTATTGGTGATGTCAGCCTTGTACTTAGTGGAAAGAGATACACAACACTTGAATTGTCACTGCTCAGCCAAAAGTTGCCAAGAACTGAATGTGCATGAAGCTCAAAATATTTTATCATCCGCTGAGAAGATCACTTCATCCAAAAGTTGAAGCTCACAGGCAGCAAAGGCCGCTACTCACCCTTTTCTTGATCTATGGATAAGTAAAGTGCTTCTGTTTCAAGACTCCCTTTCTAAGACATTTCCTGAGCACTAAAAATGTTTAAAAAATGTAAAAGAAAACAGTTACAGAAAAATGATATTAAAAGAAAATTTTGAACTGCAGTGAGTGCCTCCAGCCAAATTTCTAAACTGGGCAGCAGAGTGAGAGGAAATGGTAACATATTTTTGCAGCATTTACACTTTTTATGCTACTACTGGCACACATAGTTTTGTGCCTGTAGAGAGAGCAAAATATTGGAGTCAAAATCTACCCTGTAGACCTGAGAGCAGAATAACATTGCAGTTCAGGTCCACAGTGTAGCTCTGAAGATACAATTGTGCCCTCAAGTTGAACTGCTGGTTTGAATTTGTCAGGGGTTTTGAAGAAAATTAGCAGCAGAACAGGGACAGGCAACTGAGGCTGATGGCCTCAGTGAGCAGTGAGCATTGGAAGCCCACAACCAGCTCACCAGTCCTTATCTCTGTGTCTGCTGGCCTGGAGAAGCCTTTTGGGGACATGGAAAACAGAAGGAAGGTTCTTCCAGGAGGATGCTGGCATTGCGTCTTGGGGAGAAAGAAACAAGTCAGGTTGGATGGGAAGCCCCAGGAAACCCAGCGTTGTTGCTTAGAGTAGCTCATAGGAAACACTTTTGTTTGTTCCCTTGTCTTAAACTTTCGCATAAACACCCTGGGTCCCTTTGAAACTTGTTTTGAAATGAATGAAATGCCACATTAAGTGGCTCATACATAAATCAAACCATTAATGTAACCGTGGAATGATCAGTAGAGACAAACAGTCTCTCTTTAGTTTGTTACTAGCCTGGAAAAAGCATTAATTAGCACTAATGAATCACCAGAGTTATGACTGAGCCAGGTTTCCAGCATTGCCAAAACACAAGCATGATTCAATTAATGCTGAAGGTTTTAGTGCATGTGTTTTTATGGAACAGGCTTTTGACACTAGTGTCTTTTTAACAATCTCTTGCAAATCTCTTCAAATATTATTGCGTGCAGACTGATCTTCCCCATGTACTGTGAACAGTAAAGAGTCAGAGATGCATTTATAACCCCTTTTTGGATGAAATACTCATCTGGGTAATGTAATTATTATGTAAATTACTTAAAGTTAATGGCATTTTCTATTTATGCTGGATTTACTGCTGTCAGAGTTGATGACTGACTAGCACTAGAGCTTAGGTATTGGCAGAAAAGTTAATGTGTTATTTAATTTAATTTAATGATTCCGAGAACCTGCTCCTAGTGCGTAAACAAAACCTTATCAAGCAACCTCCACAACAACTTTTGTTTTTGTTGGTTATCTCTGCAGTTCAGAGACAGGAGCCAGACTATGCAATTTGACTCAAGAGGGGATAATGTGGAATCATACCGAGGAGCTTTGAGGCCATATATTATTCTTGCATAATGCTCTCAGAGTAGGAGGGAAGATAGAGAAGCCTCTGCTTTTTCTATGCAAACAGCACTGTCATCTTCAGGCAAAGCATGAGGTCAAACTAAGAGGCATCAGAAACTACTGTACCCAAACCACTGAATGACAGACACATCCTGCAGCTGTTACCCCATTTATTCCCAGACATTGTGATCTTCAGGGACAAGATGAATTTCCAGACCTAGAAATGCTCAAATTTTCAAATCCAGTACAAAGAGATTTGCTATCTGCAATCCATGAGATTGAAGGTTAGATGAAAGCCTTCCTGACTGAGGAAGAAGGTATAACATAATACCCAGGCTCTGTTTTCCTGCCAGGTGTCAAAAGCAGACCTAATGCCTCCCTCTGTAGCAAGAGTCTCTGCCTTTCAAAAGAAATTCAGCATTCCTTGATTTGACAGAATAAGCCAGCTCATGATCCTGAACCGTACGTACTGCTTGAAGTGGAGACATCTCACATCTTCTCTTACTTGAACTTATGCCAAACCAATATTCAGCAAACATGAACTACCAATGCTTGGAATCTTTCTTTTGGTGACTCTTTCTTGTCACACCTTCCAGCCTTTCCACCTCTTAGCTTAAACTGCACTGCTGCTTCTTCCTCCAAAAGGAGTCTGGAAGGTCACCCAAAGTACTGGGTGTGCAAAGGGAGCTTGGGGACCAAGGCAAAGTAGGAGTCCTGGCAACAAGTTGAGTTTTGTGTTTTATCCTATTAGTAACCCGAATATACTGCTGAGGAAAAAAACATGTTGCATTTTCTCTGGAAACCCTTGATGTGGCTATTAAGACCATGAACTGGTGATACCGCTGATAGGAGGGTGTGGAAGCAGAATTGGCTTATGCAAAGGTACTTTATACCAGACAGCTTTAGCTGGATATCTTCATCTTTTGTCTCCTTGAGTCTTGCAGAGTTGAGTAAAGCGGTGTGGCTGTAAGCACAATGCCATTTGCAACATTTCACAAACCCTGCAAAGTTTAACATCCCAGATGGCCATCAACTTTGCCCATTTCTAGTACGTCCTGGGTTTGCAGTCATCTAGTCATCTCTTCTCTGCTGCCAAGGATGCCAGCTGAAAGTATTTTTTCTTAGGCCCAGCAATCACTCAGTGGGAGTACATGAGGCTGTCAGCTCCTCCTATACCACTAACACTGGGCTTGTTGTAATCTTTTCCACTATAAGCCAAAACTTCTCAGCACTTAGGACCCAGATGTAAACATTCATTTTGGTCTGAAACCTAAACCAGAAAGAATTAGGCCACCCAGCTCTGAATTAAGGACAAACTTCCCAATATATGTGCTGTCCCTATGAGAAAAATATAGGTCTCCGTTCCAGCTGGGAACATTTATGACATTTGGTATGTCTGCGCATTCTCAGTGCAAGGGACAGATTGTCAAATTCTGCTTTTGGTTACGTGCGTGCAGCCCAAGTGAAATCAGTAAACGTTCACTTCACCAGCCTCTTCAGTGTGATCTAGGTCTTTTATAAGCATCAATAAGGGACTTTTTTTTCTGTCTACTGTCACATAAATTAAAAAGAAATTCAAATTTTAAAAGATAACAAAATAACTTTATAAACACAGTGCAAACCAAGAAAAGGCCAGAGTCTTAAGACAGGGAACTGTATGCCTTCCATTAAAAGCTGTTGGCATTGGTGTGGTGTACTTGTGTCGGAGCTTTAATTGCATTTAAATGTTGAATTTGAGATACTTCGTGTGATGCTGAAACCTGAGAGGAGACCAAATTTGGTAAACAGAATAAGCTTTATTAAAGCAGTGATTTAAAGAGTAACTCCAAGTCTAGCTCAAGTTCTTTGTACAGTAATTTCACAGGACCTACTGTTTTCTCAGAGTTCATCTAATCTCTAACCTATAAACTACTTTCCATAACCTATGCAGATGCTTACAAATCAGGATTTAACATTTTCCATTTCAATGTTGGCGCTGTCTCCTAGCATGAGTTTGTTTCATTCTGCTGCTAGAAATCAAAAGTCCCCTTGTTCAGCTTAGGGAACAATATGTAGAGCTATCAGAAGTGATGTTGTTTTTACAATCCAAATTCCCTTTATGTCCTCAGATGCAGCTAAGAGCTCTCCAGAACAAATGGTGCTTTTAACAATAGGAAAATGCATACTGCAGCCGTCATGGACACTTCCAGTACAGCTCCTCTTATCTGCAATTCCTGTGGGCTACATTTATGACTCCTCAATTTTTCTCCAAATGCTCAGTTGGTTGTTTTGTTCATCAGAGTAATCCCCCGAGGGAATACTTGTGTGGCTGCAGTATGTTAGTCATCAACAAGTTACCCAATTATATTTAACTCTGATGCAGTGTTATCCTTAACAGTGTCCCAGTTAGAGAACAGCAATAGCATGATGTTGTTTGGGAGACTGAATTTGCTGAGATTGTGATACACAAGGCAGAAAAACTGACTTGAAAAAGCACATGACTGGCTACAAAGAGAAGAGGCTTGCCACAGTCAAAGCAAAGGTCATTTGATGTTTTGTCATAGCTGAAGGGCTTTCTAACAGATCAGCATTACCTGTTGTAAGACCAGATAATATTGGTATGCTTTACCATAATTTCATTTCTATTACTACTTGTGCAACTTTTTTGTTTGTTCCCAAGTATGATACCAAAACAAAGCTGTCTAGGCTTTTCCCAAGACCGTCTCTCCTTTATATCACTCTTCAAAAAAAGATTACCAAGCCAGCAGCCAGGTCTGAAAGCTTCTGCTCTATGATTATCTCTGCTGGAAAAACATAACTACAGAAAAATAAAACGAAACAGAAAGAATCTTTCATCTTCCATGTTTATTTTTCTTAAAAATGGGCAAGGACATGAAATCAGAAGATTGTGAGTTGTTGGTGGGCGTTGTTGGAAAAATTGAGCAAACATGTCTTGGTTTGAGCTTTGTGTGTGTTGCTGGCTAACAGCTTACCTGAACTTAATCTTTCTTTGGAGATTTCTTTTTCATACTGTAAAAATGCTGTTAGTAAAAAAGTCCTCTGTGTGTGTGTGTGTGTATCTGAGGTGTTACGTGATGCAGGTAACAGCCACTATTTCACTTCTAGCAGAAGTGAAGAACACCGCTAGAGAAACACTCTACTCCAGTAAGGGCTCTACCTGTGTATTTATCATAAAAGCATGCTGAGGATCACATGGCAAACACAATTGACACTGAATCTTTTGGGTGATGTTATCATGAGTTTTCAAATCCATATGCAGCAGTTGCTGCTAGTAAAAGAATTTCTCCTTAGGTACCACATCTTCATTTTGTGTTGCATTTCACTGGGGATTTTGCCAGCTCAGCACAGCTTTGCAAGCATATGAGTGAAACATCCCCAAAGGGTAAGGCAACAGGATGGTGAAGATTTCTGTGAAGTACCTTTATCCTCATTTTACATATTTATTGCAGTCAAGATAAGTTGGAGAAATAAACTCCAGATTATTGTGTCCAGTTCCGGGCCCGTCAATTCAAGAAGGACACAGTTTTTGGAGAGTGTCCAGTGTAGAGCAACAAAGACGATGAAGGAAGTAGAACAGCTCCTTTAAGAGGAAAGTCTGAGGGAGCTGGTTCCCTTTAGCTTGGAGAAGATAAGGCTGAGGGGAGATCTCATTAATGTCTATAAATATGTGAGGGGTGGGCATCAGGAGGATGGAACTAGGCCCTTCTCAAGGTAATCTAGTGATAGAACAAGGGGCAATGGGTTCAAGATGGAACATAGGAGGTTCCATATAAATGTCAGAAGGAACTTCTTCACAGTGAGGGTAATGGAGCATTGGAACAGGCTGCCCAGGGGGGTTGTGGAGTCTCCTTCTTTGGAGATGTTCAAGACCCACCTGGGTGTGTTCATGCGTGATTTTGTATAGCTGATCCTGCTATGGCAGCGGGATTGGAGTAGATGATCTTTTGAGGTCCGTTCTGATCCCTAATGATTCTATGATTGTATGGTTCAAGTCCAAAGAAACAGGATCAGGAACCTCATATCACCTGCAAACTTACGGAGAATTTAGCTTTGCAGAGCCCATGTGCAATGGTTTGAAAGGAAACCTAGGTCCAAGAACTCCTTAAATCAAGGGATGGACTGTAATCTCTGTCCAACATAAGACCACACTGTGATCTCAATTACAACACACATATATACTTCAACTACACTGAAGTCCACAGAGCTGCTCTAGATTTACGAGTGATGTAATGAGTGTCTGAACACAGGACACAAAGTTCATTTTCTGTTTTAACAAAACTAACATATTTAAAATTATGTGTGTGAAAAGGATTAAAATGCATAAAATGTGAAGTGCTATGATTAATGCCTGAGCAGAGGGGGTCTATTCTTCTTTACTTGTGTAATGATTAATGATTTTTGTAGTTATTTAAAAATGGTGCACATAAGTCTTGATGTAGGCCTGGGAAAAAAATGACTTGCCAGTTCTTCAGACCTTATTAGGAAAAGACCTCATTAGGAGAAGGTTTTTCACTGAAAGAGTGATCCAATTTTGGAACAGGCTGCCCATGGAGGTGGTTGAGTCACCGTCTCTGGAGGTGTTCGAGGTTAGGCTGGATGAAGTGCTGTGTGGCATGATCTAGATGTTAGATGTTAGGTTTACTTGGTTGGTTTTAGGTTGGACTGGATGATCTTTAAGGTCTTTTCCAGCCTCATTACTGTGACACTGTGTTACCTTCACTGATCACAGCACTTATCTTAGTGGAAATGCATGGTTTAGTGAAACTTTTCTTCTTCTGGAAAAGGAAGGGTCATTCCAGGAAAAGCAATACACTAACAAACTTTTCTACCATGGCTTTTAGTTTCGGATTGTGACTACAGATTTCAGAGCAAGACATTCTGTGTCCTGTATCCAGGTACCATAAGCCTCACAAAAGTAGCATCTGAAAGACAACACTTCTTACAAGCTTGTGCGCCGTAAGTCTCCTGCATTTTGTAAATGAACTCAATTGTAAGAAGGTGAGAAGTTGTGTTCGTTTTATGATAAGCATGTTAAGACAAAATGACTAAACCCCATGTTCCTTTCCATCTGCCTTGTTGATGCTTGTGTGTGCCCAGTGACTACTGAATAGTGAACTTTGTGAAACGAGGAAAAATACACCATAAAATTTTTACATATGCTATCTGACTGTAAATACGATTGAATACGTGGGACTTCCTCCAGCTTTGTTCTTTGGTGGATTCCTATTAACTTACATTTGAAATCTCTGTTGGCCACACATTTCACATTGTTCTTCCAAATGCAGTCGTTTCTTTCTTTTATCTGATCTCTGACAGCCTCTCTGTTTTCATCAATATTTGACAGCAATTCCCAAAGATACAATATAGTTCACTGTAATATCCTTGTGCATGCTCTCTTCTTCCTTTGAAATCCAATACCTGAGCAGTGAAATAAGTTATTGTGCCTTATTTAGAGTTTTATTTTTTGCATGTGTTTTGATACTGTTATGTGGAAATTTAAACCAACTGTTCTTAAAAAAATAAGAAGTTACAAAACATCAGTCAGTCTCCCCCATTTCTAAAGAGGCAGCATCCATCTTGTTCTCCTAAATATTTCTTTTTTATATATTACGCCCCAAACCGTAATTTTATTGGGACACACACTACCCAGTTTACACCAGCCATCTGAAAACAAAGGATTAAAAAGTCAGTCCTGCATAGACCACTGCCCTTCAGAAATCAAGGGATTTCTGTTTTATGTATCATTTGCTGGCCACAAGAAAACAATAAGGGAAATGAGATTCCTGAATAAATATAAATTACATAATTATCCCTGATAGCATAAATTCAACAGTGAAGATGATAACTTTTCAAAGAAACTATAGAGAAGTGGTCTGATTTGCATTAGTTAAATGCAAGTTAATAGTTTCCAAAAAAAGATATAAAGGGGGAAATATTGAATGAAAAGAAGAATAAGTGATTTAGAAATGTATTGCTATTTCTTGACCTTATAATTAAAATACTGGATTCCTCCATCGTATTCTGTTGTAATGATTGTGAAGTGCGGCTTTCATTTATGATAATGCAAGGTGTAAATGTGTTGTGTTTTAACTCATAATGACTGGATTATAAATTTAGAGAAATGCGGGTACTAGTAGATTCTATTACACCATACTGAGAAAATTAACAAAATGGTAGACTAGATGCTGTAATTTCTGTTTATCAATTGCACTTTTCAATTGCCAGGTAGGACCAAGAACAAAATGCCGCTCTGCCTAAATTAGCAGGAAAATACCATACTACCCAGCACATGCAGTGAGCCAAAGTATTTTGTTGTAAGCCCAGCAGGGCTGAGCACATTAACTTTTTGCCCAAGGTAAACAATGTACGGTGCTTGCAAACTGCTGTTAATAAGAATGTTTAACCAAATGAGTTTTCAAAGATGAATGTGATTTTCATTTAAAGTGAAATATGTTAACACATGAATCTTAACAAATACCTGTTTTGTAAAAAAAGGAAACAAAACAAAGACTTCTAGTAGTGTCCAAAACACGTCTTGATTAAAAAGTTGACAGTTTTTTGCAGTAAGAAGCAGAAAATTAAAAGTGATCAGCTTTTAAGCAAACTAGATCCTCCCCTTTTTTTTTTCCTAGAGAAAATGTGGCAACTGACTTCAAATGGTTTTTAAATGTGCATTTCTTTGGAGATTTGACACATTGCTTCTTTCAAAGCAGCAGTATTTCTTCTCAAATAACTCACCAATGGCTGCCTACATAATGTTATCATGTAGTTCCTCAAGTTAGTCTTTTTGTTCAGAAAAGAGTTTCATCCTTAGCACATTAAAATTGCCTTTAGTTTCCATGAAAACTTTGAGGTAAGAACGAAACATGTTTTACTGCTTTACTGAAGCATTCTATTGTGCTTTTTGTGAGAGGTTTGTGGACCTTCGCATGGTGCTCCCATGCTGAGTGTTTCCTTTGGTCACAGGGACCTGAACAAGTGACTGCTCTGCAGTTGTGGCAGTGCTGGCTGCTTGGGATAGGATGATTTTGATTTTCTACACTGAAACTTATAATTCTCTGATTACACATTCAAGATCCATCCTGAATGTAAGTAGTTCTTCCCCCTGTGTTCCTCACTAAACTTGACTAACTAGAAGTGCTCTACTGTTTCATCTGCCCATACATGGTCTGTGTTGTCACTTTGGGGCCCACCAATCAACAGACCTGTAATGAATGAAAATAGGTCTTCCTGGAAGGGAAAAAAACTACTGTGTGAGCAGTTTTGTGCATTTAAGGATCAATTAGATGGTATCAGTGGACTTGCATCATCTGTTTGAGTTGCAAGGGGTACCAATAGCCTGACCTGTAGCATTGTCTGTATGTTTTCTTTCCATGAATGTGGAATATTCTCACATTCCCGCATTCCTGACCACTGACCTGGCTTTGCTAACAAGAAGTAGCTTCTTTCACTGTGGTTCTTCCCTGAAAGAATTAAATAAACTTGGACTAGTATTTCCTATTTGTCTTGAAGCAGAGGGAACATTTTGTTTCTAGGTATTCAAGGAGCTTCACAAAGTTTTAACTCCTGCAATCATTCCTGTTATGGGGTTAGCTGGTTCAACTAAAAACTGTGTAAAAAATTACTTAGGAATAGAACAATCTACAAGTACTATTTCATCTGGCTAAAATTCTTAGGGCAAAAGGAAGCAAGAGTTTGTGTGCTAAATTTACAACTGTGTATAATCCAGGAGGTATCTACTTTTCCTCCACTCACACCACAGTTTCTGAGGAGAAAGAACGGAGTGAGAGGGGTTGGTCTATTGTACATTACAATCTTTCACTTTTTTTTGTGGTGGTCTTTTTTCTTGTGATGTTCTTTTACCTAGTGAAAATGGTATTGGTCGTCTCAGATACATCAGAGTTTGGGGCAGTCCTTGTTTGCTTGTTTGAATCAACATTCATGAAAGTTACTGTTTGGGATTTGGGATTAGGGCCGAGCATAAGTGTTCAGAATTTTGCAAGAAAGCAAAGAATATGTGTAATTCTTAGCTGTTATTTTTTCAAGCTAAACGAGAGTAGATTTAAATCCTTTTTAGGTCTTCTTAAGAAGGAATTCCTGACTACGAGGGTTTTGAGGCACTGAAACAGGTTGCCCAGGGAGGTTGTGGATGCCCCCTCCTTGGAATTAAGGCCAGGTTGGACAGGGCCCTGGGCACTAATGCTGCTGACAGGATCAATGATATTGGTCATGAAGAGAGACAAGCAGAGTTTTCTAAGAAGTGTGTTGCAATGTTTATATACTGGTACTTGCTGGACTATTTGGAATGAAGAAATGTAAAAGTGATTGAAACTGAAAGAATAAACACTCAAAATTTGAAAGCACTTTTCGAGCACCTTGGAGTAAATTCTTGTTTGAAGTTCTAGTCTGTTCCTTCTGTCTGTATCTGAGTTGGTTTGCCCACCCTTAATTTGCATCACATGTTCCTCGTTGTATGCAATCTGATTGCCATAAACAAAGTCTGGAAATACGTAGGATCTCAAAAAAAGTTGTTTTAATTGAATGAGGATTTAAATGCTAACTATTAAATATTCAAGAAATTACCATTATCATTACATGATTTGGTTTGGTGTTGGGTATACACATTCAGTTAGGGATGCATTTCCTCCAGTAATGGAAGATTTTTATAATACTAAGTAGATTTCAGATCTTAAGCTTATATCTTGGCATCTCTTCACTGAATTCACCACCCAGCAGGTTTCAAAGGTCTTGATAAGATCAAAAACTTCAACTACTGTGTTCTTTTTCTTTTTTAAGTTCATTCTCTGACACTAAACTATTTACAACATCTTTTGGAAGTTAAATGTTGCGTGTTTCTATAAAAGTATTGATTTTTTTTATTCATCTCCAGAAGATAGAAGAGGTCGGCATGTGAGGAGACACAAATGGGCAAAGGAGAATTGTTCCAAAGATACTAAAACAATTTCTTTGAGCACAGTGAGGTGTCAAGCACTAATGCAATGGGAATGCACTCTCCATTTTGTTACATGAATGTGAAAGAAAGAAACACAGGGTATTCTGCAATACAGCAAACCCAGTTTTCAAAGTGCTGTTGTAGGTGCATATGAATTTAAAGGACTATAATCCCTCAGTTGCCTGGTTTATGGTACTAAACATGGACTAGATTCATTTTCATACTATACTGTGAATGAATTAATCATCACATGGAGGTTTTTTGTGCTATAGGTAAAGCTCATTCAGTTTCTTATGGATGCTCAGAGTCATCTTGTGGAGTACTAGACCCCTCATTTTTCTCTGTATTTGGATTAAAAGTAATTAAAATTATCTCTTTCTAAATACTATAAAAATCTGTATAGGAAAAATTTTCACCCACTCAGTAAAAGCACTATTTTGATTCTTTTGCGGGGTTTTGCCACTCTTTTACAGCAAACAGAACCTTAACTATTTTGAACTCCATGCAGACCTGACAAATGCCTGAAATATATAAAATAAGTAGGGGAGTTCAATTTTTTAAATAAGAATTAAATAAAGATTTTAAAAAATAGAGAACCTGGTAGAATGGCTCTACATATATCATGACAATTAAAGAGATAAAAAATGTTCATCTGCAAGAAACTTCCATAAGAAAAGAAGTATTAGTTACTTAAAAGAACTGGTTCTCTGCCAAAGCAGTTTACATATGTTTCCCAGACCTTATGAAAAGCACACTCTTACTGTGCGTCAGTTCTCAGGAAATAAAGCATTCAAGGTCTGCTTCCAGAGATTATTGGTGCTTTCTAACTGAGGTGTTGAAGATAAATGTGTTCAAGTCAACTCAAAACACCTCAAAACACTGTACGTGGTCCGGCACAGACGCTGAGCCCAGATAGCTGGTGTAAACTGGCATAGCTCCACTGACTTTGTGGACATCAATGGGGTACTGCTGATTTACAGCAGATGGGCATTTGACCTCTTGCTCTGTGCTAGGCAGACTTGTTAGAATAAATCTTTGACAAAAACTGACAGTGGGTACCATAATCTAGGTACTTAGGGAAAGGATGGAATGAGAGCATCAAAATGTGTTAAATGTCTTAACATATTGAATCCACTCCTCTTGAAGGCAAGTCTAACATTGTGTCAGTCTTTCCTACAGCCTCAGCAAAACAGGAGAGAGCAAATGAAAACAAAATCAAATCCACAGCCAGGTCTGCTCCAGCACAGTCTTTACTTACTCAATCTAATGAATAGAAGGACAAAAACATAAAGTCACTATTCCTTGAAAGATGATGTGTTTCCTTAAAATAGGTTGAGAAATTGCACTTTTAATCTATCTGTCTAACATATAAAGTGGAGCTTCCTGACCTGTCCATTGCAAAGTACCTGTCTTGCACACATCATCTATCTTTCTATGGACAAATTGACTCTAGTTTCTGAGCAGTTTGAATAACTGACTTAAACTTTTTCTGGAGTGAAAATTTGGCTTTACATCCACAACAAGAACAGGCACTGCTTCAAAACACTACCGGAGCAAAATTTTAGTCTGTAGTCATATGGGTTCCACTCCTGGAACAGTGGTTTGCAAGCACTGCTGTTCCAGCCTGAAGACCTGAGCATGTCTATCTACCTGGCTACAGAGTGTATAATAGCTCAGTCCAAGGTAGATTGTTGATTCTACAATGTTTTGTCCTCTGTGATGTGGACAACTCGTTTGGGCGCATAAGCTTTTGGGTTATCTCCATAGCTCTTAATTACAGAGATTAAGCTTAATGAGTGCATTACAGATATACCTAGCTCTGTATGTCAATGAAGAGCTTAAAAATTACAAGAGGTGGACTGACAGTCCATCTCTCCAAAATCCTGCTGGAGCAACTCAGCAGAAGCTTATGGCAGGCAGTGGTGATACAGGAGCATACTAATATTGAGCAGAGTTGGGTCCTGGGAAAGGAAAGCAAAAAGAAAAGCGGAGAAGTCAATATCTGAAATGCAAGGCTCCTCAACATCTTGCTCAACTCTAGCTCTACATGACATAACAATGCCTCAGGAAACCAAGAATTGGTCTGACTTTTTTTAAAGGAAATAGCACAGGACATATTAGAGATATATAACCTTTGCTAGCTGCTCACTGAGGAAATGATTCCTAAGGATCTCTTATCTTAAAATTAAATAGGTGACGATGGGAGAGAAACAGAACAGCTGTTTAGAAGCTGCCTTGAAAGAAAACAGAAAGGACTGTGTTCTCTGATGCAGTCCTGGTGCTTTAAAAAACTTTTATAGGCAATTAAAAAGTGAAGTAATGATAATAGACTGACAAAATCCTTCCTTATCTTTGCTCCTTGACTTTACCTATCATTGCAAGAAGACCAGTTCACAGCTTGACTGTATCTTTGGTTGCAGCATATGAATCACTATTCTCCAAAGAGGTATTATTTACTTAAAGTGATTAACAGGGATAAGAAAGGTCAGGGTGTCCCACTTTGTGCTGTTAGATGAACTATGCTGATGATAGGCATAATGCAATGGGTCTGGGAGAGCTGTACCATGTGCCAAAATGTTCCCATACATTATCACATCTTACCTACCCTTGTTTAAACTAAACAAAATTGACAGCTACCCAGTTACATTTTCCATATGGTGCAGTATCTTCTGAGCAGCAACTTGAATCAATCTTTGTGAACTATAGAGTTATTTTCCCTCTATTCACGTTTCTTTCAACAGTGAATACTGAAAGCAGTAATAAGAAAACCTAAGGAGGCTGTGTGCTTTAATTAGTCTGTTCTTACAGCTATTGTTATTATTAATGGAAGACCTATGTGATATCCAGTGGAAAAAAAAAACTCCTTTGAAATATCGTTTCATTTTAAAATGGCAAACAAATTACATCACCGCATTTGGAAAGAAGAAAATAGGTGGTCCTGAGTCTCCACTCCCCCATGTCATATTTCTACCATTGTAACCTAGCTGATGTTAGTAGAACTTTCCCTAATTCACACCAAGATGAAGAACAGAACAGGCGAACAGACACAGGGTGTGTATTTATGCAAGTCTTTCAACATCAATTCTGAGCTGGGAGGGTGATCAGATTTTGGAAGCCAAGCCTGGAAGCCTTTCTAAGGACACACAGTGTGAGTGTGTTTGCTCAGCCCGTGTAGGGTGGCTATTTGCTGGAAGAAAGACAGTGTAGAAAGAAATAGAAGGGTGAAAAAAAGTTTAGATCTGGAGAGGATGGGATGTGAAACACATGTCACAGGATGACATAGGGGGATGACAGACTGGATGAACAGCGAAGGAAGGAACATAGGAAATAATGAGTTGGGGGCCCAGGTTTTTGGTTGGCGTGAACTTACCATTTATTCTCTTCCTTCCAGCCTTCTTCCCAAACTCTGCAGGACAATATCCTGGTTTCAGTACAACTCCTCAAAAACCTGGAAGCATCACTGGAAAACCAGATCATTTTATCCACTCACATGGGAACTGGCTGAAATAAAATGTACGGCAAGCCATTCTCCAATGACTTGTGATGTGAGAACAGGGAGTATGGGGAATGGGCAATGGTGATGGATTCATTCCTTGGCAGATCTTCTTGGCCATTTCCTTCCACACTCTACAACCCCGGGGAATTTGACAGCTCAGCTACTCCAAGCCTCTGGAAGTTTTGTTGGAGCATAATAAGTCATGCCGATTTCTGTTCTTTCCTACACCAATAACTGTATTTATTTTAATCTATAGCTAATTTTGACCCTCAGGGTCTTCATTTAGATTATTTTCTCAGAATGCTTTTATTCTTCTTAAGGATTTTAAGATCTTGCGTGGTGATTCCCATTCACAATGGTGTTTTCATGCACTTTTCCTTTCTATTCTTATTTTAATGTCAGAACCATTTCTTCAAGCTTCTCTAGAGCTCTGCCAAGAGAGGAAATCCTGCTCATAGGTTTGGTTACCCATAGTGTGGGGACTCCACCTCAGAAGCATCTTTACAGCCCATTTTCCTGTCCCTTGGAGGGACAGGGACTTCATTTCCTGACCCCACTCAGTTAATCATTTTATCAACAAGGACAGAAATGTTAATGCTCTTTGAATAGATCATTTCCTTTAACTGGACAGAGTTTCTCTTGTGCAATTAGCAGTACAGGAAACAGTTTTGCGTTGATATGGTTATTTATTATTTCCTATTAGTGAGCAGCATATCCTGTGATATCTTCATAATTAGTAGGACAAGTGTCAATTTTGTCAGCATGAACGTCAGAGCTTTCAGTTTTGGACTGAAATGCAAGAACAAAAATAGTTTGATGCTGTTATGTCCTTGCCTCAAAAGCACCTTTGGCACAGCATGTGCCTATGACTTAACAGCCTTTATTTAAGTACAAAATAATAGCAGACAAGCATTTATTTAGTGTTTCTGCTAGAGCTCTCCTAAACTGGGTTGTATAGTAATGGAAATAACCCTGTGCCACTATGCTTTTGCCAGGAAGACAGCCACAAGGAAAGAGGCCAGGGCATATAGTCCTTCAACCGTGAGACTAATTACCACATATTTTATGCTAATATTGGATTATACGTAAAAATCTACACCAATTAAGCCCTTGGGTCAAGTGAGGACACGTTTCCTGGCTAAGTGAAGTTGGACATGGACTCTCTGCAGCATAGGACTGCATACAAGTGAATTACCTGTTTCATTGGGACAAATGGAGCATAAAGGAGGATAAAGAGGAGCAGGACATGATATTGTGTTAGTGGCAAACACAGAAAAAGATGAGGTATGGGCTATGTTTAAAAGTGATAAAAAAGAATAGATTATGTTCCTGGAATTTTCAGCCACTTCTTTTTATTTTGGAAAGTTGTGATTTAAGTTGCACACATCAAATGTTTGTGGTCAGTGAATTCAACACTCTATCTTCAGAGCAGATCTCTGGATTCCTCTTCTACATAAAGAGGCTAGAATACAATTTCTTGAGAACACTTTAAAAGATAGCTCTAATTTCTCAATATTTTCTGCTGAAAAGCCTCCATTTTTCATCTAGCTGTACTCCTGCTCAGTTTTGTGGGACTCTCCACACTTGGATTCATTTCACTTAGTGATTGGTAAGTTTTGTGGGTCCATTTCATGTCAGCTTAAAGCTGCCTTTGTTATGTTGGACTCTGGGCTGTGCTCTGAGGCCAGTGAGTGAACTGACCACGTCCTTCTCCTGTATGCAGTCACTTAACACTTTTCATGGCCCTCTTCTTACAGACTTTCTTCATTTCTGCTAATTTCCTCTGAGCTCTTTGAATGCAATAATGTTGAGAGCTGACTGTAGCATTCTAGGTATTATGCCATTGTTGGTACTTTGCCACTTAAAGAAAGAAAGTTTCCTTTTTTTTGGCCTGTGACATGAATTGTCTGTAAATGCATCCCACATTTGCATGGGGCTTTTTGCCATTTTAGCAGATGGAAATTTCATGTGTAATTTAATGTCCATTAGGTCTCTTTCAGTGCCATTGCTTTCCAAGTATCTCCTTCCTATGAAATTAGTGTTAACCCTCACCCCTTCCACACATATTAATTAATTAATTAATTAATTAATTAATTATCCAACCCTTTCCCCACTCAAAGACCCTCAAACAAAATTTGCACTGTGTGTATTGGATCAACGAGTTGGCTTGTTAGAGCAGGCTGTGCTGCTTTCCACTGTTGCACAAGATGTTTGCTGCAATCAGTGACTTCCTACTCATGAAAGTGCTAGGGACACTAGCAATTCTAAGGGTCAGGAGCAGCAAAGACATCACTCTCTCTCACAGGGGCTCACAGCATTGAAAATCCTTTCAGGCAATGAAAATTTTCAGGCTTGTCTGCTATGGCCAAGATGGAAGCAGATTTTTTTGGCTTCCTTGCATAGCACAATCATTCCATTAAATTAATAGTCTGACCCTTAATGCCACAGATGATAGGGAAGGACTTTGAAACCTGACCAAACAAGGTATTTCAGCATGCAGTGACATCTCAGCACGCACAAACTCCTCTCCCCACCAGTGAACCTATTATTTAGCCTGAATATCCTGCCGAATTGGAGGTCCATGCACAGTCTGCCAGCAGGAGCTTTCTGGGGACTGTTTTGTTTTGTGCAGAAGCATTTTTTATTCCCTCCTGCTTTCCCCTTCATTAAGCTGTTGTTTCTTGGAGAGGGTTCCAGTCTTTCCTAGGAGTGCATAGAACTGACTAACCTCACTGTCCTCCCAGAGCACAGTGGGAGGTGAAAAACCTGCTCAGCATGGACTCAGGTTTAGAACACAGAATGGGAGAGGAGATTTGTTTTGTACAAATGATAGTGAACAAGAAAGGGGAAGAAATTCACATTGGTCAGGAACAGAAGGAATGAACAGTCCCTTTGGTCTGTAAGCCACACTCAAACATGACTGAGATTTACAGGGGCAGAGGGACTGCATGACGGTTGAATAATAAAACAATATTTTTGTTTTGTAGGTGTAGAAATACAGCTGTGGCCACATTAAATACAGGAAAGATGTTTAAATTGCCACTTTCCAAGAAAATAATGCATTCTGATATCATGGTATTGCCAAACCATGCATTTCCTTTAGGACCATGGTTCTGTGATTCTGTAACCCAAACCTGAAGGACCTGAAGCAGCAACCCAAGTTGACATTCCATCTTAGACTGGCATAGAATCAAAGAATGGCTTAGGTTGGGAGTGACTTCAGAGATTACCTAGTTCCAACCCTCCTGCCATGGTCAGGGACACCTCTCACTAGGCCAGGTTGCCCAGAGCCCCATCCAACCTGGTCTTGAACACTTCCAGGGAGGGGTCATCCACAGCGTCTCTGGGCAACCTGTTCCTGTGCCTCAGCACCCTCACAGTGAAGAATTTCTTCCTAAAATATAATCTAAATATACCCTGCTTTAGTTGGAAACCATTCCCCCTTGTCCTATCACTAGAGTCCCTTGTAAGGTCTCTCTCCAGCTTTCCTGTAGCCCCCTTCAGGTACTGATGGCTCTAGGGCTGAAACTCTGCAGATTGCACAGGGTACCAGTCATACTTCCTCCAGTGGCCTTTCCCACCCTGATATTTACAGGGTGGATGATAATCAAGATTGATTTATGATGCCTAAATGCATCGCTAGGGTGCAAGCTGTGCAGGACAGAATTTCAAACCTGGAGTTCAAACATTTAATTGCTGTATTAAATAATTGTCATTGAATTTATGCCTCTAATTTATCATGAGGGAAGGTCTCAGCTTGCCACGGCTAAGGCATACATGCTGTAAGAACTCACAGTTTAACATGACAGGAATTCTAATAAGTGATGAGGTTTACTTGCTCATTTCTAATCCAGCCTGGATGTAAACTTCTCCAGCATCCAGGGACTGTTTAGATCCAGAGTCTTTCTCCAGGCCCATCTCTTTTTTTTTCAAATGACTGTTATTTTTTGAAACATAATACTGTGCAAATACAAGTGAAGCCATACTTGTATGTCAAGAAATGCGTGGAGAACATCAGTTATGCAGGGGATATATACTCAGGGAATAAGCTTCAGCAGGAATGCTAATTTAGTTATAGTTTGTAAAGCTGACTGCAAACAGCTGGGTAGCATTAAACGTATTAGGGAAGCAAGAAAGGTGGAGCAAAATCTAGGGGACTAAGGTATGACAGTGCCAAATGTATGGAAAAGATTTGGAATATGTGAACTGTACTGCTGTTGGACTCACACTATGTAATAATGGTGATGTGGTGCATAGCTGTCTCTGGGACTTCCCAGTGCACTCAAAAGGTTTGTAGAGCAATGTCTGTGGCTTGTGACACTCTCTTGATAACATTACGGGGAAACAGAAATACAGGTTAAAATACCATGTGCTGTGGCCTTTTATAGAACCTTCAATGCTATTAGAGAAGACACCCTGACAGTATTTTACTCTGTTTTCACAGAAATGCTGCAGCTACCTAACCCCCCCCCTGAATTCAAAGCCAGGAGATGAGGTTTAACCTGTATCTGCTCTGGCTGCACTGCACCAACTTCACACTCTACATTTTCCAAGCACTGTGCAAACGTTAACTAATTAGACTGAATCCCAGCATGGGATAGGAGCTTCATGGTGGTAGGAGCTTTTATCTGCTTTTTATGGGTAGATGGAGGCAAAGAGAATTCCTGGAGCGGACTGCATGTGCTTACATAAGTAGAGCCATGTTCAGGCAGTTTCCATAGTTCAAGTCTCATGGACTGCGAAGTTAAGCAGGAATGCTTTGTAAGGAATTGGTTACTAGTGTGAGTAAGATGTTCAAAATATGGCCCTTTGTGGATTGCCCAAGACCACACAGTGAGCTAGGAGCAGAGCTGGGATTTCACTTCCTTTAACTCTGATTTTCTCACAGTTGTGGTTTCATTGCAAACTTCTTACGTTGCTTTCATATTTTTGTACTGCTCAATGTCTCTATACCTTATGGTAGATTGATTTTTAACCTCCTCATTAAAAATGGGCCTGAGAAGGAACAAAAGATGCGTTGCTTTGTGACAAGGGACACTAAGGTGTGAACATTATTTCCAACTACTGGCGATTTATCTCCTTGTGAAGGTGGGGAACAGTTGGTGCAACCCCCCAGGAGAGGTGATTGAAATAACTTTAGAACTAGAAAACTAATTAACAGAAATTTATACGCTGGCATTGATGCTTTTGTGATTGTATGTTTACTCTTATTTTATATTCTTCACGTGTTTAGTTGCAAAGTCAACATCTTAGATGCCTTTGAAAAAATGACCCATTAGGTCATGGTGTTGCACAGTTGGTTGGGTGGTTTCGGTTGTGCTGCCCACTGAAATGGCTGATACAACACACCAAGAGTGTCTAACTATGCTGTCACTGGCAAAGTGCTGCTGACTCACTATGAACATTGCCATTCCCGGGCCATTCCCCCCTGCTTGCCCATTTTCTTCTGCTAGATCTGCTAGGTAAAATAATTCATTAGAAATTTCTACAGCCTTCAACCTAGTCCTGTGCATTTCTGTTTTAAAAGATATTCAGATTTAAGAAATTAGTCCTAAAAATAATACCATGAAATGTGACAAGTGCCATGTTATTGTTTAAACCATTATACTATCATAGAGGTGACCTAGAGAGCAAAGGAAGGCAGAGCTGAACTGTCAGAGCTTGAAGTTCAGGAGAATTTACTTTAGTGGTGGCAGTGGCAGGGAACAGGGATGAGGAGGAGGCCAGGGTTGATGCTTGATGTAGTTGGGTCAACAGTAGCATTCTTAGGTGGGCTGAGTGTGTCCACATTGTATCACTAAGTGTAAAACTCTCATTAACGTTTGGTTTGGAATTTGCTTTTGGAGAACAGCTGAAAACTCAGTCTCTAAAATTAGCTTTTAGCAAGTATTCCTGTTTATAAAGTTCATTCACTAGCATGTTTATGGAAAGTGAGCCCAGAAGGGAAGGAATGCAGTAAAAGCACATTCATTTGAAAATTCAAATAAAAATATTTGCCTTGAATCAGAGGGGTTTTTTTTAAAAAAACCCTTCTGTTCTCTTTGTCCAGCTTGTTAGTACCTTCATTGTCCAGCAAAACAGAGTCACTGTCCTGAACTTTCTTCTTGTTAGTACTCAGTGCCTTTTTTGTTGGTCTTGTGATCATGGGAAATCATTTTTATTTCTATTTAAAAAAACACCAACCCAACAGCAACCAAAAAGACAACTTCCACCAACCCAAAATTCATCCTTCTGTTTGAGAGGCTGTATGGTGAGAACATATGGTGGAAGCTTTTATTGTTGCCCTGACATTATTGATAACCCTAAATGCAAGAACATTAATCAGGCCTTCACAAGACTGTAGTGAAATAATGAGATGTTAAAAATGTCACTCTTCACTGTCTTCTGGATTCCGAGGAGGACTCTATAATCAGTTTATGGAATTTTTTATTTTCCCTTAAAGTTTCTGTATGCTGCTGGATGTTCGCTCCAGCATCCTGCCCCACAGGCAGAGCTCAGGTACAGAGCAGTTCTCCAGTTGGTACAAGGGAGGAGAGAAAAAATGTGTGGAAAGAAATGGCTTGAGGAAGGGGAGCTGGAAAATACTTGAAGCAATAAGAAAGTAGTTTGATAGACAGATCAGTGGAGTAACGGAAATACAAATTGTTACTTCCTCAGCTCCTTATGCATCTGCTAATGCTGAACAGACACCAAATCCTGTGAACCTTCACTTCTGATGTTTATACACATGGGCCTTGATGATAACATTCTTGGGTAATTGGGAGACACAACTTCACCTTTTTGTGGAATCCTCTCACTCTTATCTCCTTGTCAGGCAATCCCAGGTTAGGCAGAAGGGCACGGTGTGATAAAGGAGCCCTAAATTGCCTCTAGGTCACCTCCCTTAGAGAAAATGCAGTTCTACTGCCCTAATAGTCATGGTTTGGATTGAAAAGTGCTTCAATCGCATCATGAATTAAGAGCTGCAAACTGCACATGTAAAGTCATTCATCTGAGTTTAGTGTATCATCTCAGCAGGAAGCCAGATTCCACACAGCAAGAGTTAACTTTTTTATCTCTATTAATTATTTTGATTTTGTTAATTCCATTTAAGTGCACAAATAATGTCTCAAACTTCTTATCTCTATTAGTTACAGAAGGAGACTGCTGAAATCCTTTCACAAATGATATTAGAAACAAATGTTTTCCACTAGCTTTGATCATTTTATATTTACAAGCTCGTTGCTTTCATCCTTTTAAGAAAGTAACATCCCTAAGTGAAGAGATGGACTTGACCCACATCTGCTGTTTTCTGGAAAACTTTTGGTCCAGAAATTAATATGTAAGAAAAATAAATACACCGGAAGGCAAGGACAAACTTTGATTTGAGCCTGTTTCAAACTCCGCCAACATTGAGATGAGGAGATGAACACTGGTCACCTGGTTATGAAATGGATTAAATAGATTTTACTTACTTCTAGGTAAGCAGAACTATGAACTACCCATGGGATAATTGGGCTGGCAGGGTCGTGAGCATCTTGAGATGTCTAAACCAGTACATTTTCCAAACACTAAAATTGTGTCACTAAACATTTTTAAAAGTCAATCAAATTCTTTCCCACATTCATGTGTCTTTAGCTGTGGGTGGTAAGAAAAGGATCCAAAGTGTTTGCTTTCATGGCAGTGAACTGAACAGTTCCCCAGAGTTTTCACTTTAGGGTTTCATGGTACTGAAAAATTAATGGGCTTCAATTTAGCCTTGTCTTCTCTTGTGTTGTAAAATATGCCACAGTTACTATTCAAAGTCACATTTAAAGTTCTCCTTGTTTAATGTAGGAACTGATGAAAAAGCATAATTTCCGGTGGAAATAGTTTTAAACTTCAAATCTTCTTCAGTCAGCAACTTTTTCCTCTGCTAGTAGAAGATGCTTAATTTGTGGATTATTCATTGGTCATGGAGTTTTTAAGAAAACCCCACTGTTCTCACATAGCTATCATGAAGGACAAAACCCATTTGCCTATAAGTTCCTCATCCTTCTCTTATCCAAACAAACAATAATATATAAACAAGTATTTACCTTAAGAACTGTGAGTTGTGGAATTTAACTGTTTTACTCTTTTATACTATATGTTATCTTTTATACTCTGCTTTCTTGTAAGTATCTTCAAATGCCTTACAAAATCATGCAACCTGTACTGTAGACACCAAAGTGAGAACAAAGTGGATTAATTTCTAGCAAAGTCAAGGCTGCTGGACTCCGAGATTAGAGGCCTGCAGCTGGACAAAAGCAGCTCCTTGCTTATGTGCCTTCTACTAATTCAGGATTTTTGTCCTCCAGTGCCTCATACTTATAGGAAAAACAGGGCTCAGCATGAGGCATGGACAACAAAAAATTTATTCCTTCTGTTTCTTTATCACAAATGTCAGCTTTTAGTCATCTCTGATGAAGGCAATACAGAGTTTTGGATATCCAGATTATTCTCTGTCTTGTTTATATCCAGCAGGTGACAGGAGGGTATAAATCCTTCACTGATACAAATGGAATCTCCTCATGGATAAGACCCGTGTCAACTACTTTCATTCCCGTACTGTGCCTTCCTTCAGAGCACTCTCCAAAAACATGTGTGCAATCATGGTGTATGATTCACAGCCTAATGGCATACATGCCTTGATTGCTTCATTAAAATGAAAAGACGAAAAACATCTGATTTCTCATTGGTCATATCAGAAAGACTTTATTCCCCTGGATAACTTTTGGGTTCCATCCTTTGATTTCAGCTTCAAGTTTCCTGTCCAAATGAACCCTAAATAATGAGAACTTCTGAGTCCCACCTGGTTTCAATACAAAATCATGTTCTGTGTGCGTTGCAAAATAGGCTCAGGTTGGTTCAAAAGATTCATGAACCTTGGCAAACTTTTCAATGAGTGTGATTTAAGATTCTGTGTTTGTACTGTGTGGTTTCATCGTAAATGTTTCTCATGGCCTTAGTTAGGAACATAATATGGATTCCCTATAACAGCAGCTACATGATATCTTGCCTGTATTTGATGGTTGATGCTCGTGTTTTGATACTTATCTACAAATATTCTTATATGCAGAGCCGAGGATTCAGTTCATCTAAAAGATTGCCTTTCCTTAGATCAACTGAGAATCTTATTTCACTTGTAAAATAAACACATTCAGAATTACAGATGGAGAAGAAGTATAAGGGAAAGAAGCTTAGGAAGTTGGCAGATTCTCAGAGGAACTATATTAAAAACCCAAGTATAAACTCGCTAAATGTGGAAGGATAGCTAGTAATTTCTGTAGAAGTAAATTTGATTAAATTATGAACTTTTCAGGCCTTTGAAATAAGGAAGAAGGATACAGAAACAGATCTTTCACCTCTTTTTTTCTTGTTTTCTTAATTTGTAGGAATGAGATGACCTGGTAGGGGACCACACAGAGAAAAAACATTTTTTTTTCCTGTTTTTAGTATCTTGGCAACCAAGATAGAGTTTACCCAGCTTTTTAGTGCGTGATCTTGAATATCAGGCAGGAGTTTGACACGTGTATTCTCACAGAAGATGTTTTTGTTGTATAATATTGCACCACTGCAGGGACATACGGTCTGAAAGTTAGACTCTCATCTAAATTTCATCAAGATTTGAGGAGGCTTTAGATTTTACTTCATAATTAAGATTATTAGGAAAGATGTACTGATAAAGATTGCTCCCCTGTATTCGAGGTTGTTTCCTAAGCTAAACCAGAACTCCTCATAAAGAAGCAGAAGATTGCTTTGTGATTTCTGCACTTCTGTTCTTTGATATCACATTTCCTTCCAGTCAAAGTTTAGCCATTTAGGTACTACTTCAGTGAAAAAGTATGAGAAATAAAATCACAGTAAAATAAATCTATCTTCATCTCATTTCTCTCTGCCATTCACAGATGTCAACTTAATACAATAGCTCTTTGAGTTGATGGACCAGTGTGGGGTAGCAGCTTCAGTGACCCAAATGCTGCAGTGTACAATTCAGCACAGGCTCCATGGCAACTGCAGAAAAAAACTGGTTAAAGCTATAGCTCGGCACAAAGGTCTAATTTCAAAAGTACCCTTTTATTTATACAAGCATATGTGCACATTGCTCCAGATAGCTTGAAAGCAGCAGATTTAGAGGTTTCACCGAAGAACGTGATGGCTGTTACTTGGCATGGAGATCTATGGTTTGCCTGTAACACACACACAGGCAGAAGGACAGTGTACTACAGTCCTGGACTCGATGGTATAGCTAAAATCACCTCACTGGCTCCACTGGAAGCAGTGGACCTCTGCCTAGCCCACACTGCTTCTTATATTTTCTGTTACAGCCAGCAGAAAATGTTCTATTTTATAATTTTTGCATCAAAACTAGGTTTTCATCAGCAGTTCAGCTCATCGGAGGGAAATCTGGAAGTGGAGGTCCTCCAAAGAGGGAACTTTTTATTGAGTAATTTCCAAATAAGATCTCTGTGCTCTGTTTTGGAAATTTCTTAGGATTTTCAGGGCCTTAGACTGCAGGATACTTAATAGGAAAAGTCTGAGTGTGCAAAGGACATGACCGTATAGCTCCAACCAAAAGCAAAAGGTCTCTGAATCAAAACTTATATGGTCTGGAGCTCTTCTGGCAGCTGATGAAAACCAGTGATAAACTGGGTAATTATCAGCAGTTCAGCTCCTTTTCTTGCAATTTGGAAATGGAAAGGTTTGTGTGCACATTTTGCTGGGTAATCTTCAAAATCCTCACATGTATAATCTTAAAGAACTCTTGCCAGGGGAAGCCATGGTCACCTCAGTGCTTGCTACACCCTTTGGCAGAGGAGGGCAGAGGCTTGGCAGTGAGCAGAACACCCTATTTCCTGGAAACCCGTTAGCTGGTGCAAGTCACAGGAGACAAAACACTGAGCTACCCCTTTTTGTCATCTCTAAGTTGGTTTTGGTGAGAATTTGAGTGGCTAACTGGCAAAACTGCTGCATTGTTTTCTTACAAGAAAAAATCCAGGGGGAAAAAAATTGTAGGTTTACAATTGGAAAAGTGGACTACAAGGGCAAATTCATATTTTCATCCATGTAAACAAAAGCAAAAGGGAGCCTAATACTTTTCATTTTATTTCAGGCTGCTTAATATTGTCAGGTCAAAGGTAGTTTCAAGCCAGCAAAGATTGATGGAATATTTTAGTGGTGGTTTCTGTATACTTTATGAATTATACTATTTATTATTATTACATGTTGGTGAATGGAATTTTAAGAAATCAAATATATTAGATATTTCATATCTAATAATAATAATAAATATTAAACAATAATTTCATGGGTGGAATAGATGGAGTAACAATTTAGTCTTCTAATCAGACTCAGTTTGTTATGAAAACTAATTCCTATCCATTATCAGTTTGGGAATGTTTGACTCTTACGTTTTTAAAAGCAGAGGAGGGAACGCGGAGGGAACACTGACAACCAACAGAAATTCTTTATTACCTTACTATGTGTTGTACATTTGCACTCCCCAGATGACTAGTGTCATGCTTGTCAGCACTACATTAAACAGAGAAACCCTTAATTTTACTTCCCTCTATGAGACCAGAGCCTCACTAGTAGCTACTGTCTCAGGATCCAGCCCAGTGATAGTAACCTTTTTCACAGCTGCATTTTGCACTTCTGTGGTCCATGCTCTTTAAAGATATCGAAGCATGTTATGTATGCTCATGATTAATTGCACTTTACAGTATTCCCAGGAAGGTAAAAAAAAAAGATATTAATAAAATGTCCTTTCTACTGGTGTGCAGAAATACATGTCAGAGGGTCCTGTTGCTTTTGTTCATTAAAATGCTCAGAGCAAACTCAGAAATCCAGAGCGAATGATACGCATCTCCTGGTCTCTGGCCCCCTGTGTGAGCATGTAGCTTTCAAAATTGCTTGTGTGGCCTTCTTGCCTGTCCTTTGCACTAAATTGTCATATTAATTTTCTAGGAAATACGAGAGTGGACTTCTTCATGCAATTGTAGGTTGACACTTTTCAGCACAAGTTGCTTTTCTTCATGTTTTGGCTCTCTCATCTCCTTCTCAGAGCAGTTTCTGAGCTAACACATTAGTAAATTCACACCTTGGTGCATCAGAATCCTTCTAAAATAAAAGATATATAGAAAGACAACACAGTAAAGGTTAGGTTCACAAAAACAGCAGAGAAACATAGGGAAATAGATAACATCTCTTGTAGAGACATTTCCTGAAAAGCTTTAAAAGTTTATGAAGCCTTTACTTCATCCACACTCTTTTTTTTTTTGTCTGTGTGTTTGTTAACATTTAATTTCTTTTAGAGTAGAACCATGAAAACACAGAATCTCTTTGATTGGAAGAGAACTTTTAAGATCATCAAGTCTAGCCATTAAACCAGCACTGCCAGGTCACTACTAAACCGTATCCCTAAGCGTTACAACTATGTGTCCTTTAAACACTTCCAGGGATGGTGACTGTTCCAATGTGCAGTCACACTTTTGGTGAAGAAATTCTTCCTAATATCCACCTAAACCTCCCCTGGTGAATCTTTCAAAGCACCTCTAGCGCATAAACATCCCTCTTGTAGTGAGGTTCCCAGAACTGAAAACAATATTTGAAGTGTGGCCTCACCCATGCCAATTACAAGAGGATAGTCAACAACCTACTCCTGCTTGTCACACTATTTCTAATACAAGCCAGGATGCCACTAGCCTTCTTGTCCTCCTGGGCACACTGCAGGTTCATATTCAACCAACTATCAACAAATCAGTAGACATCAACAGTACTAAAAGTCAGATGGCTTCAGGTTGTTAGTAAAGGTATTTTTACAAGTTTACATGGATGCCTGGATCTTGACCTGCATATCAGTTGTGCCAGGCTCACACACCTCCAGACACAGAGCAGAAGACATGCCAGCATGATACTACACTGAACAGCAGTCTATACAATGCAGAAAGGGCACCCAGTCAACACAGTGAACATTTAATGACACTTGTGCGATGCATTCTGTTACTGGACTGCTACGCCATGCAATAAAGTGGATTTGGCATAGAAGGCAAGGGTGCTGAGGTGGTGCTATGGTCTCATTATTGGCGCAGAGTGGTGCAGCAGTGCTCTTATGTGCCAGTCCGCATTAGGCTCATGGGGGGTGTTTGCTACCATAGTGTGTTAAGCCACAGGTGTTCTCACTGTAGAAAGCCTTCAAAGATCAGTCTCAAATGTTTCTATTCCTATAAAGAGGCTTAAAAGGATTTTAAAATGTAGTGGATCAGCCTGTCTGATGGTGAAATTGCCAACATTTAGCAAAAACAGGGGGAGGTGAGAACAACAGGGTGGAGCAAGGGCTTTGGAGAAGCCATACGGTACATTTCAGGGGCTTTATGATCCAAATGCAAATCTGTAGCACTTGCAACTGGAACTCATTAAGACTTCATGGAGCAGAAAATGTGAAAGGTTCTGGAAATGAGGACTTTGAAAGGCCAAATGTGAGCTGTAAATAAAATAGAGTGGATATTCAATGCTGGCTATTAAATATATCTGAATTTTCTCAGATCAACAGATCAGCCTTTTAACTAAAAACCTACCCCTAAAAAAAAGGACAAATAGAAGTTTTACAAACTCTTAAGGCAGAAAGCAGATAAAGACCATAATTAGATAATGTCCATCTCAAAAACATGAGAGATTATTGATTAGAAATGCTGAACATTGCATTTCATTCTGGCTCTGACTGAGCCATGCACAAAGCATGTGTTTATCTTTAAGCATATTTGGAAATCCCATTGACTTCAATCACTATTGACCCCGCTTACTGAAATTAGGCCCTAGGGAAGACACAGCTTTCCTAAATATTATGTGTATAAACAAGAGAATCGGGAACACCCACACTTGAGAAATGCAGCAGCTTAAGCAGAATGTATCAGAATCACTAAGAAACCATCTCCTAACTTCATCCATTACACAGATGTGGTGCTGGAGCTGGCAATTATTCATGACTGTATTTTCTAAAGGCCAAGACCTTTGCAAGAGATCTTTATCTGCTACATTGATTTGAAGCCCTCTTGCTTCTCTTTGTTCCTCATTGCTCTCTTAGTGTGTGGACAGCAAGTCATTTCAGGAGTCTGGGAACAAGTGTATGTTTTTGCTTGTAGTGAAGCCCTTCCAGGACCAAAGATGTAGCACACAGATCAGTAGCTGAATGCCTGCTGGAGCAACATCACCCTGTTTGCAGCCCCTCTCTCTCCTTTTGCACGTGCAGGCTTGTGTTGGCATTTAAATACAGCTGCGACCTTTACCCTAGCTATGGCAATTTTCTTTTCAAAAGTTGGACTTTTCTGCTAGAGGTTATTTGTGCAAAGTGGGTTTTTTCTTTGAATTTGATTAACATTGGTGTTAGTTGTATTTTTACTCATAACTCTTCAAGGACAGCTGTCTAATCCATATAGTGTAACAAAACAAAGAAATAACTGATAGCAAGCTATTGATCAAAGGTGGGGATAAGTACTGAGGAACATTTCATTTAATCTAGAAGAAGAAAGGGCACATCTTTCTGTACACTAGGTCAGTCAGCGCTCAACACAATTTACTCTGAAGGAATAACAGAGTATTAAATCTGGGAATAATAAATCAAAAATCCCTCCTGCTTATAGGACCACCTGTTAAAAGCAAACTGAAACAACTCTCAGAGGAACTGATTATTGCCTGTAATTTTTGATGGTGGTTTCTCCACTTTAAAAGAACACTTAGCAGCTTGCAAGAATGTGCTACAAATTTAACTCAGTGTTAATGCAAAAGTTATCCTTTCTGTTGTTCAGCCTCTTCAGTTCCTGCAAGAGGTGAGGGTTATTAAACACAGAAAGCCTGCCGAGCTCTAAGCATTGGCCAAATACAATGGAAAGTGGCTGAAGGTTTACTAAGATCTCATCAGCTTTTGGGTAGATATATTACTGAGCACTGAAAAATATCATCCTGGAAAGAATGTAGTGATTGCCTCAGCAAACTGATGCCTCCTTGAAACATTATGAAATTTGTGCAAAGTGTTCTGAAGTCCTTTGGAGAATGTGAAAAATGTAAGAAGAACTCAAATATTGCAAGCAGTGTTATGAGTATAATCAACTTTACAGCAATATGAAAATTGTTTCCCAGTTCAGATGATTTAGCACAGCATCTATTGACACATTTAGAGTGTGCCTAAGTCTGGCTTCTCTGGTCAAGTTTGATCTTAGCTTTAATGGAATTCATGTTTGGGTGTGCACAACTAATGCCCACTGTGATTGTGCCATGGGTCCTTGTTAGGATCCCCATGTGTCCCACTTGGGTTGCTATTATGTAGTGTGTCCATCTTGGACCCCATCCTTTCCACCAGGGAATAATTAATATTGTGGGTTATAGACCCTGGTTATATTTTAACCAAGAACTCCTAGCTAAAGTGTCAGACAGAAAGGGAGGGTTTAACAAAACCACTGATGAATCTGCAGGCAATTAAACAACTTACTCAGTTTGGGGGAAAAAAAAGCAAGAAGACATTTTAATTCATCCCCCCACACACACATCAGTAAATGCCCCGCACAAGACATAGGCACGGACATATGGAGTTTGGTCACAGTGCTCCAACGCTGAACTGAGATCAAGTGTCCAAAACATCTGCAGAAGTTGTGGTGCTGATCCATCTCCCAAAATCTCAGCATCTGCAGACATTTTAAGAATCCATCTCAATCTTCATAAATCTCTAAAGTTCAGAATTGTGACAGACTCTCTGAGCAAACAAGGATATATTAGTAGACCATGACATTCTTTCTGCCATAAATTTTCTTCAGAAGTGGTCATTTTCTCTCAGCAGCAGACAACACAGCTCCAAAGAGACATCAAAATGGAGAGGAGTGAAGAAGGCTGAAGCCACCAAGGAGAGGAAAAGGGAAGGGAGGAGGGGGGGAGGGGGAAGGAGGCAGAAACATTTCAAACTTTTCAAACTCAAACTTTTCTGCACTAATTAAACTTACAGATTGTGTTCATCTTTTGAAGCATAGCAGATGGTTAGAATAAGTTCATTTACATCACTCACCTCAGCTTTGCAGTGGTTAACTTGCTGTAGAAAATAGTGAAGTTTTACATTGTTGGGAGATTATGTCTGCACTGAGTGAGGACGATTTTATAGCTCAATATTTGGATTTTGGATGGATTTTCCCATGTAAAGCTACTGAAAGATTTGTGTCAGAGATAGACTTTTTAAAAATAACTGGAAATTCCTTTGCAATTTACAGAAATTCAGCAAGGTGCCTGATAATATTAGAGTTATATCCTTAAAAACAACATAGTAGAATAATTCTTTGCTGGTTGCTGGGGGACACCCTCCTCTCTTCTAATTACACGTATCTTTGATAAGCATCCATCCATCCATCCATAATGGGCATTTTGTAAACCTGTGCTTCTGAATTACTAATAATGTGCTTTAAATAGTTTACCTTTCTATTTTATCTTGTTCTTTTAATAGCATTTCTCTGAGTTCTTTTCATTGGCTTAACATTACATCACAACATTCAGACATCCTGACTTTATCTTCAAGAGACTATGTTCATCATCTCACACCTGCCTATATATTTTATTCCCACTTACATATTCTGCTCTGCATTTTTCCAGATAGAATAATCTCATTCTTTATATCCTTTCTCTGATTCATGAACTTGTTCTTTCTTTGTGCTGCTCCTTTACTATTAGACCAGATAACTTCTGTAGCTCTTTTAGCTCTCAGTTCTTTCATTCATTGCAAAATGCAGATACACATTCTCCCTTGTGTTGCTCACTGGAAATACTGTCAAATCTGCAGTAGCAAAAAACCTTGCTTGTCTTAGCAAACACTTTTTGACATGACACATGGCTTATCTAATGCACAAACTAAATTTCCTTTACCTCTCAATTCCCAGCAGAAGAGAAAAAGCAATAAAAAGGATTGCAAGTAAAACATATCTCTATGTATTTCTGCTTCGGATGGTTATTTGTCATGCTGAATTTTAACAAGCTGCCCGTGTAACATAAGGTCTTATTTTGCTACACTTTCTGAATCTGGACTTTGTAAGAACTGCTAACAGGCTTCACAAAATAAAATGTCTGATTTCCAGATAATCAACCACTGGTTTCCTGTGCCAAAAGCATTTTCAGCACAGAATAAATAATCTTATTGTCCACTTATCAAAACCATTTACTCATTGAAAAATTATCTTTACCAGTCCTTTTAGTTTTCCTGTGGCGATTCCTTGCCATGGGTTTGGTGAAACCCCACTTGTCAGTAGTATTCCTGCATCAAATTCTCTTTCAGCACACAAGGAGTTACACCTCCCTCAGCTGCCGGAGTTCCTTCAGGTGGCAGGAAGGCTGGGCTCTAGGGGATGCTTCTAGCAGCAGCCAAAGAGAAAGATTTATATAAGTAAAAGGCCACATCAGAGAATGGAGTAACAAGGGCTTTTCTGGGGAGTTTGGGGGAAGGTTCTTGCTCTTTCCTTCCCCTTGATACTCTTTTACCTCTCTGTTTCTCCAGGGACCATGGTGTCTCTGCTACAGTTTCTTTCTCTTTTCACCCACCCACGTTCCTCTTCTCTGTGTAACAAACTTAGTTTGCATCACTTTTCTCTTGGCCAGAGCTGCAGCTACCTTTGAGCAAAGTACTCCAGCTCCTTCCTTCTCTCTCTTCTTGTTTTTTCCTTTCTCTGGTGACAGTGTGTTGGCTCTGGAGAATGGGGTTTTTTTTCTTTCAGGAAATTGGAGGGGTGGTGGCCTAGATGCCATTTTTTGAGGTCGCAGCCAAAGAGAAGGCTGGAAATAGAAGATTGCTTTCTTTTATTTTTTTTCCCTTTGCTTTTATTTCTCCTTTTCTTTATTTCTCAATACTTGCAGTTCCAGTTTCTACAAGTGTGTTTTTTTTCTTCCTTTTGGGATTGAGGAGGGAAAGAGACTACTTTCTGGATGGTCAAGCAAAACACTGACCTAGTGTTGAACTGTGACGTTCCTGATGCGAACTGTACATGTCATGAGAAAATACTCTATCTCTTTTGGATTCCCATAGCTAGAATGTCACTACAGGTGCTGAACTAGCTATTGCTACAGTGATGCCCTTAAGTACTTTTATTATAGTTTTGTCTGCATACCTATATTTTTGCTTATCTTTCTCTTATCTTCCTGCTAGACTCAGGTAAGAGGATATTACAGTTTGAAAATTATCAAATTTCCAAGTGTTAATTGTGGTGCTTTTATGCTGAAAGAGCATTTTCTTTTGAAGCTGGAGGTAGCTTTCCTAGCTGACCTCCTGCGTCAGTGTTCAGATTCTATAGGTGATTGGTTGACAGAGTCTATAGAAGGGAAGGTACTTTCTTCCTCTTCATCTTCTTTGCTGTCTTTGTCTTTCTTCTGCTTCTCCTCTGATACATCTTGAGAAACAGAGAGCTCCTCTAGAAGAGAGCTTCCCCCCACTCCCACCTCCCCAGGGTGGCAAGGGCAAACAATGGCTCTCAACCACCCTACCACCTAATGGTGGAATGCAAAAGAGCCTAAGCCTGTCTACGGCTCTGCTGTGGGGGTAGCCACAGCCCTCTTTTGCATGGGAGCTTGAATTCAGGGAGAACGGACTTTTTAGCACTTGCCCTAGCTCTTGGCAGCAGGCTGAAGAGACAAGCCGCTGTCCACACCTGCAGCCCTCCTCGCTTTTGCTGAGGGCTCAAACACAGGAAGCCAACACCAGCTCGTTCCAGTGCATGACAGCTGGTCAGAGAGGGCAACTCCTCTACAGCTTGATCACCTTTGAAGATGCCAGACAGAGGTGAGCTCTTAACCTTTTACCTCCCTTGGTGCCTAAATACAGGGGACAAGAAAGGGAGGCTCTGCATAAGCCCTTAGATGAGATCTAGAAGGCCCATTCGCCACAACAGCTGTGGCTCCACATGACCAGCATGATGCTGGCTTTGTCTCCACCGGGCTGGCAAAGATCCTGTATACTCTGCCACTGAGAGACTATAGAGAAGCCTCTACTAAGAGAGAGAAAGAGAGATCACAAGGACTGATCTCCTAAGCCTTTGGCAAACAGAATGTGTCTGGAATTCTGTTGTATCCTCTGTCCTCTACCTTTGACACTGCTATAGCCTCAAAGAGCCAAAGAGCCCTGAGCCGATGAGAGCTAGAGGTATGCCGGAGATGTCAGATCAGGGCTGATGTCTGCATGATTATCGGAAAAGGAACTTTTCCACAAGCAGCAAATGTGTGCTGGGTTCCTGCCCCTCCCCTCTGCCCCCAGTCCCCCTCCAGCTTTCACTTCTTGAAAGTGAGGTTGCAAGTGTGTCTCTCTGTGTGTGTGTGTGTGTGTTGGTTTTGAGGTTATGAGTGTTGGTGTCCACTCTATTGTCCCAGAGCTCTCCTCTAAGGCCAAAAACTGGTGTGTTAAACTGTGTCCCATTTCTCTCAGAGTGTGTGTAAAGTCATTGTGACACAGTTTCTGCTTTACCTTTTTGATTCTTTTATTTATTTGGGTTTCTTCCTTTCCTTATTGGTGATGGGTTCAATAAACTGTTGTCTTTCTAGCAAAGCTGCTTCATTGCCTGTTGAACTCTCAGTGAGAGCTGGTTGTTGTGCTTGAATTACAGGCACCAGCCCAAACCTATTAAGATTCTCTCCCTAAACCATATAGAAAAGTGTTTTTTCAGTCAAAAAAACCATAATAGAAAAGTACTGCTTGAAATTCTCATATTGATAATTTATTTCCATTTCCAGTGGAAAAAGAATAGGTTACATTTTAAAAATATCTGCTGCCTATGGCATGGAAATATGAAGCTGAAGATAAAATCAGTGTTACTGTGGTTTCACTGTCTTCAAGTTTTGAGGGGAAACATGGAAAATTAAAGAAATCTTTAGTTTTAATTTTTAGGAACCTCATTCACCCCAATGCCCCCTTCCCCTCCAAAATGATTTCTAATAGTTGTTCAGAAGTCATGATATTGGAGGCCTGTATCTAGTGGAGTGCCCCAAGGATCAGTACTGGGACCAGTCCTCCAATCCATTAATGACTAGGATGAGAGATTAGGTTGTGCTGTTGGTAAGTTTGCTGATGACACAAAGCTGGGTGGTGTTGCCGACACCCTAGCAGACTGTGCTGCCATTCAGCTAGACCTGGACAGGCTAGAGAGCTGGGCAAAGAGAAGCTTAATGGGGTGCAGCAAGGGTAAGTGTAGAGTCTTGCATCTGGGCAAGAACAACCCCAGGTACCCCTATAGGTTGGAGACTGACATGTTGGACAGCAGGAGAAAGGGATCTGGAGGTCCTAGTGGGCAGCAGGATGACTATGAACCAGTCTGGGGTGCATAATAATGAGGGTGGTTATCAGATCGAGGGAGGTTCTTCTCTCCCTCTACTCTGCACTGGTGAGACCACATCTGGAGCATTGTGTACAGTTCTGGGCCCCTCAGTTCAAGAAGGACACAGAGCTGCTGGAGGGTGTCCAGTATAGAGCAATGAAGATGATGAAGGAAGTAGAGCACCTCCCTTATGAGGAAAGGCTGAAGGAGCTGTGTCTCTTGAGCATGGAGAAGAGGAGGCTGATGAGTGACCTCATTAGTGTCTATAAATATGTGAGGGGTGGGTGTCAGGAGGATGAAGCCAGGCTCTTCTCATCTGGTGTTAGGACAAGGGGGAATGGGTGCAAGCTGGAACATAGGAGGTTCCATATGAATATCAGAAGGAACTTCTTCACAGTGAGGGTAATGGAGCATTGGAAAAGGCTGCCCAGCGGGGTTGTGGAGTATCCTTTTCTGGAGACATTCAAGACCCGCTGGGATGTGTTCCTGTGCGACTTGGTCTAGATGATCCTGATGTGGAAGGAGGATTGGAGTAGATGATCTTTTGAGGTCCCTTCTGATCCCTACTGATTCTATGACATTCTAGAGCACTGATCACTCTTCAGTTTCATTCTTAGGTTGCTTACAGTGGTGAAGTGGCTGCAAGGTAATCCTTAGTTTTGAAATTCACTGTAACATTATTGCTGGGATTATGTGCCCATTTACAGATATCAGCTGCATTCATCATGAGTGCTGCAATTTATATCTGTGCTCAGTGGGAAGAAAAATTCTCAGTAAGGACTTGAATTGCTTCTGCATTCTTGTTTAAACATAAATTTACATCCTTGTGTTTTTGTCTGTGTTCTGTGTTGATAAATAATCACTTTTTTCTGTTTTGGTGAGTATGTTTTTGCCTTGATAAAACTTTGCATAGCTCACACAAGTCATTGCATTGACCCTGATTGGAACAACCATACTAATTCCACGTGGCCTCACTGCAGCTGGCAGAGCCCGTGGAGTGCTCCTCAGACTGACCTCTGAGGCTACAGAACTGGCTGGGCAAACAAGGCAGTTGTGTCCCTTCTGACAGGTGAGTCAGAAACATAACCATGGTAACAGCAGCAACGAGTCTGTATGTTCTTCCTTCTGCTGGGTTTTGAAAGAAAATTAAGGTGATGTGCAAGGGTAAATACAGTCTTGTGTTTCCCAAACAGACCAGAAATATAGCTGATGCAATGTGGTTGGAAAGGCTGACCAGGGTGCTGTGAATTGTGCTCTTCTTTATTAGTCTGAGGCAATGAGGATTTTCTTACTTATATGTAGAGTATCTGCAGAACTGCAGATCTGCATCTGCAGACAGCAAGCTATGGCTCAGAAGTGTCCCATCACTTGCAGCTTCTATTGCATTTGGTCTCCATCACTGGAATTGTGAGCTTTTTGGAAACTTTTGAAGTGAAATTACTGACTGGTACTAGTACTTCACTGTGCATCCTTATTTGAACATGAACTTGATTTGAAGGTCTTCTTAGAAAACACCTTCATGCAAAAGCAGTTTAACCAGGCAAGATGAAGACATGGAAAGGTCTGATCTGTCTCTCAACATTCTTACATTTGAAAATAGTTGTGTCCAATTAGAAAAAAAAAAGGAATTATAGTACAACTCTTTCTTAATTCTGAGCTTTTTATTTCATGACAGTTTCTTCTTTAGATGCAGAACATTGTAAAAATAATATAAATTTACCTGCATTTTCTTTTTCTCTTTGAGACTGTATTACACCGCCTGTACTTAATAGTGCTCCAGTAGTTAAAAAGTGAAGCTTTAGAAGTGGCAGATTCAGATGAGTAAAAGCAAAGGATTAAAAGATGTATAATAAAGATGACTTACACATCTTTAAATACTTCAATTTCAACAGGAAACTACATACAGGCCCAGGGGCAACCATCAGGCAAATGTGAATAAATATATGTCCACAACTTCTGAGATCTTTAAGGACAGTTTCTGAAAAGGGGACAGTCACTCTCAGTAGCTTCTGCCTTACTGTATTGTGAAAAGCAAGGAAAACAGTGAATAGTTAGTACCTTTCATTGTTTTTTCGAAGATAATTAGCATCATCATGGTGATAATTGCATCCCATAAAATACATTTTATTATAAGCTAAGCACATGCAGACTGCTTGAAACATTAAGAATTTCTGATAGAACGGGGCAATTAATGCATTTTGGGATCTATATTTAGATCAAAATGAGAGAGACTGAGAATGGGAATTCTACCTATCTGACTGTGGAAGGGTTTAATGTGGCTCTGTGGAAGGCCTACTGAGCCTCCTGTTCCAGCCTGCACCAGCAAACCCACTCATACTCAACTGGCAGTACATGTTTATCCATGAGGACCTGAGAATAATTGCATAAACAGTGAAAAAGGGCCTTTTCTGTCATCCCACATGTTAATGAAAGAGCTCCAAGCTCCTTGGCAATAAACATGTGCTGGCATTTCCTCACCCCTCTTTAATCAGTGAATGAGTTCTCCTCAGTTCATACAGACTGTGGCACTAAAAGATGACTGGGATTTAAATACAACAAATGCAAAAGCAGCTGCAGATTGAACTAATGCCAGTCTTCAGGATCCTAAAAAGTTGTCAGAGAAGAGAGAGTTCTGCCTCTGTACTTTAGCACATGTCTGAAGAAGAAGTGCTATGAAGGACAGTAAGATATATGATGTGGATCCTAGAGCAGATGTCCCTGGTGTCATAGATGGAGGGATCCTTTACCACAAAGACTTTCCCAAGTAGAAGGACTAATTGATAATAATGAGCAATTGATAATAATAAGGCCTAAAGGTTTTTTTCATAGTTTTTCATATTAAAATATCTCTGTGAGAACATCCCATTAAAAAGCACCTAGCAAAGTGCTAGCAATGTGACAGGAGTCCTTGCAGCACCAAAGTAGCACTCTCAAACTATTCTCTTGATACCAATCACAGTATCACAGTATCACAGTAATGATGAGGCTACAAAAGACCTTAAAGATCATCCAGTCCAACCTAAAACCAACCAAGTAAACCTAAACATCTGACGTCTAGATCATCTCTTTCCTGAGAGTGCACACATTCAAGACTACAAATGACAACCTGAGAACACTGTTATGAAAGCCCCAAAAGTTTGGGTCCTATAGTTCAGATACTTGCTGGATAAGGAACACACTAAGAGCTGATGCCATGTGAGGGGGGTCATCCTGGAGCGAGTTTTTCTGATCTCCCACCACCATGCAAGTTTTTTGCCCTGGCACCTACCCAACACCATGCCCAGGGTGGGATGTGCAGGGGCTGCCTTAGGCCCCTTCTCAGTGGCCAGCAAAACATGTTTTCAAGTTCTTTTTTGAAACCAATCAGCGCCCTTAGCAACTGGGTGCCTTAAAATGTATTTATGGCAGCTCCAGAGAAAACAGTAGTTTGCTTTTATATATGGACACCATAGTGACATAACAGTAAACTTACAGCAATTCTTTGTGTTACTGCCATTTACAGCGGTTGCCTCAGGAACTGCAAATAAAGTTACATGTTTTATTTGAGTGTTTGAAAGGGTCACTGTCAAGTAATTTAGTCCAAAAATTTAAGCTTTGGTAGGAAAGGATAGAAAGTCTAAAAAAGTCTCCATTAATAGGAGTGTTTTCAAGATTTTAAACAGCAGAGACAAGTTAGAACTCTTCAAAATTATTTTTTCTGTGTTTCCTTGCAACGTCTGCAGCCCATCATGAAGGACAATCAGACCTCAGCAAGGACAGGAGATGGGAAACAAAAGCAAAACTGTTGATACCTGTTGGATTTCTTATTGTCCGAAATGTTACACAGCACTGTTGTACATAAATGAGAAGGACTTGCTGGAAGTTATACTTCTTCAACATTTGATGTTATTCACTCAGAGCAGTTAAGATAATGGAGCTTGGGGTTTAAACAAAGCTTATTTCCCCCCCCCCCCATTTTCAGAAAAATGTTGAGTTTCACACACAGAGTCATTTTGGCTGGAAGAGGCCGATAAGATCACCAAGTCCAACTGTTAACTCAGCACTGCCAGGGCATCTTGAATCCATGTCTCTGAGCACCACATCTATGTGTCTTTTAAGTACTTCCAGAGATGGGGACTCCACCATGGCCCTGTGCCGCCTGTTCCAGGGTTTGACAGCCCTTCTGATGAAGAAATTCTTGCTAATGTCCAAAAGAAACTTCCTCTGATGCAACTTGAGGCCATTTCCTCTAGTCCTAATGCTTGTTACTGACAGAAGAGACAAATCCCCTTCTTCACTCCAACTTCTTTCCAGGTAGTTGTACCCAATGATAATGTCTCCCCTCAATTTTGCTTTCTCCAGGCTAAACAGTACCAGTTTTCTCACCCACTTCTCACAGGACTTGTGCACCAAACCCTTCACCATCTTCATTGCCATTCTTGCTCCTACTCCCTTTAAGAAAAGATAACAATACTTTTCCTCACTTTGTACTGCAGTGATTGGATGAAAAGAGAGAGGCACCCATGACCTCCAATGAACAATTGTCGCTTAATATTTCCCTCATACAGACACAGTTCCTCTGACTTTGAGATGTATTCCAGACCGCAGTCCACTTGGACTGCTACTCTAAATTCACAGCAAATGTCCTAAGCAGCAAGTGTGTGGAAGTTGGCATGATCTGAAAGCGGACCTGGACCAGCAGATTTTAGGGAAATTTTTAGCTGTGTTATACTCCTTGTTGATGGACTTAAACTTTCACAGCTCCTGTGAAGGGGATGAAGTTGCATTAGGTACAAAACCTGAAATGGAGAAGTATGAAGGAGCAAGGCCATAGCAACTCTCCCACATTACAATTCTAAAATAAGGATTTTGACATATGGGAGACATTAATTTATATTTTAAACTGAGTCTGTTCTACAGAAAAAGATTTATGTTTGAAAAATCCAAGGTGAAGGATGACTCAGCTTGTAGTCTTTACGCACAGAGATGTGTAAAGTGTTGCAGAACACTGCACTGTGCTACACTGCTACATTAAAAACAGCAACTACCAAGCAACGTGTTTTGCACATTCCAAGAAAAAATTCTTCTGCTGTTCTTTTGCAGGCACAGCTTCTGCTGTGGGTAATTTGATGTAGTTCCAAATGAAAGAAAATCCATCTACTGCAGAGACAGGAGTTGCCTTTGCATTGTATAATGTTGGTATAAAGATCCTTTTAATGCTTTACAATATCCATAGCATATCATTACATTTATTGTGAAAGGTAGGATAAGAAGTGCACTGGCCAAGCACTCCAAGCCCCAAACTGCTGATTTAAAATTGTTAAGCATGTGAACTTAAGAAAAGCAACTTTTGATGACCTTATCAGTGTAAACTGTCCTGTAATTATCTGATCTTCTGGGTACACATTAGTCTCTTCTGCATGGATTTGAGACTTGAGTTTCCTTTCTGCTCTGAGAAGGAAAGATAGGCATTCAGGACCACCCATAGAGCTGTCTCACTCTGATATTTAGGGCTGTTTCCTCATTTGAAGATAAAACCAGAAGGTATGCGTGTTCTAGTATGAGGACATGTGGCACTGTTTTAGAAAATGCTTTTGTAACTGTGACCACTGAAATACACAGAGTTAAAAATAGTCCAGCATTCCAGAAATGCCTCATTCCTTCATGTATGTTTTTATCATGCAAAATTCAGAGAAATTCTGGCAAGGACTTTCATTTCTTGTTTTCTTTTACACAGAGAAGGAATAGGGTTTCCATGGGAGGCAGGACACATTCAGGGATGCAAAATTAGATCATCAGACGCTGTGCCTTCTTACCTAGCTGTAAATATTCACTTCACAAAGTAAACAGAGAATCCAGACAGAGCCAGACATCAGACACTCACCAGGAGATCAGGGGAAAAACAAAAATAACCATGCAAGAAATATAAAAGAAACATGAAAGATGGTCAAATAATTCCAGATACTCCAATTGATATGCTTGCTAGAATTACTGAAAGATTTAGCAGATCTCCATGAGCTTTGTTTACTTCAAGGCTTTTTATTACATACATGGGAAAAAGACAGATTTGAAGAAGGATGTTGCAGACAAGAGTCAAAAAGCTTAAGCTGTGCCTTCAACACTTGTATTACTTTTCAATAATGGTATAAGGGAGTAAGAGGGGTTTATTTAGAAAAAAGAAGTATGTAAATTGTAGTTTGTTTGTTCCTTTTAAAATGAAGCTGTGTTTGAATCTATGCTTTCCTCTTCCTCTCTACATTTATTGTATAAATAATTTCTTCTCTTCAAATGTTTTCCTGTACTGCATTTTACTGTGGAAGATGCACAGCCTTTTTCTGGTCTTGATTCTGCAGGTTCTAGTTCATCTTCAGCTTCCTAGAGGTGGACACCACTAGAGGGTACATTAACTCCCTGCAAGCTGTGCCATGGTGTCCCCTTTTTGTTTCTACTCCTGTTTATCTTGTACACTGCTGAGAAGAGAGAATTTTACCTTGCACAAAACACAGAGTCAAGATTCAAGCTTGACTACTCAAATAAATTTATCTCTAGAGAGCTCTCTATGTTCTCTCTATACCAATATTCCTAAAAGGAGAGATCTTTATGAACACCATCACAGTCCCAGTCACTCAACTGTTTTGGTAGGTCCTGCATAAAGAATTAAAAAAGCAAGTGATGCTGCTTAATGCACTTATGTTCAACATATTTGCTAGGATGTGGCCCATAAGAACTGTAGGGTTTGAAATCAGTGAGCAGAACAGAAAAATTAAACAGGAAAATATGCAGTCAGAAATCACATGATGCCCTTACTTCAAAAGCAATATTGTGGTGGCTTGCAAATGTAGCTGGAATGACAGGAACGTACATGCACTTAGAACAGACTAAGAAAAGGGGTTCAAATCAAGCATTATTGGCATGGAGGAATATGGAAACAAATCTCTGTGTGATAGAAGATTGAATAGCATGGAGATAAACACAGTAGGACTTTACAAACAAAGATAAGAAGTTTATTTTTGATACAGTAATGGGGAAAGAATTAATGCAAGAATGCAAAGGGAAGAGTGCAATCAGACTGCCAAGTCATAGATCTGATCCTGCCAGCAGTGTTCTCTGTGGATGCAAGGAGAGTGCAGCAAAATGACAATGTTTAAACATCCCAAAAGATGGAAGTTTTATTACAAGTGGAACTGCAAGAAATGACAACTTTCTGCTTTCTGGGCAGACAGGAAAACCTTAACATTAGGTATAGAAACAGAGGTGATAAGGTAGGGAGATGGCCTCATGTGAAGCCATCTGGCTTTCTGCCCCTAGCACCTTACAGGAAATGCTGACTACAGTCTCTTCATAACTAACGAATCCATTGCAGTTTGTTAGGATCTTTCATTGGATTCAGTGGCAGAGAACTAAAAATCAGTTTGTAGAATGAGGAAAGCAATACATTTCTGTTATGCTAAGCCAGTCCAACACCCTATCATTATTTCAACATAAATATATATGGGGTTTTTTTGCAGGAAACAGAAAAGGTGGACACCCTTTTAATGAATAAATCCAGAAAAATCAGGATGAATTATAATTCCAGTTAGTCTGCCTTTGGCTGCTTCTCAATTCAGCAGAAACCAGGTCTATCACAAAAATGCTTTGTTGCGCAATACATTGTACTTGATTGCTTTTCTCTGTTTATGCCACACACAGAGCAGTAATGAACATTTAAAGGAAAACTTGAGTTCCAGTAATAAAGGCTTATAAAAAAGTACCGGCAGAATTCTCCCACAGTTTGCTTTAGGAAACAGGTGAGTGTGACCTTTCAGAGTGTTGGAACTATGTCAGTGCTGCAGTGTTAATGTATATAAATGCTCATATTGCATGATTGCACATACATAGAACAAATACGGAATGAAAGTGTGCTAAAAATGTTTAGGGACTTTTTTCTAAGATATCTAATGAACTGAGAATAGTGTGGAAATAGTTATATATTTATTTCCATAGTTATGGAAATAAAAATCTCTCTTGAAAATGCATCAATTTTGTTCATCTTTTAGTGTTCTTAAAAGTGTACATTCTTACTTAAAAACTCTAGACAATCTCAACGTACTGCTTATTAAGAAACAAAAGGTATTACACCAAAAGAAAGAATATTGTTACAGTGCCCAAATTTGTAGAATGTGTTTTTCTGTATAAAGGCTCTGTAGAAAGACAGAAGCCTGAACCAACAAAACCACATCATATAGGGAATAGGTTCTGCAGAATGAGTCTGTGTGCTCTTAATGAGTAGTGCAGCTCATTTTACAACCTGCCAAGAAAGGTGAGGAGACAGGAGCTCACAGCACAAGCTTTACCCTGATCCACCCATGACAACTATGCCATCAGAAAGCCTGAAGAGTTTTTGGGTCCTATAGCACTTCCTAGCCACAGACCCTCTTTCAGCCTGTTCTTCGAAAAGTTAAAAGAATAAATGAGGAGGTAAAATTAAAATGTATGGATCAAACTGGAAAACCATTGTAAAAACTGACCACATGACAATTTTGGCTGCAATGAAAAATACTGGAGAAAGCAGTAATTTCCAGAAGATGGAAAAAGAAGATGAAGGCCCTAGAAGTAATGTGAGTGCATTGAATTATAAGTGGCAGAAGAAAGGAGCCACTATAGTAAACCCAGTGGAATACAACACATGCAATTAGCACTCTCCACTGCACTTGAACCAATCCATGGAAGAAGAGATAAAATATTCAGCCAGAGACCACATCTGGAGCATTGTGTACAGTTCTGGGCCCCTCAGTTCAAGAAGGACACAGAGCTGCTGGAGGGTGTCCAGCGTAGAGCAACAGAGATGATGAAGGAAGTAGAACACCTCCCTTATGAGGAAAGGCTGAGAGAGCTGGGTCTCGAGCTTGGGGAAGAGGAGGCTGAGGGGTGTCAGGAGGATGGAGCCAGGCTCTTGTCAAGCTCGTCTGGTGATAAGATAAAGGGCAATGGGTGCAAGCTGGAACATAGGAGGTTCCATATAAATATCAGAAGGAACTTCTTCACAGTGAGGGTAACGGAGCATTGGAACAGGCTGCCCAGGGGGTTGTGAAGTCTCCTCTGTAGACATTGAAGACCTGCCTGGATGTGTTCCTATGCATCTTGGTCTAGGTGATCCTGATGTGGCAGGGGGATTGGACTAGATGATCTTTCGAGGTTCCTTCCAATCTCTATGAATCCAACTCCTATGATTCTATAATACTGAACTGCTGTCAGATATCTTAGTAGGGGTAAATTGAAACCTACAACTTCTGTTAACTGAATAGGAGAAAGCATCTAATTAAACAACATGGAAACATTAACAAGTCCCCTATATTTATCCTCCATGGATGAGACGATGGTTAGAGCTAGTTATATCTCCAGCAGTATCCAATTACACAAAAGAGAAAGTTAAGCTAGGAAGCAGAGGAATCAGAGAAGGGCTCCTCTGAGCACCCTCTGAAAACCATGGAATTTGGAAATGTTTGGGTAACAAGCATTCAGCCTACATGCCAGCCATTGAACAGAAATGAACCCCTAGGAAACTGAAAAGGAGAAGAAATAAGGTAACTCATGTCAGAAACACTAAAAGCTCTTTTTTCTTTCTTTCTTTAAAATTTTTATTTCAAGCTTTGCTTTGCATTCAGAACAATGGTGTCAGAGACATTGTTTTAAATAATTTTTTCTTTCAGAGTAAACACTTCCAGCTGTCTGTGATGAATGTCCAGGGGGATTTAAAATTATTTTCCACATCATAATGACCGGCCAACTTTCCACTGTTCTCAGTGCAAGGAAATGTCATTTAATTATTGCACACAAAATGGCTTCTGTTGTTGACCTCCCAGTCACGGGATGATACCTCAGGTATTTTTTCAAAGTCCTTCAGATTAATACCTTGATAGAGAAAAAGACAAAGACTATGAAATAAAACTCCACTGTATCCTATATGGCCAAAAATCTTGTGGTTATGAAGCAATAATTGCATTCTTTTACATGTCTATGCCTGACAATGAGGGAGATAATTTGTAAAGGAGGCCAAGAGGTGCCAGCATAGGGACCAAGCCGCAAGAGGAAATTGTTGCACTTGGTTTAGCCACATACACGCAGTCCAACACTAGGACAAATCAGAAAATAAAAGATACCCTCCTTCAAGAAATTAAAAGATCTTTTTCTGAGAAATTATCCATTATTAGAAAACTGAAAGCCACTGCTTGTAGGTTGGTGGTTTCAGAGCATTAGAGATGTTAGAAAAGTGACAGAGCCTTTGCATGAAAGGCTAGAGAAAGGTACCCCACAGCACTCAGCCCTGCAAAGCTTCCACAGAGATGCTGAATAGTTCATCTGCTCTGGCCGAAACCATTACCCTTATGTTTGGGCCCAGAGGGGTGAAAATTTATTCTACCTCTTCCTCAAAATGAGTTTCTTGCCCAGACAGTTCATCTTGCAGTCTGTAGCAACTCTTGATTCATATTACCTTTCATCAGAAGAGAAGGTGTGTACAAAAGTTGCTTCATTCATGTCACTGAACTTCCATATATTTTCATCTGTGTGCTACCTGCATCCAGTGTCTCTGTCACTTTCAGACAGCTCTTTCTTTCAATTCAATTCCCATCGACGTTTCTGGCTGGCCTACAGCGAAATATTCCGTAGCTTTTATGAATGTAAGGAATGTGGTGGTGAACCACAGGATTCCCCCACCTACAGCTCCCCCTTTCAGTTGCCAGCTGCTTGTCAGATTTTAATTAAAGAGAAAGTTGCTAGCAGTTATTCATGCTGCTTCTCTCTGTTCCTCTCTGGAGAATTTCTGCATAGTGTTCAGCACATGGAACCCACAGTTTCTCTTTTTGAAATGCTCTTCTTCACAGAAGCCTTTGAAAAACGTTGCAAGTGATAAGTTTCTACAGCCAGACCACAGTTAATAGAGAATGATGCTCAACAGTAATGGATGTGGCACATAGGACCTCCCTTCCTCTCCCTCCTCCTGTTTCCTACAGAAAATGGACAGGTCCTCTGAAAATTGTGTCTTCTCAATTGTAGGTTTATTATTACATTTTTCATTATTTACAACATAAAGGTGAAACTTCTTACAATTTAGATGAAGATGCTGAAGGACTGTCGTCACTGACAAAGTCAGTGCACTTGTACACGAGGAAAGACAGCACTAGAGTGGAAGAAGGGCTCCTGAAGGCATTGTCTCTAGCAAAGAGACAGGAGCTCATGATGCTGGCTTAATTCTCCCCCCTTTGAGCATCCCTTCAAAACACAGTCGTCTTTTTCTGTCTGTCATTTGCTGGAATCCAGCATTGTTTTGGCAATAAACATTCTATCTAAAAGCCACCAAATACTTAGTATCATATAAAAAGCATGAAGAGCAATACAGCAGCACAAGAAAGTAAAAAGCTATTTCAAAATATCATGGGCCAGTGAATATCCTCTGGTCTAGCCTCGTCCTGACATCTAACTGAAGACAGGGCTTATGGTATTGATAAATGGGAAAGTTGGACTTTTCACTGTTGGCTACCGGCTTTTGAAAACTATTATAGGCAGCAATGTGCAGCAGTAACTCTAAGTGACCCAACAGAGACTCAGAGAATATTTCTGTACTCAGTCTTACAAGCAAATAGCAAATGCTAAACTGCTGATTATCAATAGCAATTCCATAGACATAGCTTTTGATAAGTTGCAGATAAATTCTGCTGGACTGTGGAACCCCAAGTAGCTGACCCATGATCTGAGTGTAAGAGTTTCCATTATAAACCTTGTGTTGATGCCCTCAAACAACCCTTTGAAATTTCTGCAAAGAGCTCCTTCTTGTGTAGCTTGTCTGCTACGTGGACTCCAGCCAGAGAAAATTTGGAAAAGAGGGAAGGAGGAGAAAGAAGCTGGAGGCTATTCTCGCAGGTATGGTTAAAAGAAAGGATGTTGTGAAGGGCATTGTTAACTTTTGGACACATTTTCGATTTGTTTTAAGATACATTTTCCTAAGTAATTTTGATTTGCTCTTCATACTTGGGTTTTGGTTTCAGATTTGTTGGGTTCTTTGGGTTTTTCCAGTATTTATGAAGAACTAGAGTGGGGAATGAAGCATTGGTTCAGGATTTGCACATAATGGCACAGCCTCCACTGCCCAGCTGCCTCCATAGTGCTGGTGGTGTGCATTTCTGCTCATGTGAGTAAGTAATGAGATTTATGCATCCTCTCCCTTCCAGATAAAAATTATGCCTGTTAATGACTTTTCAGTTCCTGGGAGCAATTATAGATCTGCATTATATATCTTTCAATCACAAGTAAGATCTATGTTATGTCCTCTACAAACACTGTGCAGAAACATTGAATATACATATTACAAAGCTTTGCAGAAGTACACTACAAAGATATAGTGGCTGACATAGTGAATGTTAATTAGTCTATGAGAATCATACATCTCTAGATGTAATACTATTCAGTTACAGCCACCTCCTCCAGTCTTAACACATTTATAATTAATTTCTCTTTCTTTAATGTTCTGTCTGTGCTTGACATAGCATTTCAGTATCCTTTATGTGAGAGTATCTTCAGTCAACCCCTCTTTCACCTATTCACTAGTGAAAACAGGGCCGGATTCTATACGAGTTATGGACATCTGTGGAGATGAAAAATGGCCTCCAGTTGTGCGGACTCAGAGTTGCAGCCACGTACAGTTGCACTGCTCCCTGCTCATGCACAAAGTAGCAGAGGTTTCCAGAATTATTGACAGGATTTAAGCACAGAGTTACCAAAAGTGACCAGAGGATTCATTCAGATGACCATCACTGGAAGCCTGGTTGGAGATTTATAAGGCTGAATCTCTTGTTTAGGTCTGAAATCTATGCAACTGCATACCTACATTTCAATCTATGCCCAGTAACATTCATAAACATGGGAGGATTTCAAATATTCCAGATAAATTACCATTGGCCTGCCTTTACTTTGAGACTACAGGCTTCCATTCATAGCAAACTCTTTTCAGTCTTTGTTTCTTCTCTTGGAATGTTTCTGTAAGTCAGCTTATAAACTATTGGCTTTGAATAAAAAGATGCTAGGGATTATTTTTTGTTGTTTGGATGGATGGGTTTTTAAAAAAAAAAAAACAAAAAACCCCAAAACTGTTTCAAAAGCTACTGCAAGGTATTTCCTTTCACTATATTCCTGAGAATTAAAACCATAAACAAGGGAGAACAGAGAGAGCAGAGAAATCTGCTGCAAGCCTCTGAGTAAACCAACTCATCTCTTTATCAGCCTTTGGCTTCTATATATCCCAGAGATGATTCAAAAATGTTCTGAGGTTGTCCGATGCAGGAGATGGTGGTTAGCCTGTTACAAAGGCTCTTCTGTCAGCTTACCAGCTGCCCCAAAACTGGCTTGTATTTCATCAGCTACTTTGATTCTGGAGAAGGGCTTCTCTTTTATTGCTCCATTGCACATGTCCAGCCTGTCTGATTCATACTGTTCTGGCTTTCCTTTTGTGCACTAACTAAGGTCTTTAGTTACAAAAAGAAAAAAAAAAAACAAACCCAGAAAAGGAAAGGTTAACACTGTGTGTTGGAGATTCCTCATGTGCTACTCTATTTAAGGTACATTTTAATGATTTAAGACAAATCCCAACCATGCAATGTAAGTAGGAGCATACGACTTGCCTTATCAGATCAGACCATCGGTCCATGAAGTCTTGCATTGTGAATCCAACACCTGATTTGTGAGAGGAAGGTAAAACTAGCGAAGCATTATCCCTCTTAAATAAGTCTGCAATGCTGCCCTCCAGGAAAATTCCTTCCTTGGCCCTGCAGTGATCAGATCACTATAGTCTAATTAAAAAGGGCTTCTCAGCTCAAACTGTGCAAAGAAAGAATTCATGAAAATTGATAGGAAAAGGATAAAAATTATGATGATATCAAGAAGCTTGGAGGTAATTTCCATTTACCAAACTTGTCTACAGACAGTTGCAAAGTTAAATGGAACAGGAAGAAGTTTGAGCGCAGGAGGTCGGTATGAGATAATGTTCCCACTGACTGCTAACAGCATCAGCAAAGAAACTCCAGACATTGTGTGTGTGAAGAGGCCGTGTGTCTCTGATATTCACTTGTACAATTTCAGCTCAGACATTAACACAGCTTCTAAAGGCCTGACTGACAGAGATGTGGTCATTCTGCTTCCATTTTAATGACAGTACTTAGATAGCAAATGCATCAGTAATATCATTAAAAGGGGCCACTGGATAGCTGTAAGGTCATGGTAAGGGCACTTCCTTGGTGAGTGAGGGGATGAAAATGTGTATGAAATAGAGTATTAATGGGGAGCATGATCATTTGTGGTTTTTCAGATCAGTTCACCTTAGTTCCCCTTCTATCATCATGAAATCTGGAATTAGTGTGCAAAAAATGTAAACTTTTAAGACTGTATCATGGAGTTGTCTGACATATGTACTAATTACTTGAATAAGAGAATGTTATTCTGTAAAATAATAAATGAAGTCATCTTTTACTTATGAGAACTACCAGCAGGATTTGCTCTGCAATGCCCTTATTTGTTAAATTTCTGGAACACAGTACTCTGTACAGAATTGTGTGGTCTCCCTTATCATTGTTTTTTTGCATCCCTTAAGTTCAGAGACATTAGCAGGGTGTGGCTTTTTTCCATTAAAGGCTGTTTTGGGTAACAGTAATCCAAGATCTCTTTCATTATGCTAACAGCTAAAGGCTTTGTTATAATAATTTCTGTTTGGCAGCATCACAGTCAATTTCATTGATGTTAACAGTTGTTTTAATTTTCTTTCTCAGGGGTGAGAAAAGCTCCAGTAACTTTTCTGTGATGATTTCTCCGTACTTTTCATCTTTTATTGCAAAAGGGTTTGCCAGGGAACTATCCGAGAAAGAAATGTAGATAAGCAATACCACCATCAGGAGGAAGGGAAGGGAGAGGAAGGCAAAGAAAGGCAGAAAATATTTGCTTTATTTTTTTCAAACTCACAAAAAAACAAAGGGAGCCGAAAACTTTCAGAGAGGAACCACTATGTGAATCTGTAAAATTTCTAACACTTGTGAGGATACAGAAGTACTGATGGATGCACCAGTTATCTGATAGGCAGGTGAGTGGTTTATAAATGTTAAAGTTTGAGATATTAACTGAAAACAAAGTGCCTGGCAACAGTGAACTGAACCATGAATATGCACACATCATACATAAGTTAGTGATTATAACAATGCTAATAAGGCCTTTCCCTCATATTCTTCCACTCTGTTATTCACCTTGAGCATTCAGCATGTCAGAGGGCTGAGCTAAAGGTGAGTTTTTCAAGCTATTTTTAAGCAAAAACTAGAATTTGTTGGGGGACCTAGGTAAAAAACTATTAATCCTTTCCCTGACATGAAGCAAAAGCTCCTGGAGCAGTCACCAGCTATGATACCTTGCACCTTCTGGTGTTCTCCTCTTGGTCCAGATATCAATTGGACAGCTTCTGGACTGCTTCCTGCTCACCTAGGAACCACTTCTTGGTGTGAAGAAAGCGGTTAGCAACCAGCATAGGTTCCCAGGTTGCTTTTAAGAAAAAATATAACCTGTGCAGTCTGGCTTCATAAATCTTTTACTTGTGGGATTTGTGCTCCTAAATCTTCACAGCACTTCTGGAAATATCTCTTTTAATATGAATAATATTAATATTTCATTTTGGAAATCTTACCAAACTGTTTTATAAAGTCAGTAGCCACACCAAAATAGACCTTCTCTGTTACTGCTAAGAAGGCGAGTTGTTGGCATCAGTTGAATTGAAGGGGATTTCCTTTTGTTTTGCAATACATGTGCAGACAAGCAGGCACCAAGCTACAAGTGAGTAACTTTCCCACTAATCCTCCAAGGCGTGTGACAATATGACCCTGAGCTTTTACAACTAAGAACAGTATGGTATGTAAATATTATGAACATATATGGTAAGTGCTCTGCTCGCTGGAAAACATAGAAAATGATTCCCGAGAATGCCTAGCTGACCCTAAAGCTACGCAGAGTACTCTTTTTTTTCTTTTTTTGTCTGCAGCATTCATCTCTGTTCAAAACCACAACGATCTATTAGATGAAAGTTCATGGAATCAGGAATTGTGTCTTGTCTTTATTTCTAGGTTGACCATATGTTTTATTTTGGATATTAATAATAAAAATGAGAAATAAATAATTGCCATTGAACTGAGAACATCTTACTTGCTAGCTGAAAATCAGGATGGCCCTAATTGTGCAGCATACATTAAATTATGCCAAAGAACATGGCCTGCTCTCCGTAGTCATGCACTTTAAATGCCAAAGAAAACCTGTTATTCTTTTTTGCAAATTGTGGGCATCCATTAAAGTCACTCATATATGGGGAAAAGATGGGGGAAAAGGATATTGTTTTAAGCCTGTGAATGGAAATTTCACAACATAAGAGAATGTCGACTTTTCTATGATGAATACGTATTCTGCTAAAAGTGTAGAAGTGGCACTAAAACAATGTGCAGGACCCAGATTTATTTATACATGAGCAATTAGGGTAAAACAGAGGAGAAAAAGTATGCAGTGGAGACCTACTCATTTTGCAATGGGAAAGTTATTAATACACTTTCAATAACTCTCCCAACTGTTCCAAGGGCACTGTATCACCCATCCATTAAATAATGAACATATTTTATGTGTTGTGGCACATGATAGCTTCTGAAAGTCTGCATCTCTTATGCGTAAGTATCACCAAATTCTTCCATATCTCATTGTGTATTTTCTTGGTTTGCAGTTAGTTCAGCTTTCATTATTGATAGAGATTTGGAACCTGTATCTCACAGAGAAGTCCCAAGAGTGCAGATTTATCCATGGAACTATACCAAGAATAAATTTGACCATGGATCTCAGAGGCACCACTCACAATGGTATGAACTTCTGGCAAGGGTCCATAGTTTCTGTACTTCGGTTATTTCCATTACCATTAGCTTAACTTGATTAGATTCCAGCACTTGGTAAACCTTATCTTTTGTTTGTTTGTTTGCTTTAAGAATATGTTTGAATATCAAGTATATTTTTCACATCCTTGCTCAACCTCTGCAAAAGTCTCAAAAAGGGAACTTGCAGCTTTGCCTGTAATGTAGCAGGAACAAAAATTCCACTACATCTTGGGAGCAAGCACTGGGTGATGTGAGAACAGAATGCAATTATCCAGGTGAGCTATTAACAGAAATGTCAGATTGTTAGCTGAGGTAAGATTATTTCCTGCCGTGTCACTGAATGCACCATTCCTGCATTCTTCCAGCATTACAGAATGATTGTGATTGATAGTGGCTGTTAGGTCCAGACCAGGAAAAACAACATCTTGCCCTCAAGTTCTTCCTCTGCCTAATGCTCCTTGATTCTCCTCTTAATATTCAGTTAACTACTGGTAACTCTACCATCCCTCTGAAGGCCTTAAAACCAACCCAGTTTCTTCATCCTGCCATTAGCAGTTAGTGATCACTGTTCTTATGAAAATGTCTGTTATGAACTTCAGAAAAAAAATATAGGAAAATAGAGCAGTAGTGTAATGAAATGAATCAAAAATGGCTTTAGAGCGAGGACTGTCCCTTGTCACCTTTTTCTGAAGAATGCAGAATCTAATTTTTAACACTTGAAATAATCTCATATTTCACACAGGCTGGAACTTTTAGTATGGCTAAGCTGTAGCAGAAAACAAACAATAAACAAAAGTACTGTATGTCTCGGTCTCAGATTGCTGGCAGTGTTTTACAGACAAACCATCAAACAAGGATCTGTTAGGATTTTGCCCTTATGAGAAGCTATGTCCTTAGGGGAAAGTTCTATAGAATCAGAAGGGTTTTCCTTTTAAGGTCTGATTCAAACCCCATTGAAGGCAAGGGAAAAAACTCCTGTTGATTCTGTAGGCTGAGTTCAGGTCTATATAGACACCAGCACAGCAACAGAAAAAAATTTCAATTCTGACAAAAACTTAGAATTGATCAATTGATTTAAAAAAATGTGCAAGTGTTGTTTGTTGTTCTTAAGTCCATGCCATCTGTTGTTCACAGATATTCAGGCTAACTTAAATTTTAGTCATGAAAATGTTTGAAAATATCAGTAGTTCAAAAGTTTTTGGAGGAATGATCAATCATCTGGAAATTCATCACAGAAGTCCATTATACAGTAGCTGTCATCATCTCAGTCTTTTGTTTAGAGAGTATCAGCCACTCAACTGGAAGCATGAACTGTATCCAAGACTCGTGTTAAAGCTAAGGTTATAAATCACCCTCTACAGAAAAGAAATACTTCTGGATAGCAAATAATCAATTACACGGATTTCAAAAGCCCCAGAGGCTATAATTTGGGTATAAGTACTTTATTATTTTTTAACTAATGAATTGACTTATACACATGCATATACAACTTTACAAACTGTTCAGAAAGTTAAGCACTAAGTTAATAAGATAGCAAGAAATAAAACAAATGTCTACATTCAGCACAGCAAAAAAAAATCCAAAAGCAGGCACTACAAAATAGATGTTTGCACCCAGAAGTACAGAAAATTGTGATACAGATGACCCAGAAGCCAAGTGGATGTGGTTGTGCATAGTTAGGACCACACTCATTTAGTCTTGTAAGATACTGAAACTACAGCAGGAGCAGTGGGAATGGGTAGTGTGTCCATCCCTTTGCTTACAGTCAACAAATTAATGCACAAATGGGATGAATGGTGGATTTTGTTAGTCTAATGACCAGGAACTGTGACTAATGAAGAGCAGATACTACTTGTTTTGCTCTCCCTGAGATGGTTTTGCCATTTTCCAGCCCGTGGGTTCACAGGACAGCTGTGAGCAGTAGCATCTTCAGTGGTCACTTCCAAATCCAGCATGACTTGTGAATCAGAAACCTAAGCCTGCATACTGGTTTTGTGAGATAAAAGCAGTTCTAAAACACAGAATGCATGCCAGATAAAACCAGCTTTATACTGAATGGCCATGGAAGTCTCAGGAACAAGAGGGTGTAAAGAGAATTTTAGGTGAGGATAGGGTTTCGGCTGGGAGGTATAACCATACTTGGGGATACAGAAAAAGTGAGGACGAACTGCATTCTTCCTTCAGAGATCAGGAGGGAGTTTCACCTTCAGCTCACTCCCTTCTTCAGAGCTGCACAATGGGATGGGTTCATTGTTGTGGTTTTTCACATTATCCAGATGTAACACACATTGAAGATGGCTGGCAGGAGAATACTGAGCTCAGTACAAAGCTGTCCTGACCTAACAGCAAATCCCATGTTCCAGCCTCCCACACACTGCGGTCCTGCACATGCTTGTCTCTTACACAAGAATCATATTAATAGTCGTTTACCAGAGGTACCTCTCCCCATCCCTATTAATTATTTCACATTCTATATTCATCACTCAGTAATCTGGAACTACATTTTCCACCCTCACTGTGGGTCAAAGGATTCTTCTTGAAGAGCACATTTTTCTGTCTTTGTGCCTTACAGGGTATGGAGAGAATCAGAGAAGAATAAACAACAAAAGTGATGCTCTCAAGTGACGAAGAATTCCCAACTCTTTCTTCAGCCCTGTGTAATAGGTGTACAGATGTGAGCAAAGACAATTCCTGGTGAAAATTAATATTCCTTTGTGGGAGGCAGAACTGAATCAGGGTTGACGCTGATTTCAAATGCAGATGCTGGCACAGAGTAAAATTATTTTTCAAACACCAACACTTTCCCTGGTAAAGCATTTAAGGTTGCATTTTTGGGGCTAGAAGGAAAAAGTGATGAAAAGTTCTTAAAACTGAAGAAACAAAATCCTTGATTCTGATCCAAAACCTTCCAAAACAAGATCCCGTATGGTAATGGCTAATCTTAGGAGAATGGAGGGGGGTAAAATGGATACGTTTTACTTCCTCTCACTCTCCTTTTTTCCCCTTTAGTTTTTTAAAGTTGCATGTAGAGTGTCACAGGAGGGTGTCTGCGAAAGACGTGTTATTGCCATCATGCACAAACAACATACGTCCTATACTTTATTCACTGTGGTTCTATAGTAGGTATGCTGTAGTTAGACATAGTCCTGTGTCTAATTTGTTGTCACTAGCCCAGCAGTAGCCTTTTGCTGTTGTGATGGTTCTATGGAATTCAGGAAGTTCTTCTGTCCTGATTAGCATTGCCAAGTATTGAATGATGCATTACAGGTAAAGCATGAAAACTGCTTTCATTTGAAAATGCCTCTCCATGTCATCTTGGGACCAATGCCCATGGACTAGTTAGTCCATGGTTTGCACACTGTGTAAAGCAGCTGTATTCCTAACTAGTTCTGCTGTGCCTGGTGAAAATCCAGCAGTCAAGGAGAATCATGTAGATACCATCGGATATTATTATTGATTGATTGTACTGTAAAAGGATTCATAGGCATTAAACAACAACGAAAGGTCTCTGGTGCTCTAAGAAGGCTCTGCAAACCAAATAAGGCTTCTCAGGAAGGCTGTTGTCTTCAGAACGATGTACCGTGTTTCAAATCCACTGTCATAGGTGGTCCTTCCTAATGTTTTACAAGAAAAAACAGTTTCTTTGGCAAGTACTTTAGTCCTTTGTCATTCATACTGAAATAGCTTTGCACTTGTAGAGTTACTGGTGGCTCATATGTGGGGAGGTTTTCACAGCAGGGCTTCACAGACCGATTCATTTTCTTCTAAAAAGTCAGGCCTTGGAAGAAAATGGGACCGTAAAACACGCTGTCAGCATACACAGCATAGAAAGGCAATCTTTTTGGGATGTCTTGCAAATGTGCAAAAATTGCATACAGTAGTTGGGTGGTTGTTATGTTAACTGCAAGATGTGTTTTTTTTCCAGTTGTAGCTGACATAATATAAAGTGAAATAATTCAGACATAATATAATTCAGTCATAAGGTAATTCAGTTGTAATCCAGTTCATAATGTAAGATGGTATAATTCAAGTTTTTCTAAGAACTGTATGGATCAAAACCAATGGAAGATAAGTAACTTAGTGGAGTATCTTATTATGAAATGTGAAATAATAAAGGAGTACTACTCATCCCCTTCCACAGGGGACAAATTGTTCACACAGAGAGTGTAGGGGAAAATTTACTCTCTAGTTAATATTTTATCTAAAATAAAACCAGAGTATTCAGTTAATAATGGAGGAGAATTTCTATTTGCCTGGAAACCTAGTTTTCTTCTGTAGTTATCCCAAGTTGTGCTCCCCTCTGCCTATTTTCTTCAGGAAGAGCAGAACACTGTTGCTTCTTTAGAAACTCTGCAGTTCCCTAGTGAGTAACTTGAATCTGTTCATCCCACACCCATGCCATGTTCAAGTATGTTGGCTCTGAAGGGATCACGTGCATGAATGAGAGGTTAAGCCATATCCAACTGAAAAAGGAAAGGAGAAGATTATTTTTCTAGTAAGAGAGAAATTGATTGAGCCTGGAGTGGTTTTGTATGACCTGTACAGGGAGCATTCTCCTGTACAGCTATTTTTTTTCTTTGTTTGCATATTATACAGTGAACAATAGAAATGCAATATTATTGTACTAAAAAAAAGTAAATTAGCGCTTAATATTTTTTATTTAATATTGATTAGCATGTAAACCATATTTTAATTGCATTAGAATAAGAACTGGAACTAGAGCAATTATTTAAATACATCCCTAGAGTATAAAACCATTTAGGACTGGACTCCCCTCTGATGTTGTATAGGGGCTTTTTTTATAGTGAAACATTTAAAATAGCAGCTAATTCATAACATACACACATGCATATGAAACACATTATTTTTAGAGCATTATTTTTACTCTGTATCTTGAAATAGAGTGTGTATATATGTGGATTCATTTAGCACAACTTCAGCTCTTGGAAAACCTCAGCTTGAATTCCAATTAATACCTATTAATTCTAAAACAAAATATGAAAGAGGAGAGACGTTGGTGATGAAAGCATTTCAATCATCAACCCTGTTGCAAATGGCAAGAGCTTTGGTCTGCTCTAATCTCATTCACCTGGTATTTCTATCTGACCTACCCTGTAGTCTGACTTTGGCTGTGGTGTTAGACATTTAGAAGGAGGTACCATCCTGGGTTCTTTTTTTCACAGCTCCTTGCCTCCTGCAGCCACTGCACCATGCAGCCTCCAGTCACATTTTGTCCCTTGAACTGTCGCTGGATCCCACCATAATCTAGTGTTCTCTCAGAAAATTACTCATAGAAACATACTTCTTCTGAGTGCTGAGTATGCAGACATGTTTAAAAGTTGTGTAGATTTCAACATCTCTAGACTGTGGATCTCCATGTTTCAAAATGTTAAGAAAAAAAGAAGGAAAAGAAAAGCCAATCGAAATAACCAGCTAACACCCTCACAAGTCACCTGCTAACTTTTTCACTTCTTCGCAATCAAATAAACATTACAAGATAAAATCAGAGTGCTCTTTGAAGTAATAACTTAAAAGGTAAGCAGTCAGAACAGTATCTGTCAAAATGGAAAGAGGTCAGATATTGTCTGTGAGAAATTGGTTTACCAGTAGCATAGGAAAGTCTGATACTCCTAAAAAAATGTTTAAAAATCTACTGACTGAGAACAAATCCTAGAATATATTTTTTTAAGAAGACAACACAGACAAAGTATTGACTCCAATGCCACAACACTATTGCAACTACAAGGAGGGAACACCAGGTCACAGACCATGTCACAGACTAACTCTATTTGCTGATGTCAGCAATTTCCACTAGTAGGCAGAAATATCCATTACCAAAGTGTTCAGCTGCTGCTCAGATGATTTGCGTTTCCTCCTTTATTTTCCTTTCTTTTTTTTTACTCGAAGGAAGGGAGTTTGGGAAAATTGCGTTGGCTATTGTAAGTACAGCCTGTACTCTGTTTCAATGCTTGACCCTACATTCTTTCTTTTATATGAGATGAAATTCATTTTCCTTGGGCTAGCATAAAATGAGAACACCGTGGAAGCTTGTATAGTTGGCAGAGGTGAAGGGTGGGCTGAAGTAGATGATCTAATTTAACTTCTCTATCTTCAAGTTCTCTCAGGCTGTGAAGTTCTACGATGAGCTGTTGGTTTAATTTTACAGGACCTCAGTGGCCAGTGAAAGCTGGCTAACAGTAACATAACGGAGCTTACTGCGCTCTAATGGCTGGGTTTGCTACGTTTGCTCAGTAAAGAGCTTTTTCAGTACACAAATCACAAAAATAAATGTAGTCTTTGTGAACATCTTAGAAGTGAATCCATAGATAAAAGTTGGACAGTGTGGAGACAAGAAATTTTTGAAAGCTTGGTAAAGAACCTGGATCTGTTATTTAGTAGAATTCTTAAATATACAGTTATTACTTTCTGTCACTGTCATGAAATTGACTTCAGAAATTATTTAAATTAGGGGAGCTTGACTGTAGAGTTTTAATATCACCAGGAAGTTGATTTTGAAGAAATAAGCCTAAGAAAAGCATTTCATCTTGGTTTGAATTTTATTTGGGCTTTATCAAGTACCTGAAATGATTGGTTGTTTCTTTATGCCCAGGGGAATTAGAATATGCAAATGAAATATGTATTCTCATTGGTTTCATTCATTGTAAATTACCAAACTTCTACTTATTACTCTTACTATTAAAGAAATTGCTGCAGTCCTTTCATTAAAAATTAAAAATTCTGGAAAAGTGAGGAAATTATGGAAGAAACATCATAAATAACTTCAAATTCTCTTCTCCTGACCCCTCAAACTACACATGCCAGATCAGGGCTTAATTATATTCAGAACATAGAGAGTGATATATTGTTGAGAATATCAAGCTAATCAAGTAGCTGTTATTGTTAGGAATACCTTTTAAATATAAAAGATTAAGCTGTATTTAGCACTCATCACTTACACACCAAAGTGCATAACCAAGATGAGCTAATCTTTACAACTGATGTAGAAATGAGCTAATGTTTTTAGGGAATTGTATGCACAACATGGTAAGAGATTAATAACAATTGAAAAACAAACTCAACCCCTAAAACTACTCAGCTGCTAGCATTAAAGTGGTACCAAGTTGCAAAATGCACTACCAAGTTTCCCTTGTTTGTTTGTATCATCTGTATTGTTCAGTTTCATTTGAGAGGCTCGTATCCTGGCACTGCAATAGTGTTCATTGTGATGGTGTGCATCTTTACAACTCATGGCAGCTATGTAAATAAAAGGGACAACCAGTCTCTGGAGAACCATAAAAATGCTTTGATAATGCTAGAAGTTGAATCATGGGTGTGCAAACATACATACATATATGGTATACTCACAAGTATACAAACACACACATCAGCGTATATGGATCTCAGTAATGAAATATTGGTTTTAGAAGAATGAAGTTGGCCTCAGGAGCTAAGAAACTGAATTTGTGAGCTGTTAAATGTCAGAGCTGACCTCTGGGAGTTTGAGGAGGGATGATGTGGTGAAGGGCAGGCTTCAGGTCATGTTTTATACAAGAAGTTTAATTGTTCTGGCTAGGAAGCAAAAGTGACTCATTTACTTGAAGTAGGTCCCTATCTCCCAGTGCAGATTTTGAATAGGGGAGGATACTGCTAGCAATAATATCTTTAAAAGAATTGGACTGGTTTACTTCAATATTTTAACTACTTCCATTCAGATTCATTTGTTTTGGACACATAATTTGATAGTGTTCCAATGATAGCAAAAAACAGTGCTTTTGTCACCCTTCTTGAACCCGAGCAAGTCTTTTCGTTGTGTTTAAATCAGAGGTTTTTTGCCAAAGAAAATTGTAAGCTAGTGGGCTCTTTCTGAAACTTTTATTGGAAAATGTAATAAACTCTTTAGCTGTATAGATTGTAAAGTCATCGTGACACTGGGGTTGTGGTGTTGTTCTTTTCAGTTTCACTCTTGTTTCAGAAAGGTCCCTCTACAGATTAAGCATGTGCAGTTTGAGTTATGACAAAAGATGAATAATACATATATTAAAATAAATACTTCACTTTTTAGTAACACCTGATTTATTAGTAAAAGGCTGTCATTATTCTCAGCTCAACTTGTTTGTGACCTGCTTTATCCACTTTCATTTACCAAGCTCCTATTTCTTGGTTACCAAACTGTTCCAGCCTTTAGTTACCTTCAGTTTCAATTTTGAAAGCTCCCAATTTTGTAGTGACATATATTCTGTAAAAGGTGAATTTCAGTAAAGAATTTTGCCCTAGAAAATGTAAGTATGTTTCCTACTTTCTGATCATCCTATGATTAAAACAACGTAAATAATAGAACAGTTAGAAATTCTTACTGTTTTAAGATGCTTTTGAAGGGTGAATACATTATGACTGAAATGTGATTATCCACTGCCACCGAGACCTTGGCCACAACACACTGAAATACACATGAGTTTTGTTATGGAGAAAGAGAAATTCCCAAAGAGCGCGATATCATGCAAAGCACCCACCTTGTGCTGAGGTAGTAATACAATTAATAATTTTGAACCTGAAGCTGAGGCTGTGTTTCAAGCTGCCTGGAAAATCTTTTCTCCTTCAAAGCAAATGTACTTTTTGAGAAAAATTATTGAAGCCAAAGTTAAAAATATTCAAACTATAAACTGGATATTTTTAATCATAGTAAAACATAGAAATGATGTGTGGAACGGACTTCCAGAAAATCTTACCTTCTGCTTGAAGCAGGATTACCAGCTCTCCACTGAGCAGCAGCTGTCATCCCCTTTCCAGAAGGTGAAATAATGCTCATATGGTTTCATTGTTCGTTCAATGATATGAGCCTCAGAACTAGTTGCTGGGAACCCTTTAATGAGGAAGATTTGTAGGCCATTTTCAAGAGCAAGTCCCGTAACTTCTGCTGGCACAAGGAGAAATTCCTACTTCAGTAATGATACTGTGCCTGGCAAACATAATTTCACTTAGATAAAAATTGAGAGAATTCTCTGAAAATGAGATTTACTGTTGAGCAAGACAAATTAGAAAATATTAATAGAAGATATAGGAATGTACACTAAAAGTTGGCCCAAGCTGCAAAAGCTCAACCTACACACAAGCTGCTCTAAAGTTTGGAAGGCTGACAGTGCTCTTTTCAGCTTGCTAAAGACATAATTAGAGGCCAGTCACTACTATATACTTTCTCTGAAGTTCAGGTACTGAAAAACATCTGAAAACAGTTTTCTCTGTGAGACCGGCTTTAGTGTTGGTGTTCATTCATACACAAGGAACCTCAAATGAAGGAAGCCAAATATGGTATAGCTTAGAATAATATCTGCTCAAAAAAATATGGTGATGAAGATGCACCTTGTGTAAGTTCTTCTTGCCTTATGACTCTATCTGGTGAGTTGTGTTTGCAGCTAAGAATCCAAAGCATTTAACTTTGCTGCAGTTCTTTCTTACAAATATTTTCTTTGGTGTCAGGAAAGACCATGCTAGCCAAAAATTCTGGACTGAAAATATGGATCAGGGCTGATACCTCAGTGAACTAAACCCAAGTCCTGTATCTGAAGAAAGAAACACGAAACCTTATGAGACCTGTAAGTCAGTGAATACAGCCTTTTACTACTGCAGCAACCATGGTGTACAATCTGCTTAGGAAAGGAATCAATTTGTTTCTGTTCCTGCTAGTCCTAGTGGAAGGCTGGATCAGCACCTCACTGTTCAGAGAGCTAATAACCTCTTCTCACTTTCAACTTATGTTTATTCATCCCCACTTTAAAGCCATTAGCTTCTTTGTCAACACTGTCATACAGGATCAACTGCTTTACTTGCTCTAAAATGTTGGCAGAGCACAATAGTATCTCCTTCTCGCTGTTACCCTCCTAAGCTATTAATTTATACACACCTTCCCTCATCTCTATAATGAGTCCAGAAGCCTTTCTTTCTAAAGCTATTCCAGTTTAAATTAATCCCTTTTCAATATATATATATAATCAAAATGATGCCAAATGAGCTTTCTTCTGAGTCAATGGTGATGCTTCTTCTCTCTCTGTACTTAACTTCTTACTTGATTTTTTTGTTTTGGAGGGCAGGGTTTTGTCCTGTCGCTTTCACAGATCATAGCAATTCTGTGATAGAGTTGTGAGGATGTAATGTACAGAAGTCAGACAAAACATAATACAGCATTTGTTCTGAGGTCCACGAATATAGGACAGGTTCAGTTTGGCATTCACCACATTCAGCTCATTCTAATTTGCAAGGTACAAATTATGCTGTAAAGCAGAATCATGTCTTAAATTCAAACTTAGGGAAACCTCAGTCAGCTTACTTCATATCAAACCATAAGAAATCATAAATCTTTCCTTTTTCAATCAACAGATTTAGGAACTTAAGCCAAGCATTTGAACTATACAGTGTAAGATTTTATTTTGCAAGGAAAAATGAAAACAGGTGAATTTGCCATTATTGTATTTTGCTGTAAAATCTTTGCGTACACTGATCAGAGTGAGGCACCTCTTCTTCACCTCCAGTTTAAATCCTTTTGGCACACAGAGTGTTTCAAAACATCGTTCAAACTCAAACTCTGAAAACTGTGCTTATCTAAATCATATGGGAATAAGCAGATGACAAAATATCAAGCCCTGTAGAGCTTTTTTTTTTTCTTTGTTTCTGTAACAAGCCAACCTTTTTGGGTTGTTTTTGCTAAGGATTTTTCACAGCCTTTCCTGTGGCAATGGACAGTTATTTCTCATGAATAGCTGAATTCCACATAGTTCTTTTCTGACAGCTCTTCTGAACATTTTCTGATGTATGAAAAGCACAAGCACTAGTAGACCTGATTAGATAACCAAATATGAATGTGCCTTTAAAATGAGGGGACAAGGTCACGTTATTTTTATTACATTTCTTCCAAAGATGCAACATGCCTTCCTGATCATCTGATTCCGGTTAGAATAAACACATGAAAAGGATTCCAAGCACATTCAAATGCTATACTTAGAGAAGTATCATCATCAAGGGGGTTAGTTTAGTTCATAAACAAAAGAGTTAACCTTTTTGCATAGCAAATACATTTCAGAACTTACTACCAGCTAACACTGTGAAGGCTAAAACTTTAAAGAGATACTTTTATCTGTAGGCTGACTCATCAGGGATACATCTAGTGACTATTATGAGCAATGCAGTCTCCAACTCAGGTGGTTAACTAAGCTATCTGCTCCTAGAATGTGAGAAGATATGTGAGATAAGGAGTTATAGTTTATCTGAAACATATAGCACACCTGTTTAGGATAGTGAATTAAAGTACTTTACTAACCCCATGATGGCTGTTCATAAATTTTTGTGTGGATATCTTTTATGGATTTCATATGGATTGTTGCATTCAAATGGAATGACATGGTGATGTGGTAAGAGAAAGTTCTAAACTACTTATGCAAGACTTATCTGCAGATACAGCTTTTGAGCTTTGAACAGGGTAAGAAGAACAAAGAGGTTTTTGGGGGCCTAGTTCATACAGATATCAGCACTTTTGCTTCTGTGGGTGTCTGTCAGCATTCTGAGAAAAAGATAACACATACACTTGTCTCCTTGGTGCATGGATTTGTCTGCTTAAGAATTGTTAGAAATTCTAGTTAAGATACCCATTGTAAATGTTCCTTCAAGAGAGAAGATACTGGCCAGTGATGACAGATGGACCTGCACTAGATGGTAATAATGTCGCAAAAGGTTAATAGTGCTCCCTAGTAGCAAAGCTGGTAGAGTGTTTTGGACAGATGAATGCTTTCAAACTTCACTGTTTATTTAGATCTCTTTCAAGTAGACTCATCAGTGAACAACCTCTCTAGTGAGACTTACCAGACAGTCTTTTCCTGGTTATGCCCAAAATAGATTAACCTTTTTTTTTTAAGTGTTATTTGAGTGTAGTCATCCCTTAGACTGAACACAAGTGTGCAAATGGCTAAAGAAATAAAAATTATTGGTTTTGCTTCCTTGGGATCCTACTGTCAGTCAGTAACAGAGCTGTAGGTCCCTGGCTGAAGGGCAATCGAAGAGGTAAAGGTTGTGCTGCAAAAGACAACAAATTCAACATTTACTGGAAAATCTCTTGGCAGCCAGTGTGCCCAAAGCAGTGTGTGGAGTGGTGGCCAGAGATTATCCAGGAGTGACTGGATGAGACACTGTTTCAGCAAGTCTTTCCTTTACTCTTCATTAAAAGAATTTCTATGTAACTGTAAATAGAAACTAGAGGTTTAAGTGCATTCTCAAGGACAGACAGGACTAGAAGCATAAAGGAGCATTACTCTGTATTGCTCTTGGACCACAATAGAAATGTGGTTTGAGTTTTGGGAGGGCTCAGGTTAGTTTTTATTTGGCACAAACAGTGTAATTGAGCATTAGGTTTCAAACAGGTCTAACTGGCAGGCTAGCAGCCCTTCCATAAGGCTGCCCAGTCCAATGCGATTTTGCAAACTATCAGAAGATAGGCAGTAACTAGGTACCAAATGTGGGTGTGCAGAATTGGGCTTGCCTTTGCAAACTACTCCACAGAATTTAATGTACAGCACAGGAAATATGGTTTCACAGGAATTCAAAGTTATGTGAGTAAAACAACTTATTCTCGTCAGTTAATTATCCTCTTTGTGTTGCTGGGGAGTGGGGGTTGAGGATTTGTTTTAAATGACTGTTCCCTACCATTGCTTCACAATGTTGCTTTTCATAAGAATGTGGTGAGCTATCTGAAGCCTGCTTTATATAAAGTGTTTGGAAATGCATTTGCAATAATGAATGGGTAGTGGAAATTCATCAAGTCATACAGAGGCAGATACTGTGAGGCAATGAATTAACAATAATAATAGCATCTGATGCCATGGGTTATTTTCATTCTAAAATAAACTAACTCATGTGCAATACAGGCCACTTGCATTTTTTAACTCTTTTCACCTTTTGGATGCAAACAGAAGTGACCGTGCTCTTAAGAGGTAGCATTTTTAGGAAGAATTTTTACAAATGCAATTACAGCAAGACATTGTATCTTAGATTGCACATGGGTAAACACGTGCTTTCACACCAAGGGAAAAGTTTAGCTTGGCAGCTGAGGCTGAAAAGCATGACTCCGATCTCACTTAAAGCCAAAACTTCAGAAACCCAAGCCATTTCCAAAAATAACATCAAAATTAGAGCCTTGAACCTCCTCAGACTGGTCATGCTGAGAATGATGATCCTGGGGACCAACAAAGCTACTGAGTCCCCCATGGAACATTTTTGTGTGCTGATTTTGTGCTTCAGCCATGGAGAAAGAAATATGTTTTGGCAACTGAATACAAGTATGAATCAAATTAATTCAGTTTCTAGGATTATTTTACTTTTTAAAAGTTATTATGAATTGTCAGAGCTTTTTTAGAATCATACTAGGTAGTTTACAAGACTAAATCCTCTTAGTAGACATTCATCAATAGGGAAAGTAGGTTAGAGGAGATTCACTAATAACTTTCTTGTAAGCTCAGGATAGGCTCTTGAAGTACTTATGAAGCCTCAGTTAACTCAATGATTCAATATTGCAGTCTGTTTCTTTGCAAAATTCCTCTAGTTTCAGATATGGAGACAGTCATTTTAATATCTATTTGCAATACAGAAAGTCTGCAGTCTTCTAAGAACTCTACATTAAACAAGGGTGAGAAATCTAAACTTTTGAAGGATCCTAGCCTCTGGTCTCTTCTGCAGAGATTAAATACGCAGGCAGTGTTGAGGTTCGGATGTGGATTTTGCATTCACAGAATCACAGAATTACTGAGGCTGGTAAAGACCTCCAAGATCACCAAGTCCAGCCTATGACCTAACATCACCACAATCACTTAGACCATGGCACTAAGTGCCACATTCAATCTTTTCTTAAATACCTCCAGGGATGGTGACTCTGAGGTGCAGAAAGGAATCAAGAACTCTGGGTAGAGCTTTTGATGAGGTAATTTGTTATTGCCTGTGGGCACACAGGGGCTTATGCTCCAAAGCCATGCACAACAAAGACTGAGTTTGTTGTGCTTATATTAGATTTCTCATACATAAACAAAGATATAATCATACACATACATTAAGTTTCTGAGATATGGGTTGAGTTACTAAAATCAGTTCTAGGAACTCATTAATGTAGGTCTCCTTCTTCTTGCACTTGTGCAGTAACACCTGGTGGTCATGGGCCGGGGTCCCTGGAAGGAAGGCAGCAGTCTTCCTCAGTACTTTTGTCAAGAAGATTGGGCCATTATGAACCAGTAACCACAAAGTTGGCTAAATTCTGTTTCTTATATGCAAGGTTGATCATCATCACAATGAAGTTCCTGTTACCTATTTTTCAAAATGTCTTATGTCTTCGATATTACAAATCATCAAATTTCCACACAGTAATAACATCGCTTTACCTTGACTACTAATTAACTAACGCTAAGGCTTACTTCATCCACTACATTGTCTAAACTCTTTATTTCAATCTCCTGCATCAGCTCCACCACCTCCCTGGGCAGTCCATTCCAATGTCTGATCACCCTTTCTTTGAGGAAGTGTTTCCTAACATCCAGCCTAACCCTCTCCTGGTGCAGCTTTAGGCCCTGCCCCCTCATGCTATCACTAGGTACCTGGGAGAAAGCCTGACTCAATCCTGGCAAAACACCTCACAGGAATCATATTCTGGGTGATGGAAAATTTCCACAGTGAGTCCTACCACCTTAGTGTCAACAGGCCTGCCTGGTGATTCAGTGATTCTACAAATCCAAACAATGCTTTAGGAGGGAGGTGCTGCTATGATGACCACTTCAGCCAGGGATGCTTTTCAGAGATAAACTTTAGGTGCTTAAGGAATATAACTTATATAAAAATGTGGGTGTTGGTGAAGTTGCTTTGAGATGCCTGCACTAATTTTGAGCCATTTAGATGAGCTGTGCCTGCTTGTATAGGAAATCTGTGAGGAGATGGAGAACTGCACACTAGTGTGAGTCCAAAGTAAAGCATTACTATCAGGTCATCACAGTATGTATCACACTATCACAGTAATGATGAGGCTGGAAAAGACCTTAAAGATCATCCAACCTAAAACCAACCAAGTAAACCTAACATCTGACATCTAGATCATGCCACTCAGCACTTCATCCACCCTAACCCTAAACACCTCCAGAGACGGTGACCCAACCACCTCCATGGGTAGCCCGTTCCAAAACCGGAAAAAAAAGCTTTTCCTAATGTCAAGTCTAGGTTATGTTATCCTGTAGACAAGTTGCACTGTCTTGGATATCAGTAATTACATGAAGATAAGCAGAATTGCTGTCAGGTTCCCAGTGCAGGAAAAAAACTCTCCACTTGGTAAGTTCAGCTAGGACATGAAGCACTGGGACAAGGCAAAAGGTAATGGCAGAGTAGTGGTCCCAAATAAAACAGACTCCCTGCAATCCAGGTAGCCGGGTACGAAGAGTAGGAAGATTCATCTTCATAGCCCTTTTTCCTGCATAGAACTACACGCAGGAACTCTAAGTACTTGCAAAAGGCAGTAATGTTATTCTTACGGAGCTATGAAGGAGAAAGGATTGCTTCCGATTGCAGAACCCACTATCTCAGTGGAATTAATATATACAGGAGCAAAAGACCCTTTCTCCTTGTGCAAAAGGAACAGTGAAGGATGTGTAGTTAGTTCAGTCATGCTTGCAGCCTGTTTCACAGTAGGATGCAAGGATGCAACACAATTTTAAATAGGTATTTCAAACTAAACATTCCCCCCCCCAAATATACCTAGATAGTCTCAGGGGGCACTCCAAATTCAGCAGTTCCTAGTGTGGACTGTGTGCAAATAGCAGTAGCTAGCAGAACATTATTTAACCTTTAGTGTGTTTATTTGGTGGTAGAATAAGTTTTGATTTGCCCATTTATAGAGATTCTGCTGGGAGAAACAACATCTTTCACACCAGCCGTTGCAGTTCCTGAGCAGAGCAATAAAGCAGAGTGATGCATAATGCACCCTCTCACTCCCGGTGCTTTATTATACATTTCTATATAAGACTATTTTCAGTATTTTGAGAAGGAAGTCCTGACAAACAGCACTGGTGTTTATGAAACTCCAGACCCTATCCAAGAGTCCCCTGATACAAATGTTCTTCCTCACAGAAGGAACTGTTTCCTTAGCTCTTTCACCTCTTCAGAGCCTACAGCTCTTCTGTAGGCAATTTCCATCTGAATAGACTTTATTTAGGTTTCGTGGTTTTTTTGCTTTTAAACAGATCTTTAATTACTCTATCGGAAAAACCAAACCAAGAATCTCAAAAGGATACCTGGCAGACCTCACACAGCAGGATTTTGTGCAGGTAAATACAAGAATAGAGATTTTTTCAAAGCTCATCCAGTGTGATGTATTTATTGATATTCCTCTGTGTGGAGGGAGCTGCCCAGATGCCCCGTGCGTTCTGTTGTTGTTTTTTTGAGCTTCAGCACACAACATGAGAAACAACAGTTGTTTATTCATCATTAACGAAAATTGTTTACAGTACTACATGGCTGTTAAACATCCTACTGGATTTAATAATGCTGCTCATGTACTTAAAGCTACTCACATGCTTACATACTTTGCTGAATCAGGGCTTAAGTGAACTTCTTAAAATTACTCTAGATGTCTGAGAAGCCAAAACTTCTGACTTTTAGTTCTGTGCATTAACCTCAAGATTATCTTTCCCCTCCTGGGAGACTCAAACTCGGTGCATTTCAGAATGACCACTACCGAATGACTGATGAATGAAATGGAACACGTAAAAATAACTACCATCAGAAGTTTTCCCTCAAACTAAACATTAGTACAGACCCATCTGAAGTTTCCATTTGAACATTTCCATTGCTTTAAAATTTATTTTCCATGTTCATGTACATCTCAATTCTGGCCCAAACCAGAAGGTGAAGTGCCAAAATATTGTACCAAAGGATATTTTTTGTGGTCCAAGTGTAAGTATTCAATGCTGAAAGTTTTGCAACAAAGCTTATTCTCACAAGGTTTGCAGCCAACTCTTGAAGATTTCAACTGCTTAGATAGTATAAGGCCAGACCTTTGGCTTCAGTGGAAATACAACCCTTAATACCCGCTGAAACTCTGTCCCTAATATGTATTCAGTGTCTTTCTAATCCACTATTACTGCCTTACCCAAGTGGAGGAAAACACCTGGTGAAATATTCCACAGCCTGTGTGTCTCCTTGGATTTATGTTTTAGAAAAAATCAAAAGAAGGAAATCTGAAAACACCTGGTAGTGTCCTGCATAATCAAATACAGAACGGAGCAATTCTGCATTTTTCTTTTTGGTTTTTGTACTGTGTGCTTTAAGGCATTGGGCAAACTGTGGACTACACTGTGGAGTGCTAAGAGTTAACATTTCGAATGAGCAAACATCCAACCTCAGTGCACACTGCATCACATGAGCAACCCACTCTACCTTTTCCACCTCCAATAAGCAAAAAAAACTCACCCTGAAATCCCTACTTGTCACCTTCCCTTGTAAACTGGCATGCAATATCACTGAGCTGTGCATGGTTAGACCAGCAGTGAAAAAGCCCTACTTCAGTGGTGCTACGCCCAGGTGTGGAGAGAGTTGCATGCATGCAGGAAGATGACAGGCAGAATGCCTGTGCTTGTGGTATCTGCAGTAGCTTTTTACTTGGCCCAGGTTCATGACTGCTCCTCAACAGTAACACACAGAAAATTTTGCTGCACAGTTGTTGAATATTTGCTGCTGGAGATGGCAGGGAGAGTGGAACACATGTGCTAAAGCAAAATGGCTGCTGACACATGCATCCATGCACATGTGGAGTGTCCCAGTGTAAGCGCAGAATGAATGACCTCCTCCCATGTCATTTGCATTAAGAGCATCTGCTTATAAATGAATCCGGGGTCATTCTTCTTTCCCTTCTTTGGAAGAACTGAAAGTATACAACAATACACAGAATCTTTCTGCTACAAATATGATTTTTTTACCTAATACTGCTAGGCATATGGGGTGAAAGACAGACTAGGTTTCTAAAGCCACCCAAAGTAGATTCTGGCTACACCCTTAGGTTTACAGAAGTAGCTTGGCACCCATCAAGCAGAAATCACAGGCATGCAGAAGGGAGCTGGTCTTAATGTTGCAAATGTGTTTATACTGGAACTCAAAATAAATAGGGAATAATGTGTCTTGTGTGTTCTGAACAAGTCCATGACACCAACAAATTGAGCTGTTTTGGAAAATGCTGCTCGGGAAACTTTAGCACTAAGCTTTAAAAGGAGTGGAGCCAGAAGTGGGGAAAAAAAAACAAACCCCAACAACAAATAGCCCGGAACATATTTCAAATCTGTGCATATGCTATAGGAAAACCCTAAATTAAACGGCTTGGCTTTGGGCAACACACAAATCTTCACCACTTTGTAGCTCATTAAAATGGTCAAGGTTCCCAAGAAATATAAAAAAAATCATCAAGCACTTAAGAAACACACATCTTATTCTACAAGAGTTGAAGAGTTGTGTACATTTTACAGAAATTTAGCCTGAGCTATTTAAGGAGGTATAATAATCTGGAACTATTATGGGAGTCAGAAAGATTGTCTGAAGCAAACAGCTACAACGGACGGCCTCATTATTTCCTAGTCACAATTGCAGATTGAAGCAAGCATTCAAAGAGATTGATGCAGTCATTTCTGTTCATCAATGAATTTTGATGCTAATGAAAGTAAGGTGTTGATTTGGAATGCTAACAGAGTTAAACTCAGCCAAATAAAGACAGATTCTGCACAAGGGCTATTTGTTCTTTCCTAGCAGTGCTCCTATATTGCAGTTCTGTAGGCCCAGAGCCTCCACAGTGAGAGCAAATGGCAATAAAACTAAAATACATTCATTTTTTGACCAACACTCAGTAGATGTAATGGAAGGAAATCTTAAAATCAGTTTTACTAAGGATCTGAGAAAGATTTGCTTGTTTGGTGAAATGAAGCATGAGGATGTGAGTATGATAAATATCACCAAGCAATTAAAAGTGTTTTGATAAAACCAAGGATGCTTTGTTGAAATCTTCACAGCTCCTAAACTTATAAAATTGGTAGGATTTGTCAGCTTTTTCATAATATTAGTACTAAGTCTAGAATGTATTAATAAGAATATTACTATATTCTTATGTATTACTGTATTACCCTACACTGTTCTTTTCTCCTTGGACAGGTCTCTTGAGAACCGTATTTGAACTTGTGCTGCTCTCCTGGTGCATCTTTTACAGCCACTGATGCTCACAGACCTCGCATTTGAGAGGAAAGTGCATCTGGTAAATCCCAGCGGTTAGTAACATTAGAAAGGTCATGAGGAAACACACTTTTCCCACATAGTCTTTTAATTGAGCTATGAAAACCTGCTATGCACTGTGAGCCCAATTGTTCATTTCAAGGTACAGGGTTAGAGATTGAGCATTTCTTCTGCACTCTAGCTGGGATTATGCAGCTGGGTAGTGAACTCTGTTCATGTACAGTTCACGTCCGGGATCAGGTAGTTAGTGACTAGGTCTGCTAACACACGACAACAGCATTTTCATAATCTACAGGAAACGTGTTTCTATTTGCAGCCCAAATCAAGGTCAGTCACACATCAGAAAAGTGAGAGATTGAATTGTAATTGTTGTCACTATTGGCACATAAATTAGCATCTAGAACAACACAAAGTGAAAGGTCTTGATGTTCTGTGTCCCAACCTTCTATTATGTTCAAGATACCATTATTGTTCTGAAAAATTAAGTTTCATGGGAACTAATATAGAAAGAATGACTATATGTTAACATAGAACATATTTTCTTTTTATATTGTAGTTCTATACCCTTATGTTTATTACATTACTGTTACATTCAAAATATGATTAGTAACATGTTGGTTAAGATTTTCCTCTCTGTTGAATTCTTGTAGATGAAAAAAATCTCTGAAGTTCCCATTCCTGTGTCAGAGGTAAATTCATTCCAATGAAATTTTTAAGTGCATATGCAGATGTTTGCACGTGCTGGCAAAGACAGTACATCACCTCATGAATGGTTTTTTATACAGCTGGAGGCAAGAAAAATTAGCTGTCATATGTAGTCACAGCTCCTTTTGGTAATACCTACACCTATATTGTATGTTCTATGGCTATAACTATAACCTAGATGCATGACAGGTAGTCAGATATTTTTTAGCATGAACACTTTTGGAATCTAAACTATTGATTTTCTTTTTCTTACTGCATACATAGAAGTGATGTATTGCCTTCCTCTTCATAGATTTTGCATCTTTGCAGTGTTTATTTCTGCTTTTCCTGGGTATGACATTCAAGGTCTTTCAGATGACAATTTTTGTTTCCTAGAGATTACTTACCATTTTCCCTCACTGTTTTCTGGTTTTGTCTCTACAGCTGAAGCTCAGTTTCATCCGAATCTTTACTGTAGTATGGTTTAGTAACACTTAGTAAGAGCAATTTAACATACAAGATCCCTTACTACACCTACTTCAAACGTACTAAGGATACAGAGGTGGTGAAAATGTCTTGCAGAACTCAGGTACTACTGAATATTCTAGTTGCAATTTCAGACCATATAAGTTATAACACACATCACTTCTATTAAAGAGTCCTGCAGTAAATATAGAACACTTCCCATGCTGGTTGTTTACTCTTCACTAGACTTCTGAGTTACTTAGACTTCGGATGTACCTGATGTGTAAAATAAGAGCGATCCTTCCTTTCCTGTGTAGTTGTTTAGAGTGCTTTAGAGTGCACACTATCTGCATACATGCATAACCTCCATCTTGCTGCAAGCTACTAGGTGCCAGCATTGCCCAAAACTGTTGACCTCACTCAACCCAGCAGGAAGCCTAGATTACTTCATAGAAGCAAATAATTGTGTACTCTAATATGAGATAGTACAGCAGACGTTATCTCCAGGCCTTCTGAAAATGCCATACTTAAGAATCCTTACTGTTTTTCTCCAAAATAGATGCTTCAATACCTTCAACTACATATGAGAAGGCAGAACTTTAAAAAAAAAGACAAATAAACCCTCAAACCAAAGCCAGAAAATTATTTTACTTGCAGATTTCCCCCACTGCTCTATTATACCTCGTTTTCAACAGGCTGTCCCTCTGCCTTCTTAAAACTGCCTGCATGTGAGTTCCTGTTGATGGTGTTGGTGGAAGACATTGTTCGTTGGTTAGTGTCTGTGTAGGGCCCCTAGCAACATGCTTGTTTCTCATTAAGTTACACATTTCACAATCCCCAACAACACATAATTTTCTGGAAGAAGTTAGCTTAACAAGGAACTACTGTAACAAAACCACAAGGCCTGCGATTTACTCTTAGGCTATATTTTACTTTTGCCAGTTTCCTTTCTTACTCTAAACATCATTAGGGTACAATCTCTTTCCTAGAAAATACAACTTCTTCCCTTCTGAGTGGAACAAACTTTCACACGACAAAGCAGTTGGCTACCTCAAGTAGTATTTTTTTGCAACAAGAGAAACATAGCTCTTGACATTCTTGCTAGCAACTACAGTAACTTTTGCAAATCACCTTCCATTTTGTGTTCTCCAACTTAAAGAGACTCTGCAAATTGGAAAAGAAACTAATGCAGAGAACATAAAGGTAAGTGGTGCAAGTCCTAAGACATGCATTGAAGAGTAGCCTTCCCCTTTCAGCCCAAGCCCAAGCCTTTCCCCAGCTACCTTGTGTTGCCTTCTCACATCTCCTTGATTTAAACTCCTGTCTTCCACAAGGTTCTTTTCTCATTATCCCAGTGTGTTTCTCCTGCTTTGAGCACTGAGCATAGCTAAGGATTAACCTCTTGTCTGCCAGCCCTTGGGCCCTGCATATTGTCAGGAGAAAAGTATTATTTGGCTTTGAAGTTTTATGGAGATACTCTAAAAGCTGTGGGTGGAAAACAGGATTTTCACTGGACTGTTGTATCATATGCCACAAAAAGTCTTTAGATAAACAACTTTAACAATATTTCTGAAGTTACTAAGAAGCTGAAAAGAAGAATAACAGTTCTGTTGTAATTTGTCTATTCATTTCCATTGGGTTTGAATGTTGTCAGGCTGATAGTTATCATTTGGGATATAATTCCTCTTTATTATCCAGAGCACAATCATTACAGAGACAGGCTTCCCCTGCTTGTCTCACCAAGGGCCTGCCTCTTTTTAGGGAGATAATCTATGTCGATAAAAACTGCAGTCCCTGCTGAGCCTACAAAAATGAATTAGAAGTGGATATCTGAGACCTAAAAAAAAAAACCAACCCACAAATCTCGAGGGATACCCACAGAAAATATGACACCACCATTTCCATTCAAATGTAATGAACCTTTAGAAGACAAAGACAATGACTTGAAATTCATAAGTCAAACTCTGAACCTCTTTAAACCTCCATGGACATTATATATTGCCTTGACACTGTACGTTTGCTATGGTAGTGCATCATTATGACCATGATGTAGAAAATAAGATCCATTCTCTCATCCTCTGCTATGGGGAAAGGATGAGAATGTTTTGAGTGCTTTATAAAATCATACCCCCTTGGACAGGCTGAAACACTGAGTGACATGGGGCATACTAATGGCAAGTTACACAACTTTGGCTGTCATGGTTTTCTGGTCTCTGCTGGTGTATCTCAGTCTTTTAGCTGCTGCAGGTTTTCATGATAGGGAAAATCTCAGCTAGCTAGACCTTCTCACCTCAGGATGAATGTTTAAAGCTGATTGTGGAGTAAGTGAACATGCTGCAGGTTTTGTCTAATTAGCTACATATGATAGGAAAGTTGTGGATTGAAATAAACAAGCCATTTTGCTCCTCTAGATTTTATTAAAGATACATTACATAGTATAGCAGCAGTCTTCAAGTAAGGGCTGTAGGGTCAAGCCTTAAACCTGATCGTAAAAACCACCTGGTGCCTGAGATGGTTAATGCCTAAATGAGCCATGAGAAACAGATGCTTCTTTGAAAAGGGATGTGGGGACTGTGGAGATTTGTAATGTTTATGTCAACAGGTGAGGTAAAAGTCTCCAGGATCTTGAGTGCAGTCTGCTAAATCTGTAAACCTCCCATTTAGAGCATCTGCATTCTCTGTTCAATACCTAGTTCATGAGCTGACCTTAATTCATGGTTGAGCTTGGTAATGAGATGGCTTTCCAGGCAGTGTTTGTTGTAAGCACATGCTATACTTCACACTGCCCAGAGTGTACCTAAGTGCTTGACCATTTTATTAACAACAAGTAGCCTGTGATTTCCCCCCAATAAAGACAACACTCTTGAAGCTTGATACTTAATGCTTAGGTTCACAAATGAATTTTACATTTTTAAAAGTTGCTTGAACTGCTCAGCAGCACCCACAGGATCAGTGGAATCGCACAGTGTTCAACAGCTGTGAAATTAAAAAAAATCTTGTTAAATTTGGGTAGAAGGGCCTCAGGGAGATTTCAGTTGTGAGATAGATTTGGCAGTAATCTTTGGTCTACTGTGACACATTCCCTCACATGCTCCTCCTCAGGAACCTGGCTACAATATGTGCTCTCACACCTGGTATACTAGAAGGAATGTTTAAGAGTATCAATGCCAAAAATTAATTGTACTTGAAGAACAGACTGCCTAAAGATAGTCCAAATCAAGGGATAGTGATGCCAGTTCTTTTTAAATATAATATCCTAACTTTGTAGACTGCTTAGCAGGTTAGAAGTAGGCAAATACTGTTAGCTGTATTCATTGAGTGTAAAACTAGTACAGCACACAGAAAAATAAAATTCCTCCTTGACACTTTACCAGTATGGTGAATGTTATTCATCAGTGTCAGATTATACGTATCTTCACTATGATGCCATAGAACCTTCACTGATCAATGACCAGTTCCCAAAGCAGCCCAAAAATCTATAGCTCAGCCATGGATTAAATTTGCAGCAGCATGAATGTTCTGTGAGTGGGATACAGGCACTCAAAAAGGAATTGGGAATTTTTGGTGCCTAAATTTCTTCACTGTGATGCTAAATTTAATAGAAAAGTGGTGAAATGCATGTTTTACAATGTAAAAGCACTTTAGAAAACTTACACTAGCCATTAAACGGGGATATTCAGGAACAGAGAGAAAACGTAGAAACATGCTGAAGCCCAAAGGAATAGTTCAGCCTCTGGAGTTCATAATCAGATGAAACACAGGAAATTACAGAGATGTAAACAAGTCTTTAATCCAGGTTTACCCATTCTGTCCTTTTTTTCGCTAGGATTCAGACAACAGTTTAATCCCATTAAGAAACAAGATGTTTCTTGGACTTTCCCTGGTAATCATTTCACTTACAAATACTTAATTCAATTAACATTGACTTTATTATCTAGATTAATATGCAGAAACAAGAACTAAAAGGCTGTGATGTTCTGGATTTTGTGTGAAGATAAGCATCAGTATCACAAACTGTTTTATCTTGGCAGTTGTTTTATCACCATCTAGGTGGGTTTGTTTTTCTCTGTCTGGGGTACAAATTGAATTTCATCATGTGTTGGCCAGTGATACAGTAATGGAACAGGGAATTTCTTAGCCCTAAGGCTTTGTTATCTACTTCTTTGTGCATTCTAAAGAGCCAGAATTCTTAAAAACAGCACGGCAAATGTTCAGCTAGAAAATGCCCTTTTGTAGTCGTTGCAGATTATGGCCCTTCCATACAATGTACTCAGCCCATTTTCTTCCTGTTTCCCAATCAGTTAAATTTAGAACAATTTAGAACTATTGTTTTGATCTATGAATGAGAGAGAAAGTCTAGGAAAGTCAATGAGCAGTTGCAAAAGCAGCACCTACTATGTCACTGAAATTCTCAGCTGGACTGGAAAGCTCATCTCAAAACAGGTAAGTTCTTTCCTTAATTTTGGAGAACACTGCCTAGTAAACAGCCATTCCTTTTTCATATTATTTTGCAGTGTGTGATGCATATACTGAACTAACTATATGAACAATTAGTAGAGTGTGCCTAGGTTAGAGGACAAAAAGGATACTTTTCTTGATGGTCTGAAAATATAAATTTCTGCTATTTCTGTTGTTCTCCATAATGAATGCCTTCTTACCTTTGCTATACAGACAGATAAATAGTGTAATACTTTAGAGAGACGGTCTAAAATGGTTTGGGTTGGTGCCTGTAATTCAAACACAACAACCAGCTCTTACTGAGAGTTCAACAGGCAATGAAGCAACTTTGCTAGAAAAACAACAGTTTATTGAACCCATCACCAAGAAGAAAAGGAAGAATCCCAAAGTAATTAAAAGAATCAAAAAGGTGAAACAGAAACTGTATCACAATGCCTTTACACACAGTCTGAGAAAAGTGGGAGACATCTATCTAACACATCAGGTTTTGGCCTTAGATGAGAGCTCTGGGGCAAGAGTGTATACCAACACTCATAACCAACAGCAACCACACACACACACACTC
>VZRI01000302.1:515870-564908 GCA_013397515.1 Upupa epops
CTAGGACACATCCAAAAAGGTCATCTCTCTCTGCGTTCAAGCTCCCATGTAAAAGAGGGCCATGGCTACCCCTGCAGCAGAGCTGTAGCCAGGCTTAGGCTCTTTTGTGTTCCACCCCTTCGGTGGCAGGGGGTTGATAATCATTGCTCGCCCTCCCCACCCAGGTGGGTGAGTGAAGGCAGGAGGAGCTCTCTTCTAAAGGAGCGCTCTGTCTTTCAAGATGTATCAGGGGAGAAGCAGGAGAAAGGTGAGGGTGGTGAAAAAGAGGACAAAGAAAGACGAAGATGCAGGAAGTACCTTCCCTTCTATAGACTCTGTCCACCAATCACTTGTAGAGTCCAGCCTCTGATGCAGGAGGTCTGCTAGGAAAGCTACCTCCAGCTTCAAAATAAAATGCCTTTTCAGCATAAAAGCACCACACCTAATAGTTGAAAATTTGGTAATTTTCAAACCATGACAGGAAGATAATAGACCAAAAGCCAGAAAAGTCATCAAAAATATCCCCATACTCTTCAAGTCCTTATGCTTCATGAGATATTCTTTTATTCTTGTCACATTGTATTTTGTATTAGTTCTTATGGTCTTCAGCGTTCTTGGAAATGCAGAACATGAACTTCATAAGATATGGTCATGACTTTGAAAAGTTTGTTATCTAAGCAGATAAGACAAAGGCTAGGAAAAAGGAATGTTTCCCTTAATAAAATGAAATCGGCATGTATAGGATAAGGTATGCCACATAAACATTACCTGCATTTTCTCACAAAAACCTACCACCAGACCAGCAAACAGGTATTTGGCTTCTTGCCATAGCCCAGACTGAAGTCCCTTGAAATTCAAATATGTTCTCTGAAGTTATGTTTATTTAATGATTTTCAAGCTTGGTTCTTTTTTTGGAGAAGGAGACTCCACAACCTCCCTGGGTAGCCTGTTCCAGTGCTCTGTTGCTCTCACTGTGAAGAAGTTCAGTTGTCTACTCATCTGAAACACACATGTTTAGGTTTCCATGTTTTCAGGGATGCTGTCACCATGAGAATTTAGGCTGGGGTGTTCAGATACTGGTCCTTGTCTTGTTCTCTTTGATGTATTGCAAATCTTAAAATAGATTACTAACTCTGTTTCTCTAGTTTCTCTCACTGTGAAGAACCATTCCTCTAGCCACAGTTTTCTTCAACACAGCGCAATATTTGGGAAAGCACATACTGCCTGGTAGTTACTTCTTAGACTACTAGATCATCATTTATATGAAAAATGAGAGACTACAAGGCCAAGAGAAAACCACTCACTTGGCCTCTTAACAAATGGCTTATCGCAAATGGTTGGCAAAGAAAGCAAACCACCACAATGTATTCATTCGACAGTATTGACAGTGTTGTGGCTTCTGTTTTTCACTCTGAAAAGTCAAAACACAAGCAGGTCAGAATCCCAATGTCATTTTGCTGGCCCGTCTTAACCAACATTGACTAATCTTCATCACCATTTAAAAATCTGTATTTATTTGTGAATGACTGCAATCACTAGTGCAACACATTGTTTTACTCTGTTTATCCTCTGTAAAATTTAGTGAAAGCACCAAACTAACAGGGCTACTGAACCATGAACCACCACACCTAGGCAAATGTCAGTTTCTGAAAAGCTGGGATTCATTGAACCTGATTGCACACAAAGGAGAGCCCTCTGTTAGAATGAGGCATTTAAAGAGAAACATTTCCAAAAGCTATCTTAAAAAAGGCACTTTAGACCGTGCTAACTGCTTGGATGTGCAGTATGCACCTGCTTCTGAAGATGGTACAAAAATGGGATTAGAACTAGGTAGTCATGATAAAAAAACCCCAAAGAATAAAGGAACTGATCTTTTTGGGAAAGGTGTTATTTTCCTAGTAGAGTAGACAAAGTTTACAACACAAAATGCTGATTTTGTTTATTTCCACAATGTTTTTACACCTTTGCCTTTTCTGAAGCAACAGAATTTTACTGACAAAAAGGTCTGTAGAAGCTCGTGCCCAAGTCACAGTTATGAATATTTGTCAAAACCAAAACTGTGTGCATAAATATTCCAGCAAATAAAGGTTGGTTGCTTGTCCATGCAGGGAGCAAAACATTCTCAAGAGATTTAATCTGTCTGGTAAAGGGTACACAATCCAGTTCATATTTCTAATATTTGTCACTTGTCCAATACTTAAAAATATTGAAAATATTCAAAATAAGCTGTAGTACTGAAAAAGTAAAAAGCAGCTCCAATCTGTTCTGTGAGAAAATAAAGTTGTGTGAGTTAAAGTTTGACTTTTACAGAATATTGATTTTAAAAATCAGCTATTGAATGTTTCATTTTTGTCATAAGTACAAGTAAAAATGGTTAATGATCAGTGCATAGAGATTCAGAAAGTAGTAAAAGGGACAAGGATAGCTCAGGGAATTGGTAATGTGGTACTGTGCCTTCTTGGTTTCAATTTCAGCTTTTCAGTTGCTCTTACTAGTGAATCCCTTATGCTTTAAAACTAGCTTTTAAGTTTTAAACCTAAGTTCTCCTGCCAAGTGGCAGATTGCCTGAAAAGTCAATAAAAGTCGGGGTCTGGTTCACCACTGCATTGATTCAGTATCATGCTAGTGTAGCTCTGTTAACATCAAGCAGTGTTCTGGAACCCCAGGACCCAGGAGTGTATTACTCCGCAGCAAATAAGGACTGCTTGGAATATGAGTTCTCTTAACTATAAACTGGGATGCAGCCTTGCCAAATACTAGATTTTATCATGAATTTCACAATATTTGATGCTTTCCTTATAGTTTCATCTCTCCCAACTCCAGGATTAAAAGACAATCTCATTTTTAATTTAAAAACTTGGATTTCTAGAAAACCCTCGTGTTGTACTGAAAACATTGTGACTCATGCATACCTTTAAGACTGAAAAATGGGAAGGAATAAATAAAACAGCCTGATGGATACCGTTCCTTTTTTTTTTAACATTACTTTTTATCCCACTCTCTTCCTCTCTAGCAGTCTGTTCCTTCTATTTCTGGTTGACAGTGTTCAGAACTGCTGGCTTTCTGGTCAGCCTAGTCCACACCTCTGTTGACCAACAGTAACAAAATCGTAGAATCACAGATCTCATAAAATCATAGAATCAAAGAAGTGTTTGGGTTGGAAGAGACCTTAAAGATCATCTAGTTCTAATCCCCCTGCCAGATCAGGTTGCTCAAAATCCTATTCAACCTGCCCTTGACCACCACCAGGGATGAGGCATCCATAACTTCTCTATATATGAGTCACTTCTCATTCTTCAGCATGAAAAATGAGACAAAATTTCTCCTGTAAAAAAGTGCTGCCAATCAAGACCACCAGCTGAGGCAGGTTGCCTAGAAAGAGTTCACTCCAGCTCTGATTGGGGGAGGAAAGATTAACATTTTTCTTGAAAATCATACGTGTTTCCTATTAACATCCATGGGTGTTTACACATATTCATAAGACTAAGAGTAGGCCTTGTACTACATATTCATTAAATTTTAAAAAGCAAAATAAAAATAAACCATTGCATTATATGTGAGGCACTGTTGTTACGAGCTGGAACATGCTACATTAGCTTCTGTTCCATGATCAGTTCTGCCTTTCATAAGATTTCTGGTTTATTCCCTGGCCAAACACCATCTTTGCCTTAATCGGAAAAGACATTTGAAAAAACTGATATGGAAAATCTGCATTTGACCTTGTGACCTTGCTTCATGTCAACAATTTCAACCACATCTGCTTTTGCGCTGTGAAAATGTTGGCATATTTTTCTGAGCTCTTTTCCGACAGCTGCAGACACTCTCTTTGTAAGGGATAATTCCACTCCCAACTACTCAGAGAGCAGCTTGTGCAGATCTTTCTTTGCTCTCTTGTTTCATGCAGGGGCTCTGCAAAAGGAATTCAAGAGAAGTTTCCACAGAAAATTCTTTGATTCTGGGTTCTTGAGGAAGATTTTTTTCTTTCTTTTGACATCAAGTGATGGTGGAATCACACCTATATGATCACTACAAGGTGCTGCAAATGTTTGCAAAAGGAGAACAGCAGTACCCATATGTTAAATTTACTATAGCATGGCCAACAGAGAGGCAACCAAGCTACCAAGTACAGACTTTCCATTATGTTTAACACCTGTTAGATCAGAATTTAATCATGTAATTTTAATGGGGTTTGCTTGCCTGTTTTATTGTTTGGAGCACATGTAAATCTGGATGAGAAACTGTCAGACCAGAGCTTGTGATTATTTTCCCCGTGTTGCAGAAGCTGTGTAGCTATCTGTAGCCCTGCCAAGATAGCGATGGCACTATATGCAGTGAAATATACAAAAGTCTGGATGAAGTGAGAAGTCTTGTTTTAAATTACCTTAAGACAATTTATAATGTAATTCCTCTTGATTATTTCTTGATGTGGTTCCCCAGGCTATATGTGTAATACTGTCACTCGTGTGCCCTTGTACTGAATTACAAGGGTATAAGATCATCTATTATGACCTTTGGCTCGACTATGCACAGGTAGAAGTGCATTTACTTATCAATTAATTTGGGATAATGGATAATAAATATTACATACAGGAACTTTTCACTTCAATGGATTGGTGCATTGGAAGACAAAGAGGGTCAGTTTTGCTTTGTGGTTCTCCTATTCTTTTATAGACAATCAGAAGGACAAATATGCTTCAGAGAAATTTCAAAATGGAAAAACAGAATAAATAAAACTCTGAAAAAGAATGTAATTGAGAGTTGTAAAACACTAACCATGGGCTTGAAACTGTCAGAGACCTGTGAGCTAGGCTGTGCAATTGCTCTTCTCTATCTTCTCCCTGGGACAGGCATCTCCAACATCATCTTGAATCCGGAACAGGTTGTTTCTCTCTATTTTCAACAGTTTACATTCCAACTCCACTGCTTTGGGCTTGTATAAGTAGATTGATGTACCTGCATATTGTAAAGCAGAATACTTTGATGTCTGTGATATACTGGAATCTTCTATCATTCATATGACTGTTTAGCAGATGTTAGTGCTTTTTGACTCATGATGTCCCAGGTACATTAGCTGAGATATCAAGTTCTGAGTATTTTGCATATATGAGTAGTAGAAATATGCTTGTTCATGCCACTAATCCTATCAGAAATAAACGCCTCACAAAATACTGATAGCAGTAGGCATTTAAATTTCCTTTATTTCAAATGGTTGTAATAGAAACCTTTGAAGAAATATCACATTAAAAATGCAATTGAGAGAGTTTACCCATAAAATCCGGAAACGGCCATGACAATGAAGCAATTAGAAATGAAAATCATTATTTTTTGTAAAGACAAAATGTACACTGGATGTATTGCTGTATGTAATCATGCTTATACTATATTTCAAAAGGGTGGTGTCACAAAGACAATAGCACACAGGGGATAAATATTTAGGTATTAAGGACTTCAATGCTTAACTGAGTTGCTGTCAAAACATGGGAAATCCATCAACACCTATGATTAGTTTGTAAAGTCTAATATTTATTTTTCCAGTTAGTAAATTGCACATCAGTAGATCATAGATTCATCCAAATAATTGTTGGTTCCTGTGCCACAAGCTTGTTCATGGGCAGTGTCTGTGAACTAGATAGCTGGATTTTAACTCCAAATTCTACTTTTCCAGTGTGAACTGTTCCTTCATTAGTTAAGTAAGGCATGATGTGATAATTTCTTTGGTGATAGTTGAGTATTCAGGAAAACAGCTAATTCATCTACACTGAGGGAAAATTACAGGCTTTGGTAATATTCACATAGTAAAATAAGTTATACTCCTAATATTTTTCACTTATTTAGTTGTTACACTTACAGATATTGACAGGATTTAGAGAAGTTAGTCTCTTAATTCTTCTGCTAAGTGGGTGATTATGATCAATCTTCTTTTACAGAAGAGGAAAGTATGGGAGTGAGAGATTTAATGATTTATCCCATGTCTGCAGGGAATCTGTGATAAAGCCCAGACCAAAACCAGGTCTCCAGACTCCCAGCCACATGATCTTGCTCTGTCAAATTGTCCCCTACTGCTGTTCTGATGGATCTGCTGCAGTGTTGGGAGCAAAGCCAAAAGTTTCTGTGTCAAATAGGAAGTTGAGGCAGTGGCCAAATTATCCGCACATTGAGCTGGACTGTCAGGATTTTTGTATAAATGGATGCAGTGCTAATTAAGGATTTGATTGACTAGTGTATAAAAGTAATAAAATGTACTTAGGGTGTGACAGTGAACACATGAACTTTTTAATACTTCTCTTGCATTAGGCAAGTCCAAAATCATGTTTTGTTGTGCCTTACTAGTTGAAAAAGTTGGAGGGTGCTAAGGCTTAGCCTTGACCTCAGGCAGCTGTTCCTACAGAAGGTCTACTTTAGAGACGACTTCTTTCTGGCCACCCAGATGTCACATCTATATGTTCTCAGCCATTTTTTCTGCTTATTTAACCATGTCTTATATGGAATAGAGGCAAAATCCCATTTAACACTCTACATTTTGGCAGCTTGTGTCACACTTATGGATACAGAATAAAAATATTATATAGTGACTCTAAACACCATTATCAATTTGCTGTAAAAGCACAGCTTCGTGTTCTTCTTTCCCATTTCAAAGAGTTGGTGACTTTGTCTCCTCTGCAGAAGATCTAAAATGTCTCCACAAGAAATGCCTGAGATATCTCATGCCAGGAAATCTTGTATAAGAACACAGCTGTGGTGAGGCTGGTTCACAAGGGAGTGGGGACCCCATTCACCCTCTTAGCCATGTAAGATGGCACAGGGCTCTGGGAGCCTTAAGACAGTGAGAGGAAACATGTGCCATTCCCCTGCCACAGATAATGCATGTGCAGCTCTTCTGAAAGATGTAGGAACAGTCCGTGGAATGAATCAAACAGAAGGACAAATTAGCTCAGAAAGCAAGAAGTTGTGTTGGCTACAGATCATTCTTTGTACCGCTGCTCTAGTGATGTGGGAACAGACTGTCCATACTCAGGGTCAGTCATAACATCACCCTAATTTAGCAGAGAAAGAGCCGAAATTTGAATCAGAAAGAAACAGGTCAGTAATTCTCCAAAAGAAAAGACAAAATCTTATTCACCTTTGTATTGTTGGGGCCTGTGATGGTGTTACTCATCATTACTGGTGTATATGATGTTTATTCATGGCATCTGCTGTCTCCTCTTTCTTTACCCAAATCCAGAATTTACTATATGCCAATATGTGATCATGAACCTCGTTCTCCCCTAGCAGCTCCATGGGGATTCCTTTTCACTGCATGAGACTCCTTTGCAGTGCTGTTGCAGTGCTTTTCATTAGCTTTTGCAGCTGAATGTGTGCCTGTACTTCTTTTTCTGCCCTTTACCTTCCTTGTCCTTTGTATCAACTGTCTTTCTTGAAAATCTGGCAACATACAGTTTTCCATTTTCAGGTGCTCAACACTGATGACACAACATCATCTTGACAGAGGTGACAGTACTGAGAGGAAAAGACAGAAGGCACAGCATAGGCCATGAATTGGAAACCAATTTGTTCTAGCATCAAAAAAGGTAGAACTTGTTGTGAATTGACTTTTTCAGTATGTATTCAAACTACTGCATATAGGCTGGAAGTATTGGTTACATAGATTTTTTTACAAGCAGAAACTTCAGTTGGTGGAAGCGGAAAATTTTTATAAATTAAGGTTTCTTTAAATTTATGAACATTTGTATCTAAAACATAGACTACATCTGATATATAATGACTCTCCATAGTCCATCTGGTTAGCTTGCAAGTTTAAGACACTAACAAGCTCTAGGGAAGTTAGGGATTTAAAGCACTTTTTCTTTGCTTGCAGGCAAAAGTTTGCAAAAGCAACTTAGAAGACTGAGAAGTTTTAAGGGAAACCGATTCACATAAACATTTTTTTTAAATCCTCTTTTTTCAGGCCAACCTTCTCACTGTTTTTGTTCCTTTGTGTCTGCCAGCTCTGCAAGCATAATTACTCTGTGTAAAGCCTTGGGTTCCTCCTCACCTGTGATTAGCCAAACACCAAAAGAAGCAGATGACTGATTTAATGGACCAATGCTGTTGGCTTGGACAGCACAGCAAACTATGGGCACGTATTCTGGGGTTGTCAAAATGCTATTGATTCATTTCTATTTGTTAACTTTGAAATAGAAGGTATCTCTTCCCATGTGCACTGTCGCACGTCCCAGCGTGGGCTGTTATGAATGAGATGTATACCAATATTCATACTATTTGTGTGTCTTATGAATGTAGTCGACTGACTCTGAGGCGTGAATCCTTCGCTTTATCAGCAACAGTCCCTGCTAGCTGTCTGCCCATCATGGCAAAGACAGTTAATCCATGACAGAGTGCTCTTGAAAGGGGCTTCTTTGCTGTTGGCAACTCTGGCAAGCGTTGTTCTGATCTTTTAACTACAACTGTTTAAGATTATTTAGTGGCTTTTAAACACTGTTCATGCCCATTCCGAACAAGCCCACAGAACATCTGCACAATGTCTGCTAGCTGTGCTCAGGGAATGCCTACTAACAATCCTATATTGTTCTCACCAAATATATATCAGTCCAGACTTCTTTTCATGGCTTAGTATCATCTTAATGCATTGAGGAAACTGTGACCTTTCATTGATTCAGGCATGGAAACTATAATCACAATATCGAGTAGTTATATTTGCTTTGGAAAAGTAATCCTATTGTTCTCCTCTTTTAAAGCTTAAACTAACAGTCAGCATGAATATCATCTTCATAAAATGATAGGAAACCTACAATGCCTGGTATTAATAAATGTCTTCATGCTCTGTGTCTGAACAGGGTTGGGATATGAAAGTAAAGAATGAAGTCCTTATGACAGAACTCGGAGTAGTCTCTCTTGTGAGCATTTTTATGAGATGCAACTGTTACAGAAGTGCATCTTGTGCAACACAAGGCAATCAGTTTGCTCTTCAAGTGAGCACAGTGATAATTTATCACTGACAGGAGAGGAGAACCCATAGTGGTGATCCAAACTGCCACTGCTGTACACTCTAAGTGTACTCTGAACTGCTGACTGTGATCAGAGGAAGATCTGTCTTGCTGGGAATGGATGGAGAGAGAGAGCAATCCCACTGAAAAAAGCAAACCAAGCACTGCAGCACAGGCAGCCTCAAACATTGCTGACTTTTAAGAAAACCATCCTGAAGCCCTAAAGTGCTAGAAACAAAGAGTTTATAAGGGCAACTGAGACAGCAGAGAATTATGCACTGAGTACAATTGCAGTGAAACTGTACACTACCATCACTTAGAACATTTATCTAATTTGTAGCAGTATTTTTCATAGCCTACTTGCTGTTGCAATCAGTTTTAACGGAAGAATCAGTGGTGGGAGAAGAATTTTCTTAAGTTTATTGTACAGGGTAAGGTCTCAAGTAGACTGGATTCAGTTCATGGTTCCTCCTTAATCTTTCTGCAGGGATTCAAAAGAGTCACTGAACCTCTCTCAACTTCTTTCCTCTGTCTGCAAAAGAATAACGTGTCTATTTAAGCTCTAAACTCTGTATAAATGAATGGAAACAGGATTATTTTTAAAACTGTAAAAATTACTCAGGGCTTTGATCTCAACCATGTCATGCAGTCAATAAGAATAGTATTAATTAGCAGTGAAGCCTGCACTACACTTTGATAGGTCTGTGTTAAATAGCAAAGGCTGTACATACTGAATTCATGTAATTTTCACAGTTGTGCTCAGCGTAGGGAACTATTTGGCTGGAAAACAACTCAAACAAGAGTTGCCAGAAGCTGTGAGGTCAGGAATAACTGTTGGGTTTTATTTTTCAGCTATTGCTCTTCTTACCGTTAGTTCAGTAAAAGAAGGAGGTGAGAAATACACAGAAAGTTTTGATAGTGTCCAGGGATACTTCTCTGAAGCTGGTCTTTGTTGGTTAGCAGACATACATGGAGTCACTGCTTTTAAATGGTCCCAGGCACAGCTGGATTAAACCAGATTGTATTGTGATAAAGTCACTTGCTGAACAAGATGCTCAGCTATTATACTCTAAATCATACGCTTTCTTTTACAAGTCACTCGCAGAGATAATTTTCACAACTTACCTCTAGTATTCGTAAAGCCTAGCACTTATAAAACTTAAGAGATATGAAGTGCATCTTGTTTATATGATCAAATGTTTTTTTCTGTGTAAGATTGCATGCAAGCACAGTTGTGAGCAGACCAAAAATGTGTGTACATCAGTGGATGCCAGTCCTGGAGATAATCCGAGTTCATGTTTCAGCTCTGAAGATGGACTTTACAGAAAGGCTCTTTTATTACAGTTGCAAGGAGGGAAAGCAAGGAGGGTTCTTGTTAAAAGACTCTTCACCAAACCATTATATAAGAGGCAGTCCTGTAGAAGATGTTGTGCATGTCTTTGACTCAGAACTTGAAGAGTGCATTGTGACTACTTGCTTCTTTCTGGGAGACAATTAGGGAGAATGACAGATTCTTTCTTTCTTTTGAATAGCATAGACAAATAATTTTCTGCAGATTGAGGAAGAAAAATAGAATAATATACATGGGTAATTAAATGAGCAAATGGGAGTTTCAGGGTGAAGAAGGAAAAGAAAAAAACAAGGCCAAGAGGGAAAAATAAATCTTTTCCTTGATCAGACAAATAAGTAAGCAAATTCTTCTTTGGGTCTGAAACAGAAGAAAGAAGAAAATTGAAAAATTTATCTTTAGTATGCTGGTTTTCACTCCTTTGTTTTGCAGGATTGGGGGTTTTATACTTCATGTAAGAGTTGGGGTCATTTTGATGTTATTTTCATTTTCCTGTGTGAGTGGAAGTGTGCATGGCCCTTGAAATTTGTGGCAGAGGTTCTTTCAGCACAATAAGTCCATGACCCACCTTTGCTTTTGTGCCTTTTGGATCCTGAGCACATTCCATTTTCCACAGTTTTTTTATTAAGATGTTGACTGTGAACTGATTTCACAGAAATTAACAAATCAGATTATTGCTAGTTGTGGCAACAAGGACTCAACTTCTCTAGGAGTTAAAGAGCCATGAAGGAAAGAACAAAAGTTAAGATTGTGGGACTAATTCTGGCCACACTGAAACTGTCCAGATGTCAGCTTTAAAAAATGACAGCAATGGAAGCCAGTACCTCCCTGCTATACATTTACCACAATGGTATAAGTACCATCCACTTTACAGCATGGGGAAAAAAATCTTTCATTGCAGTGAAATGCGTTGCATAACTACTGTGCTCTACTGTTTGGAAAATGCTGGGACGAGCCAACACCAACACTTCCTCTCATTCTCATATTTGATTAATCAAATTACTTTTTACCAGACATTAGCCAGAACACTAGATAATTGTTTTCTATTTCAAATAATGGCTTGCTGAATTCAAAAGTCCTTGTTTGAGTCTGTAAGACTTGGCATTAAGCTGGAAGAAAACAGTGTCCAATTATGCCCATTACCCCTAGGCAAGTACTTTTCTTAGAAAATTCACCTGTCAACAGCACAACATTTTGCCAGAGTCATTTTTATTCCCTTTCTGGTCCAGAGGCATTTTACTTGCTGGTCTATCAGTTGAAAAGTCCCTGTCAAAGGGGAGGAAATAACTGCAACATTTTAGTGAAGCAATGCACTTGTACAGAGGTAAAAAGGTTGTACCAATCCAACACAGGACGTTCTTCCTATTATTCTGACTCAGACTTGCAGGCAGTGAAGCACCCAGCTCTATTTTGGGAGTGATGAGGAATTGTTATAGGGGAGGTGTTGGAAGACCATAGCAGTTGGAAAAGCATGATCAATTGTATGTGGAGGAGACTGCCTTTACCTTTCTTAACGAGCTTTCACCCTGTAAGAGGCCAAAATCCCCAAACAAACAAAAAACCCAACAAGCCCAAAGTCCAAACTAAAAATTAAGAAAAAGTAGCTGCTTTAGGTTTTAACAAGAAAAGGGATAGTGTCACCCAAAATATAAAGACTGAATGTGTGGAATCCCTATCAAGAACATTTCTCCCTCATAGTTTTAAGATTTCTCTAAAGGATAGTTCTTATTTCTGATTTCATTCAGTGGGTTCTATTCTGTGATTTTAAAAAGTATAGTAAATAATTTGCAACAGAATGGGGATGCTTTGGAGTTTCCTCTTTTTAAAATGTAATGAAGATTTAGAATTTTCATACTAGCAGACTACAGCCAGAGAATGGTAATGTTTTGAGAGGAAGAGGCTTGTCAAGGGGAAACAGAATCATACAATTGTTTATGTTGGAAAAGACATTTAAGATTATTGAGTCTAACCAGTAACTCAGCTGTACCAAGTCAACCACTAAACGGTGTCCTAAGCTCTATACCTACACGACTTTTAAACACATCCAGGAAAGGTGATAAATACATGAATGTGAGAATACATTTAAGAGAAACAACAAGACAAATAAATCTGTTGCCCGTGTTGCATTCTTCACAACAAAAATTAAAGATATTCCAGAGGGCAGAACATTAAACTGATTTAATCTAATTCACAAAGTTGTGTTAAAGAGGCATTTTTCAAATCCTAGGGAGAAGTAGCTATCCAGAAGGCATATAATCAAGTTTTAAGATGATTAATTTTTCACAGTGATGGCCCTTAAAATCCTTCCCATCACACCTGATTACTAATGCCCTTTTCCTACACATGGATGCTTTGGTCCATGTTTATTGAGCAGGGGGTCTCTTCAGCCTGAACAGGTAGTGCTGAGCAGCCTGACCTATTGTCTTAGCCAAAATGCCAGCTACTTAACAGTCGCAAAGATTTCTTTTAATACTGTGTTTGCCAATTCAATGGTACACAGAGGAATAAGAAAAGTGGAGGCCAGGAGAAATCTTGACTTCTATCACAGGTTTTCTGATTTCTTATATACTTTATCTTTACCCTTTGATAATTAAGAATAGCAGGAGATAAATCTGTATTAAAATGCCTGCCTAGGACTAACAAGAAGCAGAATTCAAGCTCTAAAAAGACCACCATGTTTAGTGGGAAAACACAGTTCTACCCACCGATAAATGCCAGCAGTGAAAAGTAGTTTAAGTTTTATTTCTAGGGGGTTTTTCGGTTGGTTTTTTTTTTCTGTGAATTCAAAGTCCTGAAATGCCTTGTAAAAGATAGGCATCTGAATTCTTTTTAAAGTGGTGGAAGACAGATTGTTCTTTCTTTCAAAACATGCCCAGGGGAGTATACAGCATCAGTCTGTCTCCACCGTTGCTCAGTGTTTAGCGTAAGCAATGATGATGTTGTAAGCCTGATGAAACTTAAGCACACCTTTCACTTTCTGCTGAAACACACATTACCACCCAGTCTCCAGGGTTTCTTCAGGCAAAGAACTTTCTCATCCTCTTTTTCAGCCTTTTTTGCTTTCCTTATATCTTGGAAGTGTTTACTATGTCAGAGAAAAATACTGGGAATGACATTTGTTGAGGAAATTAAGAGACAGAGCCTTTGCTCCTTGCTCCAATTAACATATTGCCCTTGGTGGAGCAATAAGCATTGCCTCATCTCCTTTCTTTCACACCTCTGTCCCACTTGCCTAGTTCCTCTGGTCTCTGATTACCATTAGCCTCTCTGAAATCCTTCTTAAACCCTCACCAAATACCATCGTCTAATGGTGAAGGTGCTCTCTGCTACATTGTGGGTGAGGACTCAACTCTGTGAGACCAAAGAAGGAAGTAGACTCATGCCTTTTGGAGCATAAATAAATGATACTCTGGCCTCATTAGCAGCATCAGAAAGGATCATGAACACCCACCTTCTTAATTCCTTTCTTCAGTGGTGATCAATCTGTTGGCAGATGTCCCCACAGAATTTTACAGGCTGCAGGAGATTGACGAATCACAGGATCACAGAATCACAGAACAGTAGAAGTTGAAAAGGAGCTCTGGGATTCATCTATTCCAACCACCCTGATAAATCAGGTTCACTGGGTCAAGCTGCACAAGAATGTGTCCAAGCAGATCGGGAAAGTGTACAGAGAAGGAGAATCCAGATTCTCTCTGGGCAGCCTGTTCCAGTGTCCTGACACCCTCAGTGTAAAGTTTTTCCTTACGTTTAGGTAGAACTTCTATGTTCTACTTTGTGCCCATTGCCCCTTGTCCTCTCACTGGACAACGTCTCGGCAACTGCCATTTATAATCACAGAAAGTTAACCCAACGTAGTATGCAAGAGGTGCTAAATTGTTAGCAGCAGTAAGCAAAGGAGCTTTTTACAATAAGAAGCAGAACTTCAATCACACAGGAAACCTTAACATTTAAAGTACAGGTATGTTTAAAGTAATATGTACAAGGCAACCAGGGGAACAGGCACAGACAGCATGGATTTAGGAACAAAGGTACAGCTTAACCAATCTGACCTCATTCTATGACTGAGTGACCCACCAAGAGGATGAGAAGAAGGCTATGGATGTGGTCTACCTAGACTTCAGCAAAGCTTTTGACACAGTCTTGTACAGCATCCTCCTGGAAAAAGCTGGCAACTCATGGATTGGACAGGTACATCTTCTGCTGGGTTAAAAACTGGCTGGATGACTGGGCACAGAGAGTGATTGTGAATGGTGTGGCATCCATCTTGTGTCTAGTGACCAGTGGTGTTCCCCAGGGATTAGTGCTGGCCTGAAGCTGCACCAGGGGAGGTTTAGGTTGGACGTTAAGAAATACTTCTTCATGGAAAGAATGATCAGATATTGGAATGGAGTACCCAGGGAGGTGGAGAAGTCACCATCCCTGGAGTCATATAAGAAAAGACTAGACATGGCACTTAGTGCCATGGTCTATGCGATTGTGGTGATGTTAGACTGTAGGTTGGGTTTGATGACCCTAGAGGCCTTTTCCAGCCTCAGTAATTCCGTGATTCTCTAAAGTTTAGTTGCTTACAACAAGTGCAAACAGTCCACACTTAGGAAACAGCTGAACAAGGGTCCTGAGGGTGGGGATTTTTGACTGGGGGCTTAAAGTAGCAGGTGAGCATTGAAGTCGTATCCAAGCCCTTTCATGGATCTAGCCCCCAAGTCCTACTGAGCAAACAGCCGCCTTAAACACACCTCAGGAACTGCAATCTGTTGTTTATCACTTCCCACAGGCACCACTTTAAACACACACGTGTGTATATGAGTGTATAAAAGGAATACCTGGAGAAATTTAAAATATCTTAATTAAACTTAAGATGTGTGGTTCAGATAAGATTGGCATGAGGCCACTGCATTCCAAGATTCTCAAATAGCATAATCTAATTAATTTTGTTTAAGAACACAGAGGTCATAAACATACGGTAATTTGAAACATTTAGTACCCTGCCAGCTGGCACTGTTTCCTTCCCACTTCTTTGTACTGTAATTTCACTTCCATTTGTGCCGAGCTTGAAATCTCCTCACTCTAGTAGCAGCCTGTATTATGTTACACAGTATTCAGCTGAGGTATTTTTTAATGAACTAATTACATGTTAGTTAATAATAGAACATTTCTTTAGTAGTCAACTGCTGAATGTAATTCTGAGAAAACTACTGTAGGCTGGGATCCGGCAGGATTGTTTAGGAACAGATTTCAACTAAAAGCATTTTGATTACTGTTTAATATGCTACAAATAAATAAAAAATATCTCCCCTGAGAAGTCTGTTGTTTTATCTTTTCACTGTTGGGTTGTGCACTGGGAACTGATGCTGTCCCACCTTCGTTAGTGGATGATTTTCTAATTATTGAAAAAAAAAGAGATGGAGAAAGTTTGTAGAGACCTTCCACCAGACAAGCATATTTGGATTTCCTTTTGTTTGCCATCTGCTCAGGGTCAACCTGTTTCTGCTCTAGTGCTGTAGGCACAGTCTACATGCCTATTTCCTAGGCAGTATCCAAGTGTCTGGAGCAAAGGTTCTGCAAGGTTCAGACCCTCTTTCTGGCAACATGATGCCAAACAACATAATGTTATGCAAATCTTTCAAAATGTTTCCTACCACTCTACCTGTTGGGAAACTATCTGGCTGATGCATTTAGCCATGTATCCAAAGAGCTCAGGGCATTTCTAATTATGAGCATCTCTGGTTACTGAAATACAATGCAGATACATTTCACTACTTTAGAGCTCAGCTTTGTCATTCAGAAATAATTCTTCAAGGACATGGGACTTAAATGTTGACTTTTGACCACTAGGTTTATTTTCGAGATAGCAGAAGCCAGTGATCTACAGATAGATTTTGACCTACAAATATTATTGCTTCAAAGTATGTACATGTGAGAATCACATAGGTCAGGTTGATTTAAACGAGTAGGGAATGATGAAGCAATATTTAAGCTACGCAGATGTATAGCATGGAAAGATCTGGGTCACCATACCAAGGCACACACCCACTTCATACACAGATTTCATTATTCTCCTTGCAGCACGTGCATAGCTATCACTAAGGTTAATGAAAGGTGTGCATTGAAGGGTTATGTTCTTACATGTATAAAGATCTCCATCAAAGATTTTCTCTGCTGGAAGACAGAGATACAGTTACGAAGTGATTCTCTGTCTGGTACTGCCAGCAGCCTTGTGAATCCCCCACGCTCTGTATCTAATGTACTCAGATGCAGAAAAGGCAAAGAGTCATGATAGGGGAAAGCAAGAGGAGCACAAGCTGGCTAAAAGGCAGCTATCAGAGATGAAAAACAGACAGAACCCCTACAATCTCAGCTCAGCCTTAACCCTTAGCTGTCTAGAAACTGGAAAGGAATTACCAAAGTTTCTTGTTAGGGAAGATACTAAGTTTGTCTTTTTGAGCACAAAATACTGTGCTATGTGGGTTTTGAAGTGCTATACGTGAGAGATACATACACATTCCATTTCTTACCTTGCCCTGCTGCTGGGGAATAGAACTTTGAGCTGCAGAATCCCTGGAGAAGGGAAGGGCCTTCATGGTTTCTAGTCCAACTTCCTGCTTGGGCCAGATAGGTGCAGGCTGACCCAAAACCTTGTCCAGCTAGTTTTGAGTATCTACTAGGATGAAGGTGCTGCCACCCCTCTGAGCAACCTGTCCCAATATTGACTATGGCTCAAGTTTTTCCTTATATTGAGCCAGAATATTTTGTAATGCAGCTTGAAACCACTGTCTCATGTTCCTAGTGAAACAGAGATCAGACTGTATCTTCACGAATCTCAGTGAATTTATTTGAACAGTTCTAAGTAGTTTTACTGTAAATTGTAATGGAGATAGAATTGCAAGGGAGAAATGACCAATAACACTGTGTAAAACTTTCCACTTTGGATTTAATTTGATCTGATATTTATTAAATTATACTGTCAAATATGAGATTTTAGTAAAATAATTGGTGATAGGAGATTGGTCCTTTTTCTGCTGTGTATATTTATTACTTAGTGATCTCAGTCCAGTTTTCAATGGACTGGTCTTCACATCAAGTGCACTGTTGGTGCTTACACAGTTCTTGACAAGATTCCAGATATGTAGAGGTATTTAGGCATTAACCTGATAATTTTGACAGGACCTAAGAAGTTTAGATGGGCAAGAACCATTTTCAGAGATGCCTGACCTAAGACTCCTTGAGAACCAAGATTTAAGCAACAAAGAATCTGGAATTTATCCTTCATGCCTAGAAGTAGTCTTGCCACAAGAAAGCAGGCAGGAAATAGTTGAGTGCGATGAGCTGTGGAAACTTATGTTGCTTTTATAGGTGTTCACGTTAAGGGGACTTCACTCCCAGAAGTTATGTCATTCAAAGGTCCTAACTTTGTTTCTTAAAGTAAATTAATACAAAAAAATGTTATTGGCAACAGACTAATTTGCATCCAAATTTTTTATATATATAAGAAAAATTAAACAGCCCACAGTTTCTCTTCCCTGAACAAGAGTACAATAAGAAAATTGCTCACCAGATTGGTTTTTTTTAGTCCTCTTATAAAAAGTGTCCCTTGAATAAGGTCTTGGTGAAAGGTACTCTACAGGGACATATCTGAGAATGACCAAAGGGGAGATGTGGTTCACATACTTATGCATATGAGATCAACACACTGCCTTGCATCTGGTGAGTTTATACTGACAGTTTATTTCCAAACAGTCACTGATATAATGTTTGAGAGCTTAATCTGTCTCTTGCTATGACAGTACCAAGACTCCCACTGGCTTCTAGTGTATTGTTGCAAAGCCTGCATATTCAGTGCTTACATAATGAACTACTACTCACCCAGGAGAAAAGATAGGCAGACAGTATTGAAGTATAAACATTTACATTTAAAGATTTGTCTCTATTGAGATCCATCACGAAAGTGATCAGCTTGGAGGGTTTTCTTTTTTCAAAATAAATTTCCTAAATTGATATAGCTATTGAAATAGAAACAGTCTATATTATTTCACATATTAAATAAATCAGAAAATTCAATCTTACTTTCTGGATACATTTAAATCTTATTTTATAAAAAAGCCAGCTGATTTACAAAAAGCTCACTTTGGATAACTGAAGAAAAAGTGTAATATTCTCATTGTTTTGGGGGAAAGTTCATAAAATGCCACCTGAAGTTACACTTGATCAATCAGATAAGAGTGTTTTAAATCTTGCAAAATAAAAACATCACTAAGATTTTCCATGTTTGCAGTATTGGTTTTTTTGACCTGTTCTATCTGCTTGGAAACTAACTGCAAATCCCAGTTGGAGCATACTGAGTTGTTCAGAACAAAAATAAAGCACATGCTAACTTTGGTTTTCTTCAGAAGCAAAGAGCATAGAGTGCAACGTGTTCCTCTGTGTGACTTTAAAATCTGGGTCTGTGTATTTCAGCAAAGCTGCCCTTTTGGGGGATAATTAAGATCAGTACTTCAGCATGTCACCTAATTTCCTCTACTCAGATCTTAAAGAATATGGATTTTCATTTTATGCAGGATGTGATGTTGTTTGAGATTGAAGTAACAAGAAAGTTGCAGACTCCAGTTCACGAGGTCTTTCTTGAAAATACATTTGTAATTCAGAAATCAAAAATGGCATGTAATGAATTGCTGTTAATTTCCAAAGGTAGTACCATTTCCCTTCATTGTCTGCCTGATTTTTGTGAAAAGGCAATACAGAAAATAAGCTTCCTCCCTAACTGAGGTCAGCAGTGCAGGGACTGTGATTCTTGTCCTGCTGAGCAACATTATACCATCAAGTGCTGAGCCACTTGAAGTTTCTGGCTGTGCTCTTTTATTTTTTTTCCAGTTCTCTAGATTCCTATGCCCTGCTCTCCAGTTCCCAGAGGTAGGCATTTCTGTAATTTCAATTCATTTCCAAATAACTTCAGAAAATGCAAAGCGCTCTTGGCTTGAATTTCATGCATGTTTCAGTGCCAAAAACCTATCTGCATTTTTTTCCCTTGTATATCCTAATTCTAAACTTAGTCTTCCTTTTATGTTCTGCAGTACTAGGCAATCCTGGGGGGAAATAGCTATTCAGAGTAGCATTAACCCTGTGTGAAATACAAAGTGTGAACATTTTAGCTGCCCATCATCACTCGGCTGAACAAAATGGCTTTGTGGCTGGCACTCCTTCCACCCTACTTCTCTTCCCTGAAATTGCTTAAAGAAAATCCACCTCGCTCCTTCTTTCTAACACTATAGACTCACGTTGTCTAGCCTCTCTAACAGCCCCCTAATCCTGTCAGAAAGCCCAACCTGTTTGAAATAACCAAACATGCATGTGGAATTTGCATTAGAAACATAATAGACCTAGTAACCATGGTTATTACAGCCCACTCGATTGTTCAAACATGCCTCCCACCTGTTACTGCTTATAATGTGCTCAAGTGCCATCAAGTGCAAAAGTTATGGTGCTATTTATATGGAACCTTCTTAGACATGCACAAGGTAAAAGATATATTTACAAGAGTTTTCTTTCATCTCTTCCACTTGGCACAACAGGGCTCTCATCTCATCCCTGGATGCACATGTGACTACAAATGTCATTACTGGAAATAAAACATTCCCAACATGCAGAGACCAAACCCCAGGGTGACTGGAGCAGGAATTCTCTTGAGACTTTCATTTGGAGAAGGAGAATGTAGATAAAAAACCCTGGCAATAACATCCCACAGCTCTGCTAGTTAAATTGCTGCATTGTGGATGCATGTGGGATAACAAGAAGAAACATTCAGGTGGGAGTGGTTCCAAAATCCTACAGGAAATTGTATTGATGGCTGGGGCCTTATGGAGTTAATGGGAAGATTCAGTCTCATTTGAGTGTGCATTGGAGCAAGCCTTTAATACTGAAATGCTGAGGCACCTCTTTTGCACAGCTACAAGGCCCAAAACAGTGAACTCCTGGTTCTAACGATTCTAGATACCATTTTATCATTAACACACCAAAGCAAGGATTTTACCAAAAATGTCAATAGTTTTCGACTGTTATGAGTCAGATCAGACTGTTACAACAGGCCATGTCAGGGTAACACTGCTTCACTCAACAAACAGGGAGGCAAAATAAGGCTCCTGTAAAATAGCAAGAGTTCTGTCTTTGCAGCTCTCACATTTCTGATTCTGGAAAGCAGGAGCTTACATGAAAATGCAGATGAAACTTCACAGAACCAACTGTTTCTGTAACATACTAAATAGCTACTCATGGAGGAATACCAAGGTTTTAAGTACCTGTGGTGATTGTGGCGTATAGAGAGACCTGCATGATGGGTTTGCATGGGCAGACAGATAGGGAAACGTGGAGTTCCACACAAGCAGAATTACCTTATTCTTTATAAAGGCTTCTCTAGTTAGGAGATTTTCAGTGGTTGAGATGTACTTAAGACATCCCATGATCTCTCACTCATTTACTGTACTGTGAACCATGCCTCTTTATGCTTATAAAACTTTTGATATTATCCCATTCTAAAATGACATGACTCTGTGAACTTGGATCTTGCAGTATCTCTATGTCCATCTGCGGGTTTGGTGCCACTGTAAGTATCTCTGTGGACTCTGTGTAAGCAGTATTCCAGGTGCAGCTGGCTGAAATGCTGCTACAGAGTCTGTTCTGGAAGGAAAATCAGGTTTCAGCTAAACTTTTCTTTTTCATGGATTGTCTGTTTTCCATGGTAAATTCCAGTATCTGGCTAAAAACCCAAAGCATTTGCAATAAAAGGCCCTGTGTGTTTTTACAAGATGGTGCATGGCACAGGAGGGTAGGGGAATATTTTCAGACAAGCACTACTGATACCAGCCCATATTAATGTTGATACTTTTTACGCAGCAAGTTGTTAGTGGAGCCACTGGAAATTACAGACAGATGGGAGATACAGGTTGTTGCATGAAGCTTGTTCAGCATGCTGAACAACACCACAAGTATGTTTTTATATGCACTCTTCTTTGAAGTGTGATGGATGTAGCATGTGTGAGTTGCTGTCTCATTTTTCTATTGAATTATTAAAAAAAATCTACCCACAGATCTAGCTGGGTGGTAGCTCCATTTTTCCCAGTAGCTTCTGACAGTAGTTACATTTCATTTAAAACATACGCTCACTTTTCCTGCATTCCCCAATGTAAACATGTAAGAGATGCTGGAATTTACTGAAGAAAAAGAACTTTGCAGTCCTGTACTGCACAGGGTGGCACAGGAAGGCCAGAGAAAACACATCTGTGGGTGAAAGGCTTGTACTCTGCCTTTCACAGCCAGAAAGCTACAGGAATTGCCTCAGATGCCCATGGAAGCATTGAGCTCAGCATTTTCTTCCTCTGAAGGGGATTAGACTGTGACCAGTCCCAGTGTGTGACTTGTAGAGGGGCATATGGACTGTGATAGTGCCCTACCTGAAGAGATAAAGGATGGAGTTCCACTGGCCCTGCCTTATTCTTCCCCCAAGGTTAGTCCATTATTCAGGACCAGCTATAATTGTGCCTCTACCTTCCTATCTAAGCCTACACAGCACTTGGATATACTTTTAGTTTTTAAGGCTATACAAACAGGTAACTTGTTGATTTTTTTCACTACAAAATACATTTGACCGCCAGCAACTGAATATTTGCAGTATCTTCTGCTACTGTAGAAAAATAAAGGTTTTGGTTTGTATTTTTATAGTTATTTAGTTCGTGAGTCCTGTGTCTCTAGGTTAATTCATTCTGGCTGCAGTTTGAAAGAATGCCAGTCGCAGAAACCACAGGAGTCTTAAAGAGTGGAGCAATTACTACATCCACATTCTTGAAAAAGTCTGATAACAGTAGAAACCATTCCTACAGCTCAGTGGCAGGCCTGGGTATGCTGTGAGAGAGTACAGCATGAAATGACTCATGGGCCAGTGTGGCATCCTCCATGCTTGCAGCTGACATCAAAGCATAGGAACTCAAGATCTCCCTTGAATGACCTCAGCTGCATTTAAGGAGATTCTGGTAATCGGTCTAAAAAAAGCCCATCAGACATGTATGAGGAAGCAAAGCACACAATTCCTTTGTTATCTCTGGCATCAGTGGAATGATAGAGAAGTGCATTTTCCCAGGATGTCCATCAGAGGAGAGCCCTGCAGGGCTTCACAGATGCCCATTAATGAAAATATCTATCAGGAAAAGTACATACTGCCATCTTATTTGAGAGAAGAATATCTTGTATGATTGTAAAACGAGGTTCTTCCAAAGTGTTGATTTTATCATAGGATCAGAAGGGACCTCAAAAGATCACCTAGTCCAATCCCCCTGCCACAGCAAGACACCTAGACCTGAAACTTTATCAGCACATTATTTGATTTGTGATACTGACATCTTCATACACAGAAATGTTCCTCAGAGTTTTGTTTGTTCCTTACAGGTCTATTGATTATAATCACTCTTTTCATCTACCTGCAACAAAACTAAGGAATTTTTCTGCAGAAACAATTGATACAACTTTTTTCTGGACACCCCTGACTGCAGTAAGTCCTGCATTTTTCTCTCATTTCTAACCCAGTAATTTTTAAACTCATCAAATCTAGTCTTATCTTCTAATGGTGGAGAATGATCTTATTAGATTTGCATTTAATTTCTCAGTAATTAACCTTAATTTCTCTCAGTTACAATTCAGTTTTGCACTGGTTAATTATATTACAAAGGTTCTGTAGCTATTACCGGCACAAAGAATATGACTTGTATGTTTCTTAAAGGTTTTGAAGCTCAGGCAAACTGAATTCAATCCTATCTCTGCCTTCATAACATGAATAAGCTTCTCTTCTCAAAACCTAGAGTAGGCCATCTTTCTCTTAGGTGGGCTAGAAGTCCCAGTACTACTTCTTGTCCATACTTTCAAGGGAATAGTCTTAACTTCTTACAACAGGTATTAGCCAGTGTGAAGCACAGTGGTGCTCTAATTCTGGTGGAAATATCTTTGTAATGTTCATTAATAATTCTGCAAACAAATACCAACAACAAAGAACAAAATTACTCTAGACTGTCTCTAAAATCATCAAATCTTACAGACAAAAGATCTTCTAACACCATCTGCTAGGAAAACAGGTTTTGGGTTATTCTTTCTTTAAATTGGTCAAATTCTTCCAGATTACCTGGACTAAATTTTTTTTTAGCATGGAGTGAGCAAAAGGAGAGGGACACAATAACATAATGACTGTGCAATGGAGTCATTATAAAATGTATGGGAGAACACGTAGGAGGAATAGTGACTTAAGAATAGGCAGGAGGAAAGGTGGATTTGAGAAGAAAGGAATATCTTGTAAACATTTCACAAAGTTTTTCAGGAAAGAAATCCACTGTTTTAGTGCTAAATTTATGATGAACACCTGTTGTGGCATATGGCAAGTACTGTCATGATATTGTCACTAGCAGCAGCATAATTCAACTATATATATATATAAAAGCTATATATAAAAGCTTATGGTCCTGCTTTATGATTCCCATGCAATACTGGAGACATTCCCACACTGAAGTTCCAGAGAAGCCCACATAAGCATTCATTTTATAAAAGAATAGTAGAACTGATGCAGACTAACTGGAGGAGGAAATCTTACTTCTGCAGAATGGGGCAATTATTGAAACAACAGATGTGAGTAACATTGGGATGTGAGTAACATCTTTCATCGGCAGCTCTTTGGCACAAATGCACATTTGTTTGAAGAATACCAAATGTCCCTGGGTAACTGGTCTAAAATGACCCTTCAGTGTTTTACTCTTTCCTAGCTGTTGACAAGCAAATTTTCACCTCAAAGGGAATGTCTCTGCCCCGGCCATATATATTTTTTAAATGGTCAAAGTTCTCATTAAATTTTATTTAATATTCCTCTTCCTGTTGCAGCATTCGTTCATTCAGGGTTTGGTTTAATGGGGTGACGGTGGGGGGAGGGGGGGGTTGGGATGTGTGAGGGAACTAATAACAGCTTGGGGCTCTTCCTGAGATGTATTTTAGACTAGAAACTGATTAGTTAGAAAGGTTTCTGAGATCTCTAGCATCACAAAAACAAGAATCTAGGCAAAATTGTGGCAATGCCCTTCTCACCCACCATCCATGTTAAAGCCTAAGTCCTTTACATATTAACACAGAGGGAAGGAACGATATTTTTTTCAGATATCATTTGCTTAACTGATAGTGACCAGCTCTGACAGAAAAGTCAGAAACTAAAAGGTCAGTTACTCCTTTTCTAAGTCTTTTAGGACCATACACTACTTCAACCTAGCAAGACCTTTTGGCCCTCCCAGGAAAGGAAAGAGACAGGAAAAACAAACATGCCAAAAGCCAGCAGAATGTGGAGCACAATAAATACAAAACACAAAGGCCGTGGGGAACTACCTCATCAGAAATAGAATAATATGGAAGCAAAGGAGGGATGTGGAGAAAAGCAACCATTTTGCTGCTGCTTTTTCCTCTTGAGGATCAGCTGAAGCCAAGAGAAAGCTGATGGAGCAGGTCTTGTGACTTGCAGAGCTTTATTCTGTAGACACGTCTGCATTTCTCCGGCTATCAAATGTGCTTCAGACTGGGCTCAAAGAGTAGCTTAGAAGTCACTTAAACTGAAGTGTCAGGCTAGTCTTTGAATATACCCAGCAGAATAATGAGAGACTTTCACCATGAGAAAACAAACAAACAAACAAGAAGTCAGAGAAAAGAGACTGTTTTCCTTATTTTGCTTGGAGGCAACAGACGTTTATCATACCTCTTTTGGCAGGACTACTTTTTGGCTCAAAGTAAAGCAAAACTTTCCATGGAGAGTGAATGGTGCTACTGACCCAGACACAGAGGTGTGGGAATATATGGGCTAATCCAAGCTGTCTCCAGCAAGGATGCTTTACTGGGGAGGCAGCTGTATTTTGTAAAGTCCTTGTGGCAAGTGGATTTTTTTTCCACTTTTTTTATTTCTTTACGGAGGGGTTTTCCTCCATGCTTTGCTCTCAAAGGCATAGCTGCCACACGATTTATAAATGACAACACTGATCACTCTTGAAAGCACAGCCACAGTCTGGCTGTGGAGCCTCTGCCAGCACTCTGAGCCATGGAAGGCCAGAGGATAATGTTGGCTGAGTCAAATGGCTCTTGAGGGATTTACAGAGTGGATTATACTTGAAAAGGGAATCCTCTTTTATGTCTATTCTTGGGAAATAAATGCTATGCATGGTTCAAGGTTTTCTGAGTTGGACATACTCTCTGAAACTGAAAGCAGAACCAAATTCTTGCCATCCCCTCAACATATTTAATAATCTCTGATTTCAAGAAGTTTTGCAGTCTTTCAAGTCGATGAAATCTAATGATAAAAAGCTTAACCAGCTCTGACATAACTGGTTTACCTGTCTACCAATTGTCACATTCAATATGTCAGGATAAGGTTATGAATCATGGACTGCTTCCAACTTTTTGTGAATTGATTTGGCATTTTTGCTCATATGTGGCATCTAACTACATGTCTTAAACTATATGAACGGTCTACTCATGAAGTTAAGATCACACCTGTTTTCAAATATCTTTCTGACTCTGTGTGCAAGTGACATCTTAGTTGTGCAAAGAAAGTCTGTGAATCTGGGAATGAACCTTTTAATCTGCAGTCATGCTTTGTTCCTCACACTGTTGTCCCAACTCCCCTTCTGTTAAATATTTATTTTGTAGCGTCATACATTTAGGATGTAACTCTAATACCTAATATGCAAGAACTCCCTGAAAAACTCTATATCCTGTGCAATATTAAACGTCTGTATTTTGTTTGGTTCAGGTTCTCACACAAGTGTGAAAAGGAATTTGAAGCTATAAATCACTGTCGGTCAGTCTTTACCTTAAGTGCTAACCACATCCCTGAATCAACAATATGTTTTCCTTCCTTTCCACAGATGGGTTGACCCTGTGGGTTCACCATGCGTTATTACACCTAGAAATTCCAGCCACACTGACTGATTGCATCACTAACCACTATTCATTGCTGAACTGAGGAACATCTTCTCAGATAATTTGCAATCACACAGCAGAGATCTTTTACTCTCCTAGCAGAGCTTGCTTTCAAACAGAAAACCCCAACCTTGTTAACATAATCCTAATACTTAAGGTAAAATATTAAAACACTTTCTAATTACTTCCTTCCCATTTCCTTTGGATTTTCTTTTAATAACACAGATTTTTATTATTTTTACTTGGTCTCAGACTCATTTATTTTCTGTTATAGGTCTGCTCCATTTCCTCAAACTTTTGAGCATGAGAGACCTGCACATTCAGCTCAGCTGATCACTTGAGGCAATATGAAAATTGGGTGATCTAGAAAAGCTTGAAAATGTTCTTAGTTCATTCAGTGTTACTACATGGGTTCCCAGAAATAGCTCATTCTCCCTTACAGAGCAACAAGCCTCTGAACAACTTCGAATTGCGATGACCTTGTGCTTCAGAGGGAAGAGCATCAGCTGATGCAGGATACAGGTATCCCTTACAAGCTGATTGGACATACAGGTATCCCAAACTAATAGTGGCTCTCTGCAAAATAGAGTCCTCAAGGAAAGAACATTTTAGAGGGACAGTTTGAATACGGTGGTGGTAAGACTTAGAGGAACAAGAATACCTCAGCAGAATTACTTTCCATGCTGATGTGCAAGAAACTTAAAGGCCTCAGATGGATTCCCATTGCTAACCAGAGCAGGAACGATCAATTTCCTCCATTGCTAATAGAGGTGGGCGAGACAGTTATTTTCTTCCTCAAGATTCTTTTGGTGGTTAATACGAAAAATAAGCTCTTTTCATCGTTGATTTATGCTTTTCCTCTGCTACTAATTGGATACACTGTATTTTCAGCTGGTGCAATTCTGTTTCATCTCATTGTTTTCAGCTGAGATGAGGACCCAATCGTTGAAAAGTGAAGCTTTTTTATCAAGGCTATGCTTGATTTAATTACTTGACTACTGCATTGTGATTTTAAGTTTATACGTGTCATTGTGGAGCTCTTTATAAAAGGCATTTTATATTTGTGACTATTCAATCACTCTTGTTTTTAACAATTATCATTTCAATTAAGCCACTTGGTATCTTCTTTCACTAAGAATCTCTAGCCCTAGGTCTTGCTTGTGTTTTGCTGGGCTGCTCTCATCACAGAATGGTTTGGGCTGGAAGTGACCTCAAAGATCATCTAGTTCAAACCCTCTGCTATGGTCAGGGACACCTCCCTCCCACAGTTCCTTGGCAATAGTATCTTTCCCACACACAATCACCAGCACTTTGTACAGGCTTTTTCAAATGGCTAACATGGAAAACACATTGTCTTTGCCCTCTTATCCTTTGACAACTACAAACTGGCATTTTGTTTGCATTTTTCACCTTCTTTTTTCACCATCTTCTCTTTAGCACAGCTGGCTGCTGGCTTCGATTATTTTTCCACAATAACTCCTAGGTCTGTTTCCAGAGAACAGTGCTGGATGACAATTTAATTCAGCACATACAATAGTTTCTTGCTTGCAGACAAATTACTTGGTGTGCTAATATCAAAATGCATTTACCACCTGCTGACTCAGATCATCTCAAATGATCCAAAAGGTCTCAAACATTAGTTCCACTGTTCGTTGTAATCAGTGCACTTCTGATATTCCACTCCAAAGGTTCATTTATAGGACAGCTCTGACAAACTTTTTATGTATTTTAGTTCCCTTAACATTTCCTCATTTCAAAGAGCTTTCAACCCCAGTGACAAACTGAAAGCCTTTGTACAGGGTGTAACCATGGAAAGGCAAAAGTATGAGTATGGAACAAAGAATACGCAGGTTCTCCCCTTTGAAAAATTAGAAATGAAGAGGGCACAGTTTTCAGAATGGCTTAAACAAATGCAAGATGAGTTAGATCAACTATGAAGAACTGCTGAGTGCATGATATTTAGCAATCTCAGTGGGAATCCACTTTGTCCAAGTCATTAGGACTAAATTCTGGAAATGCTGGTGCATAAAGACTACACTTCATTTCTAATGTGCAAATGTGTTCTGGAATTATATATATCAGTCCTTTTATGTATTCTAAAAACTATAGCATCACTTAAATGCATTCGCATAGCAGTGGAATGTATTTGATGGTGCCTACAATTTTTTGTAAAAATTTATGGTGAAGTTAGGCTTTATCAGGTTTTGTTGTTAAAGAGAATGACCGTGGGTCAGACCAGAAGGAATCTCAGACAAAAAGTGGTGATCCCTGTTCCTAGGACACTGAAGTGAGGTAGCAGATGTACACTTCATTTTTACTTCAAAACAAAACAGCCCAGCATGAGACTATCAAAATGTCTGAAGTGTGAGAGGTAAGAAACAAGAAGACTGGAGATATGAAGCATTCCATTAGAAGGAGGAGATCTTTTTCTAGAATAATTTGACTATCTGAAAATAAAGCCACCATTCCAGCCAAATGACAGTGTTTTAAAGGATTATGAAGAAATAGCAATCTGTGACTTTAATATCCCAGTCCATGTTGGACCTTTTCTGGCAGTACTGCGAAAACATTTCCTACATACTTTCAGCCTTATCATGGAAAGTCAGACAGCTCAGGATCACATGGGATGATAAGTTTTTAACCAAATAAGAGTCAGAAATGTAAGAGAAAAATACCCTGGGAAAGTTTCCTTCAGCTTGTATGTATGAGAGAATATAGTACATTCCCCTGTCCAGCCTATAATTAAGATGAAAGGCATATTTTTTTGCTATTCAGTGGCATGGTTTGCATTCCATGTGGACTGCATCATGATTCTTCTAATGCAATGAAACAAAACAAAAAATAAAATCAGGCTTAGTAGTTGGATAGGATGTGTTATTACAGTTCAGACTATTTTTAATTCTCAGTAAACAAAGTCACTTTAACTGCTACCTTTTCATAGGAATTTCAAATATACAGGCTCTGCAGAATTGTGACTTCTTTGTACAAAACAGCTAAGTACCCTGGCTTGAAAAATTAGCTCATATAACTTTTTCTCTACTACCAGATGGCCACAGGATGACAGTAAAGATAATCCTTATCCAACCTTGTCTTCAGCTACATTTTTAGCCCTCCATGTAATTCCCTCAGCTCTAAGGCATCTTTACACATATAAACACAAACATACTTACATTGCACCTTTAGCTTTGTGTAGGTCTGACTCACAATGCCTAGCCTCATTAATGGGAACCACAGCCTCTTTTTATGAGAATGAGGACCATATTATGAGGGATAAACACCTGGTAACCCTGATCAACTGGAAAAGGTTTACAAATTGACTCTGTTTCTGCTGCACTTCCATTGACTTTAGTGCAGCTCAGAAAAACCTTAAGAGTTAAGTAAATCATATGTAATTTAGGAGCTCTTGAGAAGCTCTTCCCTTGTGAGATCTCTAGTACTTCCTAATTCCATCTGTGCTAGAAATGGCATAAAACAGTCTTTCTCATGGTAAATCAGTATATCCGTATTTCATCTAAGCTGGGATGAAAAACAGCAGAGGACATACATATGTAAGCAACTTAAAAAAAAAAATATGTTGAGAACTTTTTCTAACCCCTAACACAGTTCCCTTCAAGTTTTATGGTAAGGCTTGTGCTGATTCTTCTTTTACATAAACCTGCTTGTCCATCATTATTAGAGACTCGATCCCAAGGAGGTATATGCTTAAATTCAGATGTCTGGCCATAGATCTAGGTGAAATACAAATGTCAAGAGACATCTGGAGAAACCACAGAGCCCTTCTAACAAGCATTTTTCTATGCAGGTAGACCATTTACATCAGGGGTCCAGAGAAGCCACTGGAAAATTGCCAGTCTTGAGGATCAGACCCTGATGATGAGACTTTGCTTCAGTGTCCTTACCTGGGCTTAAAGCCATGCAAAGAGTGAAGAGAAAGGACAGGATCTTTGTCCAGGATCTGTTTTGCACAAATAGAGCAAGGACTCAGTGTGCATTTCCTTGCCTGTACAGCAGCTGTTCTGGAATTTTAAAATTCCATTTTGGCTTAGAAACATCTCCAGCTGAAGAGTCTCACAGTTTAGTTCTGTACATGATGGTTGTGCCTAAAATCACAGAATTTTCTTAAGTACTCCCTGTTTTTCCTTCTTCTGGAGCTTCGTCATCCATGACAGGCTATCAGCACCAGGAGAAAATGTCCATTCAGTATGCAAAAAAACCAGGAGTGCTTATAAGAGTGAATGCATTGCTTTTGGTTGGGTGTTTATGGGTGAACATTTTCTTCCAGTGGTGATAGCTCATCACTGATATCAAAGCACTAGGAAAAGGAGTAATGGAGGTGTGCATAGTACTCTGGAATTTATATATAACTAGCACTTCAGCACCTGTTGGGTCCCAGATAAGGGTTAACATATGGCTGCACATCTGCAGTACCTGGCCAAACAGAGAAAAATCTTAGCATCTTTCACTCCTGTGTCTTCCAGCTGAGAAAGATCACGTTACTGCACATCTCCCCTCTTTCCAGCTCCTGTGGCCAGTAAAGGTACTCTCATTGCTCACTTCTTTCTTCTCTACCCCTTCTCGCTTTTGTCAGAAGCAGAGGGATCCAGGTAAATGGTTCCTGCAGGCTCCTCTACAAACAACAATTTGATGAGGTCAGGAAGGAGAAAGCAGAGAGTGATAAAGAAATGGAGCTTTCTGAGGAAATGTGGTTACACACATATGACCCTGTGGTCACTGACAATGCAAGCCTAGGAGCTTGAGTCTCATTAGACCTCCCTCTGTATACCAGAAACACACCTGTGATCTCTCTGGACTTCATTCTGATGAAGAATGCTATAAAGGAAGAATAAATGCAGGAGTAGAGGGCAGGAGGACCAAAGTTTTCACACCAGTGACATGTTTGTTTTGTTTAGATTTCACACTGTATCTGTCTGAGACAGCTAAACCTGGGAAGCCTCAGAGTTTAGATCCAGCTTGTCTAAGTATTCAAACGTTTACTCGTTTATCTGAACCATATCTGAGCTGGGTAAAGTAACTGCTTGAGACTGCTCTGTTGGGCTGGAAATCTTATAAGAACAGGTTTCCTTGTGTCATTTCCAACACTTCTGCTTCCTGGCAGTGAAAAAACCCGTCCTCGTGGTATTTCAACAATTCTTCTAAATGGAAACCAGAAGTGGAGGGGAGTGGAAAAATGTGAGACATCTCCAAACTTTGGAAATCTACTTCTTGAGTTTCATTATAGAAAATTTAGGGTTCATAAGATTTCAGGGTTTTTTTCCAAACCTGATCTAAAGAATAGAGAGCACAGAAGAGGAATTGAAAGTGCTACTGACTTAAAGGGAAGCACCAAGAATCGTCTCCTTTTTTTATGGAAAAAAACCACAGAGATATTTGATGGAGTTGAAAGACAGTGCAATTAAAATAAATAAAAATATTTCTCATGCAATTATTACTTGATTTCTGTAACACATGACCACAGGATATCACTGAGGCCAAAAGCTTAGCAGGTATTAGGAAGTGATGGGTTGTTTATTTGGATAATAAAAATATTCTGTGTCACTTTGGATATAGTTGTATTAAAATATTTGCAAGGGAAATAAACTCATCTGCCTCATGGTGTAAGCCAGATCCTAAGTGACTGGCATTAGGAAAACATTTGTGTTATCATATACCTTTTAATAATTGTTCTTTTATTGTATATTGATGTGACATGTTTAGTGTTAGAGAAAAGAGGATATTGGACTGAAAGAAACAGTTGTATGATTTATGCCCATAGCAGGGGTAATGAACAGGAAGAGCTGATAAATATTGTGCACTAGGAAAATCATTATATAGTTGCCATCTCAGAAACATGGTGGAATGATTCACATGGTTGGAGTACTGCAATGGTTGGGTACAAGCTATTTAAAAGGGACAGGCAAGGAAAGAGAGGTGTCAGGTTAGCAATATATGTTAAGGAGTGCTTTGACTGCTTGGAATTCAATGTCAGATTCACATGGTGGAATGTTTATTGGTAAGGATAAGAGGAAAGGCCACTGAGACTAATAGTTTGGTGGGAGTCTGCTACAGACCACCCTATTGCGATAAAGACACTGATGAGACATTCTTTCAACAACTTGGAGATGTCTCATGTTCTTATGGGGAATTCAACTTAACAGATGTCTGCTGGAAGTACAACACAGCAGAAAGGAGGCAGTCCAGGAGGTTTCTGGAAAATGACAACTTCCTGTTGTAGCTGGTAAGCAAGAGCCTACCAGAGGTTGTGTCCCACTAGGCCTACTGTTTACTGATATTTTTTATAAGACCCTCCATGTATTTTAGATCAACCTAACTCCATGTTTTACAGGGGATCAGATTAAATGAGCATAGCAATCTTTTCCAGCTTGTAATATTTCACTCCTTCAAAGGGCACTGCAAAAGTAGCTTTTTAACCTTCACAACAGCCAGTGAGCAAAAATATATTATCCACTATATTATATATACTTGTGGGAAATAAAGCAGAGCAATTAATATATTGCATAATAAATCAGTAGGAAAACAGAAGTACAGTTGTTGTATCCAGTAATTCTATAGCTCTTAGTAATATATTAAATTGTAGTATCTTTTTTCCATATCTGTAGATGCAGATAAGTGTGAACATCTGTAACAAACATTCCCAAAGGGCTAATCTATGTGACAACAAGAATCGATCAGTAAAGCAGAATGTTTATCCTCAGTGGTAACTTCAGTCTTTCAAAACTAGTTTCCATTTGAATCAGAAATAAAACCTAAACTGTTCATGTATTCCCATGAACAAAAATTTGCTTCAGAATCACTGAAGTGTTTCATTTTGATAGCATCAACTTCATGTGACATTAATTCCCTTGTTAATACATTTTAAACTGACATGTTGAAACTCTATAGTGTACTATATTTTAACAAACCAGGTATTGTAAGTAATAATATATAATTCATTGAACACAATATGTAGCTTTAATATTAGAATTACAACCTTAATGCAATTTAAAATCAGAGCAAAGTAATTGTTACTTATCTAAATGAGACATTTCAATATGATGTTCAAAATTAAGCATTTCCAGATTTCTCATCAACAAACATTGCTGATGTAGCATGTGTCCTTAAACATTCCAATTTAAAAACAACAAGCTGTATTTTTAATCAGAAATCATTTCTACTGAATAATTTTCACACAGCTTTCTGAAAATTCTAAACCACGTTCTATACAGTATTTAAACTGATACAATTCAGTGGTGAGGAAAGCCACTGCTCTTATTGTAGCAGCAGCACTAAGGGAGAAGCATTCATTAAAACAAGAGAAAAATTGAAATTATGATTGCAGATAGACTCAGGTTACTGCCTGGTACAATAGCACAGTTCCTTTTTGCACAGTAATGAGCAAACCAGATGTATCCTGTAATGCGGAGGATACAAATACAGTCAGTTCAGTAAGGTATAACTGCATTTCAGTTACCTCAAAAGATTCTGGACAAAAAGATTGAAGAAAACTGATTGAAGAAATCTTTCTAGGTTACATATTAACATGTGCAGCAACAATATCACTCCAATAACAATTTAGGCTTGAATCATATTCTCATTACCCCCAAATTCTATGGTGTTCACAGCTAGTCCCGTTGCAAATCTATCTATCTATCTATCTATCTATCTATCTATCTATCTATCTATCTATCTATCTATCTATCTATCTATCTATCTATCTATCTATCTATTTATCTATCTATCTATCTATCTATCTATCTATCTATCTATCTATCTATCTATCCATCCATCCATCTATTTATCTATCTACCTATCTTAGGAATATTATATATATCTAAGATAGATATGTAAGTAAACAGATTAATCTATATCTAATATACACCTATCTGTATTTATGTCTAAATCTGTATCTTTATCTATTGTAAATCTATAATGAGAAGTGTTTGTACCCGTCTCCCTTTTCCTATGAAAGGATGCTTGACAGACACACTGGGTAAGCAACAATCTATTTTGAACATAATTGCTGAGGGGCCCTCTTGAGGCAAGGCACTTATTATTTTGGTCCTGAACAGTTAGAAGCAGAGGTGCTATCCTTCATGGCTAACAGTGAAGCAGCTGCTGATGCTCCATGGCTATTTAGTTCTATTGGAGTAGCCTGAAGATCTGGAAGGTGTGTTGCAGAATCTGCCTATCTCTGTAGAACCTAGGACAGCATGGGTGGTCTGAACAGAGCAAATCTGAGCTTGCACTAGGAGGTGAGGGCTATCAGCATAGAGAAGAGGTAGGGAGAGTCAAATCTCTCTTGGTGTACCATGACAGGCCAGTCACCTGCTGAAGTTAGGTTTCCTATTGGCCATTGGCTGTGCCTCTTTGTGAGTGAGGTACAGAACTATATACATGATCAAATAACAGTAATATAGTCTATATTTTATATAGTGATGCACTGCAGCTGTAACAGCAATTTATACCACAGCAATCCAGTGCATAACTTAATGTTCCTTGTGACTCTGAAGCTTTTAATTTCATACTCAATTTGTCCTATACCCCTGCTATCTATCAACTCCTGCTGTCGTCCACATCCATTTTTCCACTTTATTTCCACTGGTGGTCCAGCTTAAAGAAGATAAGCACTCTTTTGCCCCTACTGAATATTTTTCCTTCTGTTAAACAACTGTGTCCTCATGATGACAGTAAAGGTTGTGTTTTGTATTGCTTGGTAAGACTAGTATGTAACTGGAAACAGTCAAATCCAAATGAGTTAAGAAAGTTATACATATGAATGCCTATTCATACAGAGATGTTTGGAGCTAAGCTGAATTTTGAAGGTAGTTCGATGAAATTGAGATAACCTAAATATATGCATGGAAAAAATCTATACTCTTTCAGCCTTCTGTAGTTTAGCAGTAGTAAGGAAAAAAGAATCTATTGAAATTAGTTGCAGTAGAAATGGTGGCAGTGATGTTCTTTGTTTAAACATCATGATGTGATCATTCCGTAAATTAAAAGACAAAGTAATTGCATCATTTCTCAAGTCTTCAAGGACTGAGAGCAGTTCAAGGCTGACCTTTATTATGGCAGTGAACAGAGTTCACAGTTAAGACTGAACTGAGTTTTGCTGTCATAGTGGGAAATAAATTTTGTTAAGGAGAATAAAAGAACAGCCTATCCCTCCCAAATTACATCACTTTTTTTTGGTATTGAATATCTTCTGACATATCCGTTAGTTTTTCATGAGTTACAAATATTGAAAAATATGTTCACCTTTCTAATATCTCCTCAAAAATCTCAGTTATAAATCTTTAAAAAATAAACCAGCTCCTAAAATAGACAAAAACTTAGAGCACAGGTTATCTTTCCATTTACTCAAGTAGACAAGGCAATCCAAGTTCTCCAGTAGAATAGGATTTTATTCTTGGCTCATTGGAGACCAGTGTTTCAGTTTGGAAAGTAGAGAGAATGATCCATTGTTTCTCAAGTATCAACAATACATAGGCTTCTCAAGTGTAGTTACCAGGACAGAGTTTTCCTATTAATCCAACCTATTTTTAATCAGTTGTAGATATTCTACTTGTCTAAATCTGGGGCCATTTCTAATGACATATGAAAGACACCATGAGAACCTCGTGCCTTTCAATTTAGTTAATTCAACCAGTGTTTCAAAGTACCTTTTTTATGATGTGCATCTGAACCCTACTCAACCCCTCTGGAAACCTTAATTGCAAGACAGCTCATTTATTCATTCTGTCTGGCTCATTCACAGGCATCCCAGCCAGGAACGAAAATCAGCACTAAGAATTACCCACAATGTTAAAATCAAAGTAATCACTACAGTTTGGTCCTTTCCTGATGTAGTTCCGCATTTGATGGCAGGCAGTAAAGACACTCTTTTCTCTGAAACTGCATCAGGTCTGGCAGAACATCATGATATGCTCTTCCAGAAAACTGTTATGCCTTGGCTGGTTGTTGCTGCCCCACGTAATTAGTTCACTGGAGGGACACAAACATGCTCAAGGTGCTGGGGTACAGGTCCTGGAGAGGTACAGCTGTTTAGCTTGAAGGAGAAAGAGTTTTGAGGGACTTGAGAACAGTTCCCCAAAGTTATCAAGAGAAGTGAAGCAATCTACCCAGGAAGACTGTGAAGTCTCCATTTCCGTAGGTTTTGAAGATCCTACTGGATAAAACCCTAAGTAAAGAGGTCAAATAGACAGACCTCTTCAATGACCCTGCTCTGTGTGGGTTACTGAACTGAATGACCTGCTGTCCCTCCAACCTGAATTATCCAATGATCCTATGTTAGTATTACAGAAACATTTCTATTTCAGAAACATTTCTTCTATTATTTGAGAAAATCATTTTTGTAAACCAAATGTGACATAAATATCTTGGAATAATGAGTGACAGAAAGAAATTAGTTTTGTCAAAATAGTACAGCCTCATATTTAATTTTGGATTAATACTTTTGCCCATAACCAGGTAGTTTCCCTGCATTCAGATTCCTCTCATACATTCATAGAAAACTTGTGGATATATTTTACATAGGCAAAAACAATTAAATAAATAGCATATAAAAGACGAAGACATGTGCTGGTTTATATCCATTTTCTTTAAATTCTGGCAAGACCACCTCATCTTTATCTGAAACATTAACCTGAGAAGTCCTGAAGCAGACCTTTATAGGAAAACATAATACTCTGATGGAGAGAAGGTGGAATGTGCAAACAAACCAGAGGGTTTTTTTAAGCTTGCAGAGAACAGAGGAGCATTCACAAACCACGGTCTGTTTCAGTCAGGAATAACTTGCAAAACTGGAGTGAAGCGTGTTATCTACAAGCATGTGAAGCTGTTGACTTTCTAGAAATCCTTTCTTCTCAGCAACAGAGTGCAAACTTCAGAAAGCTGAAAGAAAAATTAACAATACTTGTTACTAGAAAAAGAATAGAGTAATTGAAATGTACTCATTCTAGCTGATAGCTTTTCTTTCTGATGATGCTTAAGAAAATTGACTGATTTAGGACTTCCCTAGAGTACTGCTGTAGGTTACCTTTCAGCTAAAATAGCCCAAATAAGCAAAAGTAATTTAGAACATAATTTGTGCTGAATGCAGTGCTCTAGTTTATTTAACTCTGGCTTAATGCAAATTTATTGCAAAAAGATGCTTTGCTGTCACTTTTCAAAAGGGAAGAAAATGACGGCAAATTAATCCTTGACTTTTGGATTAGTTTCATGAAATTAGACAGATGTCTTAAAGGTGACCTATGGAATACTGAAGTGCGAGTTTTTCCATTAGATATGACAGAGATTTGATTTGATGCTTTCTCCATATGGACAACACCAGGAAGCAAAGAAGCCCTCCAAGTTCTTAAAAGTGGTGTAGCACTCCTTTTCTATGCTTTATAGCTTGGAGAGGGAGTATATCCCACAGAAACACCATCCATCATCCCTAGGTTCCTAGGGAGCTGTGCTACTCTATCATCTACTCAGAGTTGTGGTTATAAGAAACAGTGGAGGCTAAGAAATTGAAAAGCTGACCCTCACCTGGTATAAATTGACAGATTCTATTGAAATCTATGCCAATTTCTCGCCTATGATTTATTTTTTTTAAATGCAGAATGTTTAAGTTTAAATGAGACATTTGAAATTCAGTGTTAAGTTTCAGAGGCACCTACCCATCTGAAAATGTTTGTGTAAATTAGAAATAAACAACTATGCAAACTTGCATATGTTCTCATTTGTTTGCATTTCCATCTGTACATTTTCAAATAAACTTTTTGGGATTTGAGGATTCATTACCAGCTGAGAAAAACTGACACCCTGAAAACTGGCCCATTTAATCCAAAATCCATTATTCCAATGAATGGTTTTTTGTCTTTGCTTGAATCTCTGAACAAAAATTGAGTCTACGTTTCAGGATAGGTGCAAAAATTTTGTTGATGCTGGTTGGGTAGTTTCAGTTTACAGAGGGTGTTTCTAGGGAAATAGTGCCCTGTCTGCTCGCCAGCCGAATCATTTGGCTCCTCTAGTAGCAATTCATTGAGTTTGTATGTACAAGATTACAGCAGGGGGTAGTAGCAGGATTTAGAGAAGCACAGGAAAGGAGAAGCCACAGTAGAAATTACTTAGTACCCTAAGCAACACAAACAACAACAACCAAAGTGGAGCCAGGCAACACTGGATTGTCCAGGATACTCTCTTAATGCCGAGCACTTAGGCAGCAGAAAGGTCCTCAAGCAACCAGGGGAAAAAGAAATAACAACCACTTTTGGAAACTACAGGGATGCAAAGAACTCTCTTTCCCAGGGTGAGGGTTCTGCTTACCACACCCAGCATCAAGTGTTTTGAAACCAACAACAAAGCCTTGCACAACAAAAGAACAACAGTAATAACACTAATAATGCTAAAATAAAATGAGTTTGGCACCTTCCACTGGGAATCTATACAACATGCAATGATGCCAAGCAACCACTCATCTTGGCCAAAATAATTGATGGCAAGGGCTGAGTGAATCATTTCACAGCAGAACACCTTCTGCTTACATTGGGATCTTTATTTCTGTGTGCCAGTAGGGTATCCAAGAGCATATCACAGGTTTCTCAAACACTGTTTTCTGTTTTGTTTTTTGTTTGTCTTTCTTTATAAATCAGTTTTACTTGAAATTAAGTCTCTGTTGCTATTAGTATGGGAGATATTGCCCTTTTCAGTTGCCAGAGTGTGCGCCTCCATTATTAATACATTAAAATCTAGACAATGCAAATATCCATTTGTGTAATCTTTTCAGTCAAGAGACCATTTCTGTCCATGCAATGCAAACAAGTACACAGAGATATGTGACTGAGGCTGAAATCAATTAAATATGCAAATTAATATGTCAAACGCAGAAAACACATTCTTCATTTACTTAAGTTTAATCAAGTGTTTAATTTCTTTGTAGAATTGAGGTGAAATTGGACATAAAACTAAGCCTATGATTCATGATTTTATTGAATCAAGGCCCATTTGCAGAAGCATTATAGGGGGGACTTTTTGTTTTCTAGCCAAGTCAGCTTAGTAAGTTACAATTTCTGTATGGCCATATTTTTGTTTTCTTTATTTTGGGTTCATTTTACAATAACAGGCCATAAAAAAATTTGCATTTATCTTTATAAAAGTCTAAGCCCAGCAGCTCTCAGGAGCTGTTGATTTATGTTGTCCTGCCTTCGTGATCTTGCAATGAGCATTTGTTCTGATGATGTGATGTTTGTGATTTCATATCCTGCTGTGGAACTTCAATGCAAGAAGGCGTATTTTGGAACAAAGATGAACTGGAATATTGCCTCACCTACTCATGCAGTTTCAGGTCCAATGAGTTGATTTAATCTCTTGCTCTTAATAAAAAACAGTTGTTATTTTTCTTACTCTCCACTGGATTCCTAGACCACATGTACAGTGGTACCAAGAAAACAATATGAAAATCAGTGTTTAAGAGTGACTTTGAGTTCTTTGTGCCCAAAAGGGCTCTTAATGATGTTACACTAAAAGATCATCCTTGTCCTAATGTGGCTGAATTAACATGGTTCTCAGCATCTTCTCATATATTGCACGTTCCAGTCCCCTTGTCATCTTGGTGGCCCTCCTCTTGGATTACTGCAGTATATCCCTGTCTTTTTTTAGGGATAGCAACAGAGAACATATTTCACACTCATTGAAAAGTAGAGAATATAAATGAAATAGAATGGGGTGAGCTGCAGCATTTGGCAGGTTTGATTGAAGAGTACTGGCTCTGGTAGCCTCTTGTGCTATGTGTCCATCCCACTTCTTGTCCTCATTTATTTCCATAAAATAATATAATGCTCTCAGATGAATCATAAAGTGGGAAGTAACACTTCTCTTTGTCCTTGCTGTTGCCTTGTTCAACACCTGTAGGAGTACTGCTATAAATCCCTGCCTGATCCTGTCTGATTGCAGGAACATGTTGCCAAAGAAATAATGGTGCCAGAGCAAGTCAGTAAACTACAGGGTTAGCCCAGTTACCCACTAGGGGACAGAAACACTGAAACCCCTTCACAGAGGTAAATACAGCTGGATGTAACTCAGAGCAAACTGGAGAGTAAGGAGCATCTTACAGAGTCAAGAACTGCAGAAAATGCATCTGAGGAGCAGCAAAGGATGGGGACAAAGCTTTTGGAGGTAGGTTTTTGAAATGAGTTTAGAGTTTTTGAGTAACAATTCTTGCTGAGCCACCAGTATAGACTGCAGTATAATTCCTTACACTTGCAATGGAAAATGATTCACCTATTCCAGATCCTCCTGCAGATGCTGTCTTTGTCACATCTGTTTCACCTTTTTTGGTGTGCATAGAAAATAAACAATAAAAATTACACAGGTGAAAATCCAGCACCAGCAAGGGATGAAGGTGCTGTTCTGAACACCATCATACTTACAGATATGGTGATGGAAGTACCTGTGCTATGAAGTAGAATAGGAAAAATCTAACAACTCAAATAATACCTACACTTCGGTGCATTCTGTGGTTATTCAAGCCAGAACCAAATTCACAACAGGGCAGTGTCAACCATCCAGCAACCGATACTATCTCACATTCAGATCTGCCAATCCTTCATCTCTTACACTTTTTCATGCTCCACAGTATCACACCTTGCCTTCACACTTTTTCCAAGTTCTCACTGGGCTACATTTGGCCATTTGGGATTTTATCACATGCTAAAATGACATTCAGAATACAGGAGAAAGCGACAATTATTCAGAAATGGTAGGTGGTGGAGTAAGTTAACTGCAAATCCATGCATCACTTTTAGTCTGGCTCCTTTTCTCACAGGCAGGACCAGCACTGCTCTATAGATTATAGATGCAGCTGCCTAGAGCAGAGGCTTGCAAAGGACAACAGAGCCCATTAGTAAACTGTGTCTGTAGCACAAATGTGTAGTAGGTTTTGTGTTCTCTCAGCCCTGGGTATAGAAGTCTCTGATAGAAAGCAAAGCATGGCTCTAGACAGCAGAGAGTTCAAACACTGCACTGTTCTCTCACAATTCTTTCTTCCATGCACTTTGCTGTGGGGACATCTGGCAGAGTGTAGGAACCCCTGTGGAGAAAAAATTGTGTCATCTTGGCCGGCGTGGAATCAAGAAAGAATACATCTAAGGCACACATTGCACTCAGTCATGGCTCAGTCATAATTTACTTGCAAAGGCCTTTTGTATTTTTAGCATTATAGAAATCTTGTTGTTGTTACTTGTTATTGTAAAGCAGAATCCTGATGGTTGTAGTGGGTCACGTGACAGAGTTTTCTGTTAACAACATCTAGGATTTTCTGGTTTTCTTACCATTCTGAAACCCTTTCACTGTTTCACTTGAGCTACCTGCATAGAAAGCAGCAAAAACATCTTCAGATTTTCTAGCCATACTTTCTGCTGTTTAAATCACTAGTTTGTGTAGGTTTGTATCCGTACAGAAGGAGCAGAAACTGCATTTGCATGTCAAAAAGACATATTGCACAAATATGTTCTGCACCAGGAGCTGCTGCTGGCTGCAGAGAAAAATAACAACACGCAAAGTACTTCATTGCTCACAGGACCATACACTCACATTCAACTTGGAGGCTAAGCTTGAAACCAGTTGTTGGCGTTATTGTTAGTTATTATCTTGTTATTTTAAGTCTACATAAACAATCCAGTAAATCCAGTGATGGAGACTTGGTACCAAATACATCTTACCAGCAAATAAAGCATTAATCATTAGGTATAAACATCTGTTTCCATAGCATTTTGCAAACTCTTTAGGAATAACTGCAGAACGTAGTCTAGCAGTCTATAGGAAGGAAACTGCCACGAAAGGTTTGCAGCAGCATTCACTATGTACTTTTTTCAGCACTCATAAAAGGCTTCTCTTCTACTGTCTCTACGATATTTCTTATAAATGCTTTTGAGGTCAATTCTTGTAGGTATAGACTTAACATACATGAATATTGTAGTAAAGAAGGTTTTTAAAAGATTTAGAATTTGTAAACACCTGAGTGTCTAAAGCACATAACTACCTGTGTCTGCTGTGCTTGCTTAATGTTTTGAATGAGTTAAACACTTGCTTTTTATTCTTGTGTAGAGTATAATAAAATAGAATAAAGAAAATATAACAGTTCAGTCTTCCTATCCTCCTCGCAGTTATGTCACCACTGCTTTTTTCTCCTCCTGTCTTTCTGTCAATTTGAAAATCTTGTTTGCTCCAGCACAGAAGTGATAAGAAAAGCAAATACTTACACTGTAAGTGGGTGCTGGGAAAGCAGAACTGAGAAAACACTGACAAGGTAATAGCAACCTTTCTCTGAGCAAGATCCACCTTGTCATTGGAGAAAAACCTTTGGTTTCAGTGGAAGAATAAACTGCTGATTAAGTTTCTATAAGACAGGATATACTAATTCCAAATACAGCTGCTAATAGAGAAGAATTTTTAATAGTTTAATTGTAGTTTATACTTTGAAACACTGCCCAGTTTTTCATTTGTCAGAAATACAATGAAATTGCAATTGATGTTCTCTTTTTATGAGCAACAAGGTCAGTTTGACACTGTGAATAGTTAAATCATCCTTGGCAAGACTCTTATTCTGGCAAAATTCTATAATGAGAAATCCAGATTATGAGCATCACTTGAAATGTGAGTGCCGAGCACTTAATCTAGTACCATTTGGTTTTGCACTGGATATTAATGCCTTTAACACAGTCATTAGGGGTGCCTACCAGTTTAGTTGGTTTGACATTAGGCATTTTCCTTTTAATTGGGCCTTTTAATATCTGCTCTTTTCAATAAGGAAGCAAAGTCTTCCCAGCTCTGCTTCTTCAGCTTATTCAGCTCCACTGCTGCCTGGGCGGGAGGGCCTCAGTTCAGCTGGATCACACACCAATCACTAAAAATATATGAACTGTCCCTACAGACCTTAAACCGCAGTTCATTGAAGGGGCCTTTCCCCCTTAATGGTGCTTGAATTTTCAGTGATTGCTTAATTTAAGTCTTCAACACTAAGATCATCCTCTGATACTCTGACTTAACAAAATCTTCCTCTGAGAATCGAATTAGAAGCACCACATGGGACAGCTTATGAAGCAGAATGCTACTGACTATGAGTAAGGTATTAGTGTCTGGCATGATGCTGTTTAGGCTTACTTCTCATTCCTGACTTGTACTGCTCTCTGCTTTTACCTGCAGTGTCTGCAGCCTTAAAGACAGAAGCATCCCAGAGTCAGTTCTGGTCCACCTGGTGTGCTAGGAAAGAGCTTTGCTGGGCTGAGACTAACTCTGTCTTGCAATGTTCTTGCCCAAGTGATTGTTGTAGCCACATCATAACCTGTAGCTCCATCTTCCCTGTCCCTCTCACCTATGGGCTGCATGGAGGAGGTGATGCAGGTCTGCAGAGGATGTACCAGCACTGAACAAGGGCAGAAGGCACAAGGAAAGGAAGGGTCAGATTGTTCCCCATCTGCTTGTGTAGTCAAGCTGCATTACACATGTGCTTTAAACATTAAGGATATATGGCTAGTATACTTAAAACATTTAATCTGAATAAAAAATCAAGTCTTCCAGTCTTTGTAGCTGTATTAGTTATCGATGTGCTTTACAGTTTTGTCAAAAAGACAAGAAAAGAAGCAGAAGTGCTTATGTCCACAAAAGAACTTTAACCTAGCTGTTATCCATATCACATGTGTAATATCTTGAAATAATTTGTGCTACTTCCTTCATTCTGTATTCCAAACCAAAATTGTAGATATTATTTGCTTTAAGGAATAAAAGAATTAAATTTATTTATTCAATGGTTTAATTATTGTGTATTTATATACTAATAAGAGGCCAGAAAAGAATGCTTCTCATTTTTAGTTTTGTTCTATCAAAACAGTGATTCTTTTGCATTCTGATGAACCATCGGTGTCTAGTCAATGAATTAATTCCTTAGTAATACACTTTTACATGGATGTCTAAAAGTGCTTGCAAAATGAAGGTAACCAGAGTCTATGTTAAAATCATGTTTCCTGAAGGTATCATCTGTCCAGATTATACCATCTAAAAGATACTGACTCTAGGAATGCGAGTGTCTAATCCAGCAATGCTGTACTTATTGCCATTAAAAATAGAAAACTTTATATTCTATCAATTTTAGACACCCCCGAAGAAGTTAGAAATTGCAAGAGAAATGATAACATAAACTGATGATGACACACAGAGAAAGCAGCTGGCCAGTGCTCTTTCTCTCCACTGGGCTCCACTGGCTTTCACACCTTTTGGGTTTTAAACTGTTCATCTGCCAATTTACGTGGTGGTTAATCAACCAGTCTGATGTACAGGTTCAGTCTGAATTCCACAGAAATGTATGTGAGTAGAAATAGCAATAAAATGTTTTAAAAGTTACAAGTTCCATTTGTGTGCTTTTTCAATGAGCTTTTTCAATTTTTCCTCCATCTGGAAGCTGGTGAGAATGCTGTCACAGTGGCACCTGCATGAGCTGATCTTCTCAAGGCTTATTGCTGCTGTTTGCCGACAGTTGCAGTTTAGAGGGAACAGAGGGAGATGGATCTGGCTGTTCTTCTTATCTGTCCTTCAACTCATGCAGCAATCCCCCTAAACTCAGATTTGGGAGCAGGGGAAGGGGAAACAGCTGGAACAGGACCCAAAACCCAGCAGATTATTTTACCCAATAGCATTATGATTTCAGAACAAACTATTTTCTACTGCTCACCTAGTCCATAACAAACTACAGTATACACCTATGGGAAAGGCAGTGTGCTCTTCCAATGTGCCATATATCAAATGTTCTCCGTGAGACAGATGGTCCAAAAGTGCTGGAAGCATGTAAAAGGTCTGTACGTGTGTTTTATGGACCCCAAGCACACATACAAATAAATGTAAAGAGATGGTGTCAGTGAGTGATTGACCTCTGTGGAGCAGCTCAGAGCAATCACCCAGCAAAAGCAGATGTTCCATGCGTGCTAGTTCTTAGGCTGAACTATGACACTTTTCAAATTCTCTGATTTGTTTAGTGGGTATATTTTACTGCTCCTGCAACTGTTTCTTATGGAAAATTCCCTTCTTGACATCTAAAAAAAGTCTCCTTTGGTTTTCCACTTTTGTTGTTAATAAATACTTCTAATTTTCAAAACTTCACATGCTCATGAGTATGTCAATGTGTATTCAAGCTGAAGGACTGTGGTAGCACAGTGAATCTTATGAATTAAAAATGTCTCCTAATTCTATCTACTTTTGCATCATTTAAAATGTTATCATTAATATATGACTAAACAGGTTTTTCTACTCAAAACCACCTGGCTCTGAATCAAACAGTAAATTTTAAATGAAGTAAATACAAATGGTGTCTGTGGTCTCCAAATCTTAGCTCTATGAAAGCTAGTAATCCTCATTGCAAAAACAGACTATTTTATGGAAAAAACACCTCTGGAAACTTTGCTTATGTTTCGAAATCTCTCTATCTCCTTCAGTGAAGATCAAGTATTTCTCACAATTCCCTTCATGGTCACACCACCATAGAAAAGATCAGTGGAAAAGGTCAACTGTAGGTAATACAGCCACCCTCTGGTCAGCAAGTAAACAAGTGCAGAAAAAGTCTCTAGGACTGAAGGACTCTGGGTTTTAGGGATCAGCACGTAATTCACATCCCTCTTTGAGGACCGGCACAGCCAGGATGTCTTTAAAATACTCAAGTATATAATGAAAAACTAATGTCTTGACACATAGGTAAATTAAGATTACCATTCCAGCCCTGTTCTGCACTGCTTCCTAACTGTCAGTGGAGGTACAGCCCTGGCTTGCAAGACACTGCCCGGTGGAAAGCTCACCTCCAGTCCCAGCACCCTGGCACCAGGGAGCCACTGGCCTTTGGTGTGCCCTGAGAACTTTAATCATAGATGACATTTTTTTAATGCAAACTCATTTAAACCAGGGTGTGTCTACCCTTTCAGGGACCACATATGCAGAGCAATTTGCCTTTGCCCCTTCTTTTCCCACCCTCCAGCAATCTCCCCCAGCTCCCTATGAGCTTCTCACTCTGCAATACCCATGTGGAAAATATGTGGAAAAGGCAATACTGAAAGTGCTTGTGTTAATTTAACCCATTGCCTATTGTGATTCTACAGGTGAAAATCCTTGCCTTGCCCCATCAAGTAGCTTCAGGCACCTTTCAAGCTGTTTGAGCTTTTCAATCATATAGGGAACCCTTGCTGTCAAACAGCAGGAAGCCAGTTTGGGTTTACTAAGCAGTGCAATATGTGTTCCTCAGTGGAAGATCTCACAGCATGATGGTGAAAATATTAATATGTTTTAAGTATGATGATATAATTGATGCTACAAGTATATTATATATGACAGGAGCAGTGTATAATGGTACTTAAGATCCATTCTAAGGTGGATTTTGAAACCATCTCAAAGTATTTGAAGGTCATAAACACCACACAGGAAGACAAATTACTTAGGGTAGTGTAATACAGTTATAACAAGGAGAACTAGGATGCAATGGAACAAAGTAAAATTCAGGCTGCATATCGGGAAAATTTTCCGAACAGCAAAGTCTATTAGCCTGTGGAATAACCTCCCAGGGGAAGTGGTGGAAGCCCCACAGCCTGAGTCATTTAAAGCTAGACTAGAAAACATTCGAGAATAATCCTGAATTGGCAGAGAATAATCCTACATTGGCAGGGAGATGGAAAAGATGACCTAATAGGTCTTTTCCATCTCTAGCGTCTATGATTCAACCAAGGTATGCTGCTGTGTGTTATGTATCGGGGCATGCCCAGCCCATTAACTCCAAGTTCCACTTCAAAGTGGAAATCTTGAAATTGTACTTTGGCTGCGAATAACTTTGCCATTTCAGCAGACAGTGAGAGCTTTGTGTTCTTGAAACATTTGTTCATTTTTAAGGCCTGCCTAGAGAATGAGAATATTAACAATAAATTTAGAACAAGTTGTGGTTTCTTTTAAATGCTTTTCTGCCTCTTTTGATTTATATTTTTCTCTTTTCCGGCATGGCACTGCAAGACTCAGCCCTCTGACCAGGTTCCAGTTCTATCTATACATTTCCACATCTGTTCCCATCATTATCATGTTTCAGTATCTGATGCATGTGTGTTGTAGAGAGCAGCACACAGCTCACAAACAGGCCTGAAGCTTGCAAAAAAAGATGAACCTTTATAGACAAATGACTCCATAGAACATTGCTGTCCCACAGCAGTGCCAGTTCAATTTATTAACTCAATGAAACAGACTCTCAGCTTGGTGTAAGTTGCTGCAGCTCTTCGCAGCGCAGAGTTGACTGGTGTGTTTTCATTGTACTAGTGTAACTTTTTATGTGCTGCTGCTAAAACACATTGGAACAGATGCTTTAATAGACCAGATTTACCTTGTATCACTTGCACAGCACAATGCAAATGTGATCTGCCAAGAGATGTCTCGTAGGACATGTCCCATGTGCTTCCAGAAAACTGGCAGATGCATCACAGCTGCTTCCTGAGCTTTCTGTGCTGTTGGAGAAAGGCCAGAGCCACTGCTGGCACCAGTAAGCAGAGCTCCTCTCCAGTAACACAGCAACAAGTAACAGTGTCACAGCTGTCCATTGCAAAGCAGTGGGGCATGGAACAGGCAGAGGACCCAGTACATGAAGTCCTGTTGTTAAATGTACTCTGATCTTATAACAGATAAGCCCTTTAACATCAGTTCCTATGGAGATGTGTCCAATGCCCACTCCTGATTTTGGGTACCTCTGACTATTGGGAGGTGACAAGAGAAACCCAGTGCTCCATGGATCTTATTGGTCCAAGATCTTCATCTTGGCAACAAAAAGAGAATCAGTTCTAATACCAGTGCTTTGTGCTGGCCTTATTTGACACAATATAAGACACTTATTTTTCTTGGTGAGGCAAATTCACCATGGGAAACACTCATCCAAGTGCTGTGGGTATTAAAAATTCCTGACATCAAGACTGGATGGTTTCCTAGTTAAAATCAGTTACCTCAAAAGTGTGTCTGCAAGGCTGCCTTATGCTCTCACTCTTGTGGAATCTATGAGCTGTGTGAGTGTGAGGACACTCAGCAATTGTTTACAAGGCTCAGTATGTCATGCTGGAGAAGAGAATATCCTGATACTAAGCATCCAGTTCTTCTTTTCAGTCTTCTAACCCCATGTGCTTAACAAGTGACATCTGGCCCTTTCTGTCTTTACAGCAGGCATTACTCTGTCCTTTTCCAAGGAGGCCCTTAATTTTTTGCAATAGTTTTGCTCTTTATTTTGTTTTTGCTGAAACCACAGCATTTAAAGAGCCACAGAGTATTGCATTAGAGTTAAAAATGGACAAAATGAGGCTACAATGAAATAACCTCTTTCAGGACAAATACCTGTCAGTTCAGAGGTGTGCTCATCCTTCTTTCATAGAATCATAGAACCAGAATCATCAGGGATCAGAAGGGACCTCAAAAGATCACACAGTACAATCCTCCTGCCACAGCAGGATCACCCAGACCAAGTCAAGGCAGGTTTAAAACCCCGCAGGCAGCCCCCTCCCTGGGAAGAAGTTATAGAATCAGTCAGGGTTGGAAGGGACCACAGGATCACCCAATTCCAACCCCCCTGCCATTGGCAGGGACACCCCACCCTAGATCAGGCTGGCCAGAGCCTCATCCAGCCCAGCCTTAAACACGTCCAGGGTCTGGGCCCCAACCACCTCCCTGGGCAACCCATTCCAGGCTTTCACCACCCTCACCGTGAAGAACGTACTC
>VZRI01000302.1:565151-673105 GCA_013397515.1 Upupa epops
GTAAGTGCACACTGCTGGCTCATGTTGAGCCTTTTTGTCCACAAGCACCCCCAAGTCCCTCTCCTCAGGGCTACTTTCCAGCCAGTCACTGCCCAGCCTGTATCTGTGCTTAGTATTGCCTAGACCCTTCTTCTGTCATCATTCCTTCTTCTTACCTGCCAACCTACATTAGAATCAGGCTCTGTTTTTATACTGGAGGCTTTCATTGTTTAAAGGGTGCTTGACAGATATGCACTGACATATTTAGAGGAAGAAGAAGGACACAACAACTGTTCCTTGGGTCTTTGGTTTTAAATGTGTATTTTGCTATTTTGCACCTGCTATTGCCTGCTGCTTTCAATGTGGGGGGGGAGACAGGTGAGGAGTCCAAGCTCACAAAATTTCTGAGATCAGTACATTTTCTGGGTAGCAACATAAACATTACACCTGGCTCCTCACTCCTTCACCAGATATCCAATGGCTATTAAGAGTGGGATTTTTTTCAATGTCTTCATGTTTTAGCAGTGACTTCAGTGGGAGAGGGGTTATTCCACTGCACACTGAGCCCATTTGGAAAATCTCACCTTAAATAATCAAGTATAAGTTCAATATCCTGGATATTATCTGCCACATTCAACATCAGCAGCAAGTGGATCAAATTTAAGTCCAAAGTAGGAAATGGTAATCTGGAACACTCATTGCTCTCAAAGCAAGCTTCAGTGCCAGGCCTTGCCTCAACTCCCATTGCCAGATCGGGAGTGGTAATGCAATATCATTTAGGTCTCTGTGCTGCAGAATAAAAGCCTCTCCATGTGCTAAACCTTTACTGTTTAACCTACTGATGCTGGAAATGAGCACTTGATAATGTTAGAGTGATAGATTGCAGCTTTGCATGCAAGAACATTTAAGAGTAGCTCTTAGATTTTAGCCCATTTCTATGAAGAAATGATGGTGGCTTTGGGAGCGAAAGAACTGCTTAAGTTCTTATCATGCACTTTCAAAACCTGGGAGTGAAAATTCTACACAGACCAGCATCTTTCCTAATCTGGGATTAGTTGCAATTATTACAGCATCAGATTTCACTCTGATCACACTACAGGGTGACATGGATTGCGTTGGAATACACAAAATCAGGATGTGAGTGCTGTATGTTCCTGCTGCAATACATCTCCCCGAAATCTTTGTTGTGTAGAGAATTGTTGTCTGACAAGTGAATTGAAAGGGAAAGCATAGACTCTCCTAATTTTTAATTTCAATACTTAGTGCTAATTAAAAACTGTGAATGGTGGTTTCCATAATTTATAATGCCAAGTGCTTATTAACAAAAATATTTCATTATTCAGTGAGGACATAAAAAAATAAATTGACATCTTGGCAGTCATTCAATGTTTTGGGGATCTATTTTATAAGATATTTTACTGATGAAAATGTGTCTTAAAGCTTAGCAATATGTTTGGCTCTGGTCTTTGGCAGCAGAAAAGCAAGAATCTGAAAGCCAGAAAAGTCCCCAGAGCATGCATCTATGTTCCTGCTGTAGGTCTTTAGAGTTCTCCTTTTACAGACAATTGAAAAAATATTTCAGTGGCTGTTTTCTGAGGCATTTTCATTTGTATATGAGCAAATCTCACGTTTCTATGATCAGACTTTGCCACATTTACCTCATTTCTCTGAAATTATTTGCAAGAAATAGCATTGATTCTTTAAGCTGACATGGTAAAAGTTTAACACTGTTTTCACAGATCCATTACATTTCTGGGAAGTTTTGTGTTGACTAATAAAAATCATAAGGGGAGAATCACTTATGTAATGTATGGTTTACTTTGAAGTTAAGTCTATTACACATGGCATGGTTGCAGAGAATACTTGGGCTATGTATGCACGTTAAACTTTCCTGAAAATTGCTGAATCTCTAAACATAAAGACGTATTAGATCTCAATCTAATTAAACCCATTATAAGCAGAGCTTAGCATTTAAAAGGATAATGTAAAACAGTGCTAATAATGAATGGCAAAATATTACTCCAGTATATATATATCAGAAATCCTCTCTGTGATAGTTTTGTAGTACTTAGGAAGATAGCTTTGAGTACTTCTGGTAAACACTTGTCTGAATGTTGAAGTATCTTTACTGTAGCATAAAAATAAAAGGAACTAGCACTCAGGAATCACTAAAGCAAATACAGAAAGGGCAATGGCTCAACAGTCAGGAGAGTTAATCCTGATTTTAATGCTTCATGGATGTAGTGATTTGGATTTTCCATCATCTATATTGAAATTTGAGAGGCAGGTCCATGGCATATGTGTTCCAATCTGGAAAGACCTGTTGTATTTTCCTGCATTATAACTATTCTTTTCTCATTGCTTATTAGTTTAATTGTTTAATTTTGTGTCAGAAACTGTGTTACACCATGGCATTAAAGTTTCTGATGTCTAATTGCCTAATACAGTGAAGCACTGTTATTCAAAGTTCTGCTTTAAAACTTTTTCTTTTAATTTTCTTTCCTAATAAAAATCTTAGCTAGGTAATATTGTAAATGAAATTTTCTGCTCTTTTTTGTCTTCCTTATTTCTGCTCTCTGACTTCTACACTTTTGGAGACAGTAGTGCTAAGAAAATTACTGCAAGACTACTTTTCCAATCTCTTTTCCATTCACAGTCACCCTACACCACATTTAATCTTGTTCAGTAACAGGAAAGAAGCTCAATGACAACTAATTAACAACAAACAATATTCTAACTAGCAAGGCGTGTGCTTATTCTTACCACTTTGTTTCCATGTCACACCCATCCTCTCATGGTTCTGTTTATTTCTTGGACAATAAATTCTCTTTAGCACTGTCTTTTCCTGTGTTTTGAAAACACTTGTGTGCTTTTGTTTTCACTTCTACAATATAAAAAATTTATACTTATTTTTCAGAAGTGAATAAAAAGTAGAGTGTTGCAAAGGCAGGGAGGTGGAAGGTTATCTCTATGAACTGGGATGGCTTGCAGCCTGTAACAGATGTTCTTGCAACAGCTGAGAAGAAACTAATAGCTAAACAAAGAGATATCACACTGCATGTGCTTGGACAATAGGGTCTTAGCCCTCGAGTCTCCAGATAGCTGCATGCATTTAAACAAGACATTCCAAAGGTTGCATTACATATAATTTGAGTGTCAGACAGAATTATGTACAATCCCAGGCTCCCCTTTTCTAAAAGCTCAGGTGTTCATGCCAGTGGTACAGAGGTGAGATATAGCAGGTTGCTAGCACAGTGAACCACATTCTGAGCAGGAAAAGGTTATGTCCCATGGAGAATACTGTCTTGAAATGTGCTTGGCCAGCTTGCAATTTTTTGTTAGAGTGGCTCATTGCAGAGTATTAATATTTTCTTTCTGAGTAGCTTAGGACAGAAGAGCTTTAGCAGTGTTCAAATGGGCAGAATCTATCCTTTATCTTTTCCAAACAAGGCACCAAACTCTTAATGGAGACCTCCCTGTACAGTAGATGAGTATGAAATTCCACCTCAATCCCAAAGCAGTCAGTTCCTGGGCTGCATGATACTCATTTTAGGAGGTGTGTGTTCCAAATCACACTGCTTCTTGAGAGCATTGTCAGGCTGTTCTTTAAGAGTTTATATTTATCAAAAACTGGATCTTTTTTGTTTTAGAAAATATATTTTATTGTGTTGTTAAGACAGTTTCTGTTTTTATATAGCCATGGAGCAGAAGTGAGGGTAAAAATGAAGAGGCAGAACTCTGTGCCAAGAAAAACTTTAATATTCCTCAAACTTATGTGATCTGAAATATGTCATCATCATCTGTGTCATTAAGTGCTTGTGGGAGATTGCAAATCTTCAGGCAAGTGCTAAGTGCTGCTTTCTATTTTCCTCTAAGTCAGTTATAAGAATTCTCTGAAGTGTGGGGAATATAAATATTGTCCACATATGATAGCAGACCTTGCATTTGCTTCTGTTTCACTGAACCACAAACTACTGAGGCTGGAAGAAACCTCCTAGGTCATCTAGTTCACTCCCAGCTCCTGTAGGATCAGCTGAAGCAGGTGGGCCAGGCACATCTCTACTCAGGTTTTGAGTACCTCTATGCAGATATTAATTTGAATAAAGTTGGCCACAAAATAAAAAAAGCCTAAACTGATGGAAGGCAGGAAGCATGGTGAGCTGAGACCAAGTGGAAAAAGCTACTGTGTGCAGAAAAAATACATACCCTGTTGTTGTCTGTAAGGACAAAGGCAGGCAAAAGGCTGAGAACCACATCTATTTCTGTATGGAAAATATGTCAGAGGTATATTTTTCATCTCATAGATGTTCTTGAGATCCTTGTGAAATGAGGTATTGCACTGAATGTAAGCCACATGACACAGGGCCTGGAAACATCTAAGACCGTACTGAAGGCAGAAATGTGCTTATCATGTTTTCTCATTAGAACAACACATTGCTATCAAGAGATCTTGCATTGTATTCACTCTCTCCCAGAAGATACTCTCTTTCTGTTGCACCAGCAGCAGGAGCCTCTCACAAATAGAGAGCATGGTCATGGGCAGGGGAATGGACTTGCAGTTGTGAAATATAGGGTAACATTAACAATCTATAAGGTCTGCACCGTAGCACAGGGCTGTGTCCATTGGCCATTGCTCATTGCAGGAGTATTTGCCTGTCTAGAAACCTATCTGTAGAAATATGCTACTGTGTGATGCCCTTAACAAGCAGCAGTCACAGAAACACCAGTGCACTCTGAACAAAGACTTCTTCAAAGAGGTGTTTAGGTGGTCTTGTTTGTTTTCACTCTGAATGTAAAACCTTTTAGAAATAATTCCCTGTGAAGAGCTTTTTCTTAGAATGAAAGTCTTCTTGTATTTTCCTTTAATAGAAAACAAATAAAAGTATATGATTTTACATGTCTGCAGAAAGTACAATATAATGTTACAAACAACTTTGTGGAAGCAATCAGTCTGAGAGCACAGTTTGGATGAAGGCACACAAAGGGTTACAGCACAAGTCCCTAGTCATGTGAATGACTTGTGACATTTGACTGTAAAAATGTGAGCTGACTAAATACCTTTACTGACTGAGGTCAATAAAATTATTGACTTTCAAGTGAACAGGCTGGCAGAAAACACTTCAGAGGGATCCCATTATGTCTGAAGAATATCTTCCAGCTGGAGTGATGCTGTCTATAACATGTTGCTTTCTACCTGGAAGAAAAGAAAGAACTAGGATAGGGGAAATAGGAAGGTCCTTTCTGTCAAAGCCATGAAAGAAGGCCAGTGACACAATGGAAAATAATATCAGAATGGTTGAAAAAGCCCTATTTTTTCCCCATCACACTGATTTCAGTAATCATGAATCATACTGTTGTGCAAACATACATCTGGCATTCTTTCCTCCAGTACTGAGTGTCCACATGTGTCTGAGTATATGACACTCTGCGCTTGTCAAAGGTCCTCAGATTTTTTCTAACACATCAGTTCAGTGACAGCACAATTGGCTCAAGAAGAAGCGTAATTAGCAATGGCAAGTTTAATAGTGCTTTATGATTGCCTTCTATTAACATAGGATCTCAAGAAAGCATGACAACACTAACAATCAAAATTAACCAGCATAGAGGCAAACATTGGACCAGAGAGAGAGATCACTTCCAGGTGTGACAGGGGATTGCATTTCTTACTGATTCTGGAAGAAAAGTGAGGTTGCATGTCTTTCAGAAAAAGAAAAAATGTAATGCAAGACTACAGTGAATTTTCTGAAAAAAATGCTGGAACAAATGTCTTTGAAAGTCCATGTTTTGAACAAGCATGAGAAGGCAGAAGCAGTAAGGGTATTGTGTTACTTATTGTCTCCACAAACACGCAATAAAACAATTTAACAGCTCCAATCATCATATAGGCAATATACAGAACATCACTGGACTTCTTTTCTGGAAGTGCTCTGGAAACTTCTTAATTAGGGACAAGGGTAACTAAAGGACTTTCAGACTATTTAAATGGTAATACCTGGTTCCTCTATACTAACAGCTAGTACAAGTCTTCTGGGATGAGGAACTATGGGGAAAACACAAACCTCATGGCTGCATATCATATCAAATAAAAGTGTCTCAGATATGAAGGAGCTGTATGGAAATTATAAAATCCTACTCATTACATTTTGTTTGTGTATGTTTATCAAATACAAATTATGAAATCAGTAGTGATGACTGAAGGTTTCTTGGTTTCATGAAGGCACTCAAGTTTCTTTTGGTGACCCAGGCAGGAGATGAGACAGCACAAAGGCATATGGGTGTGTGAGCTGATCACTGAGGGTATAAGCAAGGCATGCTAAGCCACTGTCCCCAGCCTCTTGCAATAGTCTTTGCTGTCCCCATCTCTGTTCCTACCCCTCCTCACATGTAGAAGCAACAGAGTTTGAGAAAGATGCACACACAAAATATCCTTGTTCAGCATAACGTATTCAGCAGCTTGTCTTCTTGGACAAGCTACATCAAGGTGCCCCTCTCGGCAGGTACCACTTCCAGCAGTGCACAACACCAAAGCATGGGGGGTTTTTCTGTCTGAAGACCATTTGGGCACAGTGCACCACCTGTTAGCCAAAGAACAGCAACACAAAATCAGGTCCCTGTACTTGTCAAGAAGCCTGGATATGAGCTGTGGCTTGTCTGCTGGGCAAGTCCCTTCTCTCTTCTGTTTCCCGTCTTAATTTTCATCTGCCAAGTCTATTCAGACTGCTGTGCTTCTGAGTCAGGGACTGCATGCTAGCACAGTCATGGTTCTGGCTGGGATAGCATTAAAAATTGTATGATGCATCCTGAATAAAACACATGCATAGCAAGTAGATTTGGTGCCTGCCTCATTGTCACCAGTCGTCCCTTGTCACTGTGGTCCATCAGCTAAGGTCCTTGCCAAGACTGGCAGATTTAAGTAGGGATTAGTCACTGAGATAACAGCAAACCATTTTTGGAAAAGGAAAAAGCCTTTTGAAGTGGACTGATTGTGATGTCAGGCAACATGACACAGGGAGAACACTTGTGTGTGTGGTGAGTTCCCATCAGGGGCTCTGCTTCACCCCTTGCATCTGCACTTACAAAGTCAGATTGATTGGGGTGTGTGTAGTTTACACATTAATACAATGTAAGAACAACCTCCATCCTGTTCCAACACCTCAGGAGATAAAAGATTACTGCTGTCAGATACTCAGATAAACCAGGATGCCTTAGGTAACAAAGGATAATTGTGTTAGGCAGTAAATCATACATAGACAAACCTAGTAGAGTTAGATACCCATTAACAAGTGTATTTGGCATCACTTAACCAATTTCATTTTTATGATATAGTGTTAAATTTCATTTACATCCATGAAGTGTTTTTTACAGTATTTAAATGCTGTCTAAGGTTTACTGGCTGTTGACCGAGGAGATGAATATATGAACTTCTACATGGTAGGCTACAGCATTCATCTGTCCTCTGTCTCAGGAATATTTTCATTCTTGTTCCTTTTTCTTAAAAAAAAAAATAATAAATCTGTCACAAATGGCCAAGCCTCTGCATTTCTCACTTGACAACGTTCAAAAGTATACACATTCTGTACACTAAAAATCCTTTTGGGCTGAGGAGGCTGAACCTCCCTGGAGGTAACCAGCACTGGGCCAAAGTCCAAATCTATCAAAAAGAGATTGTGTTAACATGAGAAATTTTTGAATCAAGATATGTACACAGTGTGTTTAAGTTGAGAAATTTCTGTTAAAAACAATAAAATTTGCAAACTCACTAAAAAGATGAAATTATGCAAAGGAATTGTAGTGTTGCACGAGGGGGCATATTTGTCCATTTGCTTCACTCCATAAGGCACAACCAGGAAAGCTCTATAACACGCTGTGAGGTCCAAATGTCAGACGTTCCTGAAGGTTCTTTGTTAGTCAAGACCCTTCATTTTTGAAGAAGAATTCACATTCTGTTATATATAAAATACTGTGAAATGGACCTTATGTACAGAGCAGTAATTATAGTTCTGGCAGAACCACAGCTTTATTAATTGACTGCAGAATTTTTAGGGTTTTTGTAGAGTTTTGTATATGCTTTTAATAAAATTTAAGACCTATTTTTCATGGCTATGACAGCTCCAATATTGAGCAGACTCAGGGCATGTCTGCATGCCTGCTACACAGCCAAGAGCAATGACTCTGGCAATCCAGTTCTGAATTTTGACCATGCCAGCATATCTGTGCATATATCTGAACATCTACATCTATTTCTACCTCTATCTCTAAATCTGTTAACTATAAAAGCATCTTGAAAAGCATTGGAACAGACTGCCCAGGGAAGTGGTTGAATTGCCATCCTTGGATGTGTTTAAAAGTCATGTAGATATAGAACCTAAGGACACGGTTTAGTGGTGGGCATGGGACAGTTAGGACTTGACGATCTTGAACGTCTTTTCCAAAGTAAACAACTCTGTGATTCTATCTATTTGTCTATGTATCTATTTATATCATCTGTATCTACATCTATTTGCATACTTACAAGTACATCATGCCTACATGTATCTAGTTTTCTATGCTGTGACCATCATATCCGCAGCCTTGTATTGTGACTTAATCTCACCCTGGCACACATTCAACAGCATCTCCAGGAGGTAAATGCCACTTCATGAATCACCATCAGATACAGCTTCCTGCAGCACCTTCCTGACCAACTCCCAGCCAAGCTGTACCCCAGCCACCCCATCCTGCCTCACCAGCTGTTTTGGCAGTTGGCCACCCCATTACCTACAAAATGCCGTTTTGTTTGTTACAGGAAACAGACAGCTGTCAGTCACTTCATGGCATTAAATATCCTCTTCAATATCTAAAGTAGTCTGATTTACAAAGTAAATTAAGAACATTGTTCTTTATGACAAAAATTATTTACATTGACATTTAAAGAAAATGAATCTGTTACGAATTGTATGAGCCATTATCCGACCTGCTTTAAATAATCAACAAGAAAGGGTTAATAGAACAGGCCAATAATTTATTAAATGTTATTTACAAAATTTTTCTCTAAAGCTTTAGCAAGAATTCCAATTCTTATGTTGTCTGGCAGAGACCAGACAGGGTTCCTTGTGTATATTGTTTTGTACTCTAAGCATGTTACAAATTAACTGTTAGGTGTTTAGAACTTGCAAAACAATCTATTTGAAAGAGAGCCTGGCAACATGAGATGTGATTTGTGGGAAAGAAATAAAAAAAAAAAGAAGAAGAAAAAAACCTGGAATCTTGTTGGCTTTTCTTTAAAGTCAGATAGTCATAAATGACTTGACTGAAAGGATAAATAATATTTGTACTGCACGTTTGGATACAGAATGCCACCCACAGATCAAAGATTACACTCACACAGATTTGCAAACCTAAATATGAAATTATATTATAGAGCTAGAAGTCAATCTACTCACATGTGTGCAATCCATATTTTGTAGATATTTAACACTAGTTTGACAATAACATTTTGGACAAAACCTTAATAAAACAGCTAAAGGGTTTTGACTGCAATGAGTATTGATGCTGAGTTTTCTCTGTTGTTCAGACACAGGACATTAGAAGACCTTGAACACACATGACAAAAGAGTCCCTGTGCTGGGAAATAGTCTCTGGCAAGCTTTGTGTATGTAAGCATAGCATGCTGTCCACCACTGGGACATAACTGAGCTGGACATAGAAGCAGGATGTCAACTTGCTTTGCAGTCCTGTAATAATCAGATGGGGCTAAAACTTAGACTTACCTATTATTCACATATTCACAAATGAGTTGAAATGCATTTGTACTGAATGTTTAATTCTCATCACATACTCTTCCACTGTGGAAACATGTAAGTGCCAATGATTGATGAAACCTAGAGATACACAAATACAAAAAGTAAAAGGAGGTGATGTCCCAACAATCAGACTGTGATGACTGGAAAAATAAAATAAAAAATGAGGGTATGGGATTCCCTTTCACACACAGTATGGATTCTTGAAGTGCTCCCAAGCTGTCCAACTGGCTGAAGATTAAAGACTGGATGGAAGCTCAGTCTGCAGAGTTTTCCTTGGGTATTGTTTACTTCTATCTGTGGGAGCTAAAGCCACAGCAGACACAGACACAACACTGTCCAGTTCACTGGCACCCATTAAATGGAATGTAATATGAAGGTGCGTACTACTGCTTGTCAGTTTTAAATTTGGATAAACCACATGATACATCATGGCAGCAGGGAGTCTGCATATATTTAACATATATAGAGAGACAGCATTACTACCAGAACCGAAGTTCCTTCTGGAATTGGCAGGAGAAGTTTGTAAAATGATTCACCTACACCCAAAAAGTGTATCTGAATCTTTCTTTTCCCTTTTTTGTTTTGGCAACATATCTCAAAACTAGAGGAAAATGTTTTCAAGTCATTTGAACATTTTTGTCTATGTGAAAATCTTCAAAAATTCTCAAAGTGGGTAAGAATCTAGCATTTCTTGGACTTATAAAAACTAAGGTGGAAGTTTCTTAAGAAGAGCAAAAAAGTATTTTCAAGTTTGCTTTTCTTATGAAATGTCAGTAATTCTGTTCAATAAGAATTGAATTAGCTCTATCTAAATTCAACTGAAAATTGAATTAACTCTTTTAGAGTTAGATGCTCCAGAATAAAATGACAAATTGGTTACGGAAAAGCATTCAATTGTGCTCTAAATTTATTGCAGAATAAAAGCATGGCATTAATGCAGAAAAGGAATGATCTCTATATCTATGCATTAAAAATTGATGCAAGAATTTGATGAGATGCTACATTGTGGTACCATATAGCCAACTCCACTTCTATTTATATCTATTTACCTATACTAACTTCTAACTTCCTTTCGTGTAAAAACTAGAGTTTGTGGATACTTAGTGGATAAATTACCATCCATGTCTAACAATTTTCTTCACTACTTGTTTGAGTTCTTGGCATTCTTTTATTTGTTAAGCATAACAATAAAAGCAAAACAACGTTCTTCAGTCCTTTTTTAGTGAACTACTTTCTGCTTATCTGTTACCTTTGCAAAGGTTCGCACCATAACCAGGTCACTGTACCTGCCAGTTGTTGTCTTGCAATGTTTTCATCTTGTCTTTTGGCTCTTGGGCAGAAAAAGTGATCCAGCAACAAGCAATTCAAATAATGGCTTGAATATTTTCAACACAGCTAGCTTCTTCCCCAGGTAGTTCTTAGGTTTCTTCACTGGAACTAAGTGCCCAAATAGGTCTCATTGTTTCATGGTGATGAGAGTTCCAACGTATAGGGAATGTTGGTGAAAGAAAAATAGATTTCCTTCTGGAAACTCTACAAGGTCCAAACAGCAGCACAAAACAGCAGAATAGGGACATGAAATTAGTCAAGGTCCATGAACCAACAAAATTATATTGATGCACGGCCTCTCCAAATGCTACATGTGAGAACAGGCTAACATGCAACTATTTACAAGCTACTTAACTGAACCATTGCAGAGTGCTTTCTTTCTTGAGTCCTTATTTCTTAATTATTGTGTCCAGAGCAGCCTGGACACAAGCCACCAATACTTGGAATACATGGGATTGTACCTACTTTCCTTGGGTCTGAGTTTTAGTCTCTCTTTTAAATGTGCAGTGGATAGTGTATAACTAGTAAAAAACCATTTTATTTCATAGGATCATAGAATCTTTAGGGATTGGAAGGGACCTTGAAAGATCATCTAGTCCAATCCCCCTGCTACAGCAGGGTCACCTAGATCAAGTTGCACAGGAACAGGTCCATGAGGGTCTTGAACCTCTCCAAAGAAGGAGACTCCACAACCACCCTGGGCAGCCTGTTCCAATGCTTTGTCACCCTCACTGTGAAGAAATTCCTTCTGATATTTGTATGGAACTTCCTCTGTTCCAGCTTGCACCTATTGCCCCTTGCCCTATCACCAGATGACCTTGAGAAGAGCCTGACTCCATATTCCTGACACCTACCCCTCATATTTTTATAGACATGAATGAGGTCCCCCCTCAGCCTCCTCTTCTCCAAGCTCAAGAGACCCAACTCCCTCAGCCTTTCCTCATAAGGGTGGTGTTTTACTTCCTTCATCATCTTCATTGCTCAACGCCAGACACGCTCCATCAGCTCTGTGTCCTTCTTGAACTGAAGGGCTCAGAACTGGACACAATACTCTAGAGGCAAGGCAACCTCACTAGTGCATAGTAGAGAGGGAGAAGAACCTCACTTGATCTGCTAACCACCCCCCTTCTAATTCCCCCCCAGGATGTTTTTGGCCCTCTTGGCATAAGAGCACATTGCTATCTCATAGTAATTTTGCTGTCCACTTAGGTGAACAGTGAGAATTGCAAAAGCATTCAGGTAGCATAAAGGCTTTCATCTTCAGATAGGCAGTTCAGTAACAGCATATATGAAGCCTAGCATTAACTGGTGTGAGACAAGAAGGGAGGTGTCTGCCTGTGTATGAAAGCAAATACTCTTGGCTGTTCACAGCCACTGGGAGCACTGAGATGCTCACACACATGCACACACATACATGGAGCTCAAGAGCTCAACACTTTGCTTAAACATTACCAAATGATAACACTTTAATAAATATCAAAATACAACATCATATCTGTGTGGGGATGTTAAAAATAAGTAGTGAATGAGGAAGATGGTGTCTCATTAGCACAGTAAATTCCAGAGTTTTAAATACATATCATATGAGGAATAGGAAAGCTGAGACCGAAACGTTTTCCTTGTTGTGACATAGAAAGAAGTGAGAATTAGGCTATGCACCTCCAGGTAAACAAATAAATCTGTAGCTTTTCAGTGTGGTTCCTGACAAAATGAATTGCTACCCACGTATACTCTGACAACCTGGTGTAGAGCCTCTAATAAGTCATGGGTATTAACTCCACATTGGGAGAGTATCCACACTGTCTACTCCAGGGGACCGATCCTGCCATAGCACTGTACATGCAGGCGATGCAGTGTGCCTTCCATTAGCATGGTTTTAATTGGCAATTGAATGTACACAGCTCCTCACAGAACCAGACTAGAACAAGTGTTTATAATATAAAACATGGGAAAGCAATTTGCCTCCAAAACATTAGTATGACTTGCTAAATAATCTATTACAGCAAGGAACATGGAACATTAGTGCTTGTTGGAAGGAGCAAGCCAACTACACTGTACCTTTTAAATCACAGTGATAGGTTCCCGAGGAATGGTGTACATATGCAACAAAACTCATCACTTAAACCTGTCATCTCCCTAGACATATGGCGATCTATGGATTACGTGGTTCGCACTGTATCTCATTAAACAGTGTTATTTTTTATGACCTTTTTTTTTTAGGATACTAAACATACTAACCCACAGGGGTGAAGCTGTAATAGAATAAGAGTTAAAATAGTTCAGGGAAAGTAAGGTGTTCATAAACTGCCGACAGACAGTATGGATAGTCCCATCCAATCTTTTTGTTGTTGCTGTTGCCTTTCTAACAATTGGCTAGGACTCAAGGTCATGTTACACTAATGATAAGCATTTTTATGGGATTTTTTTGATGGGCTGGTGTCATTTCTCCACCTCTGATCAAATAATGACCCTGAAGAAGAGAGGCTCCAACGTGAGAGTTTTGAAGAGTATTAATCAAATGAGTAATGAAGAGTAGAGAGAAGAATTCACATGTTGACTATCTCCTCTTCCCTCTTTTCTGTTCCATATTTGAAAGCCTGGTACTGTAATTAGTATGCCTGATTTGTTCTTGTACAAGCACCCAGGAGAATAACCCAGGAGAGAAAACGTCTGGTTACCTAGTGAAAGAACATATAATGTCAGCTCTAAAACAAATTAAAATTATGAGTTGTGTCCAAGAAGCCATGAGATCAGTGTGGAAATCACACAGCTTTTTGTCTGTATGTCAATAATATGTTTGGGTTCACTGTATCTGCTGCCTTGTTTTCAAGATTTTAAAATTACATTTTCAGACAACTCCTCTCCCCATGGCTCCAGCTCAATGTGTTTTTCTGCATATATTACAATATGTGTGAAGCAATTGCTCAAGATAAGTAGGTTGGTAAGGGACAAAGTCCTCACCCAAGCATGCACTTCCTCACAGCATCCACAGTTGCTTGCAGCATGATCGCTCTAGATCAGACGTCCCTTCCACTCTCTTCTTCCTGGCAGGTACGAAGTTTGCCAAAATGCTGGGAAGTTGGATTTCAATGCATAGGTGAGAAGACAGGCTCTTGTTTAAATTCAGAAATGGGGTATGTGCATATAGAAGAGCTCCCAAAGTAGCTGAGAGAAACTGAGACTTATTCCAGAAGAATTTATATTTCCACCTAAGGTTCTAACAGTGTCCCCTTAAAATATTTAATGTTTGTGAACCACAACCTTATGCAATTGCACAGTGCTTTGTATATCCTATGGATTACACAGATTAATATAGTACTGTCCTAGAGCAGAGGTCTTCATGAAACATCATGATTCCAGCAGCCATAGACAGAGCCAGTATTATGAGATTCCAGATGAAACCAGAAGTAGAAAACAAAGCAATACAGGTAGGAATTGATCACCATCAATATTCAGCAAGTGACAAACAAACTCATTAGGACTACACTGTGACAGCTTGGACAGCAGCAGTAACTCAAGTGACCTGCAGTCCCTAGGGAGGCTTGCAAAGGGAACATTTCTCTGAGGTGACACTAGCATGTTCTTTCCTAATTTGAAAGGGTGTCCTTTTAAAATTAATGTGTGTTGGTAGTTCTTGACCTTTCTGGGATAATCCACAATAGTCAGAAGTAGAGAGGGAGCCAAGCCTACACCCATTCCCTGACCTTGCACATCTGCTGTGGGAAGTCTGCTCCCAGCAATCAGGATCCAAAGCCTGTGTAACACACACAGGATAATAAGGGAATTTCCTGATTTTTTTATTCTTCTCTCAGTCCAAGTCACAACCAAGTCCCAAGAGTTGTCTTATTAGAAAGCTGAATTTATTGCTGATGTTCCTTTTACTGTAAAAGGGTAGCTCAAACAGTTCTCTGCAAATGACAAGTGCTTGAAAGTCATACAGTGTGTCACAGGACAAAAAACTCTTGTGCAAAATTAAACAAATGCCCTGATAAGCAGAGCTGGGGTCTCAGGTTTTAGACCCATTCATTTTAAAGACTAAGCATTTGATTCCTTCTCATGGAGCTTTGTGAAGAGATAACTGACATCAGTTCTCCTTGTGTCTTTGCAGTCGTTGTAACCTCATTACTCTGTGAATTATCTTGGCAGTTAGTAATTTTTTAGGTTTAGTTGGTGCCATCTCGTCTGTAGAGCTCTACGGTTGAAAGTAGAACAAAAAGAAAGGTCACAGCATGAGGGCACTCAGAGGATTCCTTTTATTTCATAATTGTTCATTTTCTACTACTTGGTTTTGTTTCTTGGCAGCTCCATGATTTCATCCTGCCCATGCAGCTCATGTGAGTGTCCCGTGAATGCTAGAACAGTTCTCTTTCTTCTTTCATGCTGTCTGTTTTTATGATTTCTACTGAAGCTCTGTAATTGGGGTGAGGTAACACACCCTCATGACTCAAAACAGCTAATTTCCAAAAGCACAATAATCAAGAAGCCTAGCAGCACACATTGGCTTGTCACTAGAAGTTGATATTCAGCAATGAACTATGAGAGGATTGAAGTAAAAGATTTTACCCTCCTTCCCTCATCCCCATCTCTCTTTAGAAAATAAATGCCTGATTCATGCAAAAATAATGTACGAACCATTTGCACTGCATTAAAAAAATCTGCTTGTTATTCTGAGACAATCCTGCCTTCTTCTGCCCAGAATCACACTGCTCTGCTCCACATAATTTAGGGGTGAGCCAAAAATATAAGGCCATATTTGCCAAGATATAGAAGCTAAAATTACACAAACATTGGGATAAAAATGAGAAAATGCAGTTTCTAATAGGCTTTAGAGCAACTACAAGAGCAGGAGCAACATTCTTACAGCAACTGCTTCCCAGTGGCAAGGATCATTTCTATATATGCAGTAATTGCCATTAAATGTTATGCTGTCACTTGCCAACAGCCTCTACAGAGCAGTATCAGCATGACCACAGCATTCCACTGCACTTAAAATAGAAATTAGCAGCGGTAGGTTCATTCTTATGGTCTAAGGGTGGGTAAAATTACTGGCCGTGGCAAGGTCACTGGAAGTGAAATGGCTTCTTTGTTCCACATCCATTGTACCAGGGAGGAGGTAGCTGCACATAGACTGTCTCAGAAATGTGCACCCGTACTTCATCTTTTGGAGCTCTGCTGCTTGTTTGATGGACATTCCACTATCAAGAAGACTGGTTAGTCATCAACATTTGTGAAGCACTGTTTTCTCATGAGATGCAAGGAACTCCAGAAAAATAAAGTATTATTAAAGCAAATTACCAAGCTGACATGCTCAACCTTCTATTGTTTTCTGTGTTTAATTTTCATCTTTAGCTGAATTCAGTGGGTTTTCAACATATGCTTCAGGTTAAACAGACTTGAAAGCCGTTTCTGAATTGTGATGCTTTCTAAATTAGGAGCCACATTAATTGCTTCTCTTGCAGAGTGGAATTTAATTTGTTTGGCATATTCTAAACCTCTTTCCAGGAATAAGTTAAAATCTGATTGCATGCATTCCCAACTTGTATGAAACTCTTCTTGCACAGATTGCTTTCTTCTTCACAAATCCCTGTTGGATTCATGAGTTCTTTCTCTTCATATATTTTTATGCCTTTTAGGTCTAAGTTCACTTCTGAAGTCAAATGGGTGAAATGCTGTTGACTTTCTAGTGATTCTGAAAGTGTAATTTTCTCTATCATAAAAATTGACATGTTTCCTGTTACTTATTTTGATTTTTTTTCCTCTGTCCATAGAATTTTCTATCTGGGATACAATTTTCTAATCCTTCTGTAAGCCCATGTATTTTGTTTCACCTTCTAAGGAAATCTAATATAGTCAATCTGCAGTATTCTCTCTTGGAGACAGATGATCTAAAGTTTACTTCTCAGTAAAGAAATCATTGGCAAACCATCAGCCTGCACATATCCACCTGAGAATGAGGAAGGTGCTACAGTTTAAGTTATTATCATATGAAATCACCATCATATGTGTGAACTTCTTGCAGTTGAGAAGACAGCCTTTTTTGCCATGCAAAAGAGCAAAGTGTAGTGATCCCTGGAGTTCTTTTGCAGGGTTAAGAACAGAAGCTAGTCATGGCCTGAGAAAAAAAAAAAAGAGAGAAGTCAAGTAGATTTTTTTAACAGCAGAACAAAGTACAAAGCTTGTGCTTTTGCTGTTTTGTCCCAGAGGAACAGTGAAGTCTATACAGCCAGAGACTATGCAAGAACAAAAGCAAAGGCATTGTGGATAAAGTTACATGCTGATAATAACTCACGCTATGTTATTATTGACGTTAAAAAATTAGGATCATTTCTCTTTGTTAGGTCAGTATTTCCAGTGGCTTTATAATAAAGAACTCCTTTTCCTCTGAAACAACCATGCAGTTCTATGTGTTCCACGTATAGTAGGAGGCTATTGGAAAATTCCTTTGTTTTTGTTTTTTTATTTCCTAACAAACCTCTGGATCAATTGTTCCTTCTTCTTCCTCCTAGAAAGCACTGAATATTTTGCTACAGATGCTGAAGACTTTTAGGCTATCCTGAAAAATGTTGTTTGGAAAAGTCTCTTATATTAGTGGCAAATTTATTAGCCACATATAATACTGTTTGAAAGCACCCAGCTAAAAATGATCGGGACATTTTCTTTGTCGAGGCAACAGTTGAGGCAGTGAGGAAGAAAGGCAGGGAGAGTCAGGATTAGGGATGAAGTGTGTTCCTGAAAGGGCTGCCTGCGTCTGCTGCCTCCATGCATATTATTTTAGGAAGCGGGATGGAAGTGCTGAGTGCCACAGCAGTGATATATTTGTACTTCACCAAATAATATTAGATACATATGGTGCCTTTGACATTGAAACTTTACCCAAAAACTTCAGAAACCTTGGGTCAAGTTTTTTTCCTCACAGAAGAAATTGCACAGTAGTTCTACTGTACTAATTCCAGTAGAAGAATTTACAAATTATTTTTGGAGTAACAGAAAAGGATTAGTTCTCAGCCTGCTCTCAAACATTTTTGCTTGATGAACTATGGAGATACTTAAGGTAGCTCTAATTGAATTATCTCAATTGACTATTAATTGAATTATCAGTACTCAGAACAGCATGCAACACAGTACCGACTAATTCTCATCTGCATTAGTGTTTCTGTTGATAAAGGATTTCAAAAAAGTAACCTGGGAGGAGAAATTTGAAGAATCCAAAATATTGGATTTTTTTTAAGTTGTCATCTCTCTATTTATTTACATTTTGAAAATCCTAAAATTCATGTAACTTCAGGTGACATGAACTATTTCCATTGAACCCAAAATAAATTTCTTATTTTTTGTGTGATTGGCACATCATCAAAATAAAAAAAGGAAGAAATGCAGTGATCAATCCAAAGCCTTTCTCAGCTCAAGAAACTCTTTGAAGCCAGACAAAAATGGGAGAGGGATTTTACTGGAAAGTGGGAGGGAAAGTGCATAGGATAATAGAGGTTAGAAGTTCTGTAAGAGGAAGGTCGGTAAAAGCAGGACCATGAGGGTATTTCACTAGTGCTTGGATCATTGTTAGACTGTAGTGCTTCTCTCACTAAGTCATTGTGGCAAGTGTTATGTACATAGTACTGAACATAAAATAATTACTAATAGTCATGCTCTCATAAATTGCTCAAGTGTTTATGTACATAGTACTGAACATAAAATAATTACTAATAGTCATGCTCTCATAAATTGCTCAGAAGAGTTACTGAGTCAATACAGCTGATAAATACAAAAGGCCTTCTGAATCTGTAACAAATAAACTGAATTCAGGAAATCTACTCAAATTCTAGTAATTTTTTTTCTTCTGAGGCCTTAAATTATCTTTTGTAGAATACTGTTAACAGAAGGAAATCTTCTTTGAATGACTTACAAGGAGATTTTAGCTTGTGCAGTATTCTCAAAGATATGCACTCAGAATTATAATAAATGAAATTGTAATAATGATTTATTAATTAGCTGAGAGTGTCATCACGTTTTTCTATAGCAAATTTAAATGGCAACCCCACTGGAGTCTGTTTTGTCTCATGATCTCCTTTTCAATAAAATCCAGCAGAGACACTTTGTTGGCCATCTGAGATACTTTTATCTTTGCCTTCAAGGACCCTGGGGAAATGGAAACAGGGAAAGGGTATGGAAAGAGAATTTGTACCTCATGACTTTGAGAGTTTTCTTCAAGCCCTGCATTTTTCCTCCCACTGTTTTCCTGTTGTGTAACATATTGAGAGAAAGAAAGAAAGGAGTGGAAAGGGAGAGAGAGAGAAGAAGGAGTTTTCGTTTAAAATTTTTCCAATGCCTAAACAAAACAAAGGAATTATCTTTTATCTTTTATATATTCTGAGTCAAAATTAGAGATGGATTTTTCCAAAGTATCATGTGAAAAAAGTGAGCTAGTGTTCATGTATTTATAGCAATTAATCTCCAATCAGTAATTTAAGTAAAACAGGTGAAGGAAAGGGTTTCAGTACACAGGGAAACAATGTTCCTAGAAACACTCAACTGTACACCTAAAAGTATTTACAGAAACAGATGTTAAGTAAATTAAATGAATTTCCTCAAAATACTCACCACACTTGCCAAGGTAGAAGACACAGAGAGCTTCTCATGTCACAGTTCATATCTAAATTATAGTCTTAATATTGTTAGTGCTCCTTGGAGACTCAGTAGTGATTCTTGGTCTGGGATGGTTAAAGATACATGGAAGCAGTGAATGCTGATTTTCAAATAACATCTGCTAAAATATGGCCTATCTTGAAACAACTTGATCATCTGTCTTCAAGTCCAGGATTACCTTTAATTTAATTCTGACAAGATTTACCAGAGAACCAGACAATGAAGCAAGCATAGGTGAGCATAGGCGAGAAGGATGAACGGGGAAGACACCTTCACGACTCACATCCATAGAGACAGCAGATAGGCTACTGGAGCTTGGCTGCAGTGTTTCACCTAGAAATGTCCATTGTAGGAGAAGGCACCCAGCATATTTTTATTGCTGTCAAAATAACATTCAAAACTATGGTTACTTCTGATTAAAATGGAGAACTCTACAAAGTATATAAGGTCACCAAAGGTGCTTTAAAATACAGGTACTCTTACACAGTATCATCAGGGAATGAGTGATTCCACACCACTGCGTCTTCCTCCTGTTAGCAACTATGGCATTTGGGAAAAGCTTTCTTCTATTACAGTCTAACAAACCATGGATGGTTAAAGCATCCCACAGATTTGTACTTTGTCCATAACCTCCTCCCACATTGTAATAATATGTTACTTGAGTGTAAATCTGATACTTTTGGCTAGAAAACAAAGTGTTAGACAATCTGCAAACATGAGCTCATCACTTTGGGCAAGGTGGAGAGGGTCTCTGATGCGGTATGATCATTGTTGGCCCCCAGATATTAGTCAAAACTCTGAAAGGAAACCAGTTTTTAACATGGTGTCTACTTTTCTTTTTGTTAGCCTTTTCTCCATTTCTGACTCCTTCACACTTTGCTATGCAGCCTTTCTTTTCTGTCTTTTTTTTTTTTTTGACTTGTCTGTGTTATGATTCAGACTTGTAGAACACATTATCAAGCAGCTGGTCTTGTAGGGAGTCTGTGATAAACTTTAGAGCAGTAGGGTTTTATTTTGCCATTTCCCATACTTCACTCTAGATTTTCCCTAGCTCAAGCAGTCTTCTGTAATAGTAAACCTCTACAGATACCATGAAGAAAAGAACTATGGAAGACCATTAGACAGAAGGAACACCTTCCAATTCCTGTGCACAGAGCAACTACGTCATGCACTGTAGCAGTTCGTTGCAACCATCAATCTATACCATCAATTTTTATAGTTCTGTATGTTAGATGTTAACAGTTTTAGATGGAAGAGGGAAGAGCATTAGCAGTGCCGAGCATCCTATACTTAGCGTAGACAGTAAGCACAAAAAGCACTCTTAATGCTTATGACTGTTAAGTACAGCTCTCTACATAGTGGGAAAACAACCCACAATCCTGGAATCAGGCTTTCCCTCTGGCAGGTACAAAAGCTTATCTCTTCATTTGACTTGTAGCCTGTGCACCTTCCTCTCTCCTGTCCTAGGTTAAGGGAAATAACCCAAAAAATGGAAAGGCAGGCTGGTTTCAAGGGGTCTCAGATAGAAAACAACTTCTGGAAACAATAGGGTTTATTGAATCTCTCTTTCTAAGCACAAAAAGCACAAAAATCCCAAGCAGGTGACACAAACAAAACAGAAACTTGGTCACAGTGCCATTACACACATTCTGAGAAAAAGAAATGGGAAAACAATTCTCTGGCTTCAGGTCAGGTGTCCTGGGGAGAGGGACACACGCAACATGGTACAGCAAAAGCAACAAGGCAGGGACCCCCCCACACCCCTAGAACACTTCAACCCCAGATTTCCTGACAATCTGACAAAGGCTTGAAAAATACAAGGCTTCAGCTTGTCTTGTGCAAACAGTTCTGGCAAGCTGGAACAGCAAATGACCTTCTGGGTTCTATACTCCCACTAACACGTTGAGCTCCCAACGTTTTTTTCTCAGCTGTGACAACAGCTTTTTCTCCTGTTATAAATCAGGATGACAGCAGCCTCTTGGCCCAGCTACATGGTGAGCACACAATGAAGCTGCAGCAGCAAATGAGCAGGGAACTGCTCACCCTCAGGATCTCAGACTTTTAGGGCTTTTTGTCTCGCTGTTAGCTCACCACTCCAGTGTCTCCATGCTTACAATGATGAGCAGGGGGTATCAGCATTAGTAATTCCTCTCTGCACCCACCTTCATTAGCATGTGAGTAGGGGAAGGGCTTTCTGCTGGCACAATTCGAAGCTGCTTGTTCTAGTGCTAGACAGAGGATAGGGCATCCTGCCATCATGCCCAGGCCCCCATCCACTGCTCCCAGCTCTGGGCAGGCAGTGGGGTCTTGTTCGCGGCATCCCAATCCCAGCGAGTGGGGTAGGCTGTGGCCCCCACTTCGGTCGGGGGGGGCTGGCAACCTGGCTGCACTGCAGGGCTCCAGGAGAGGAGAAAAGGGGATAGCTAAAGAGAGAGAGACACCTGCTCATTCCTGAGCAGTGTCTTTGTTTGGAGTGTGAGGCAAAGAGGAACATCCCACACAGACCCCCTCTAAACCAGTCACAAACCCAAAAAGTCAGCCTCCATGGCTCCTGCCTGCAGCTGTTTTGCTTTGTCCAGTGAAATGGGCCATTTAGCTGACAATGGCCCCAACTTCTCTGAGTTGAGACACCACCTGAGGTGGGGCGCTCTCTGCCTCCCTCACCGTCGAAAAAAACCAAACACATGCTATTTTAGGAATGAGAGAAGAGATGATACCAAAACCTACTTCTTCCTAACCTAGAAAACCTCCCTATGGCTCTGATCAGTTAGCAGAGAGCTCACGGGGCAGCCATCGATCTGAAAGATTTGGTATTTCAGTGCTCCTCTTTCACTGCTCATTTCAACCTAGAAATACTATTGTTTTCACCAACAAAACTTTTTCTCAACAGGACGATAAACTCACCAGAACTAAAATTCATAAAAGTTGTAAAGAAATTACATTTCCTCAACACAAAAATTGCAGTGAAACCTGGTTAAATTAGGTGATCTGCCAGCTCTTGAGGTTTTCTTCAGACATCAGACAAAGTGCAGTATATATTCCATCTTTATTTGCAAACAGCAAGTTCTTCCTTACTAGAATCTAGGATTGTCATGTAGAGAGCACAGCCACAGCTGATCAACCCTAGATAAACCTCTTAGCAAGACATATTTTTGACCGACCTCCAAGTCAGGCTTAGAATGAAGTCATCAACCTGGCAAACTAGGACAGAGAGGACCCTGGTGTGAACAGATCTGGAAATTTATTGAGATTAGAAAAAATTTCAAATGAACTAAAAGTCAGTAACACCTCAGATATCTTCCATGGAGACCTCTTAGTAAGGGAGATAGTTGAGACACAAGTACTGCAACAGACATGAGTTCTAATTAGTTTACTGAAAGCCAGTAAATTTAGATCAGAAGCTGTCATTAGACACTCTTATGCATTAATATTTTTCCAGCCCCTTGAAGCACAATAGCATGTCACTACCAGCACATGAGCCCGATATTTAGAAGTGAAAAAACAGGAAATGCCTTTGGTTACTCTGTGGGACGTGTGTCTTCTATGTAGACAGCTGCAATAAAATGCATTGCAATGCTGTAGTGGCTCCCTTTAAAGTCTGTAGGCCTAGAGGTCTGTTCCCTCTGTTTCAGAACATGCCCTGCTTAAAACTCTATAGTCCTGGGAAGGAGAGGAAGGTAGAAGAAGGAGGAGGACAGGAACTTGAACTCTACAGCTACGTGTAAAGGACTACTAATCATAACATTGTCAAAGCAGTGTCTGAGGTAGAGAGAAGATTGTGATAAACTAAGGGTTTTTTTCAATTTCAAATACAGCTTTTAGAAGAAAAGTGTGGAGATTCTGTGCCTGTGCACAGAAATAGCTCAAGAAATGAGGCTAGAAGGAGACCTGGAGGGAGGTCCTCTCTGTCAGGTTCAGGGTCCAACCCGGGAATTGCATGGACTTCTGCTAAGAACTGGGGAAATGGGAAGAGAAACAAATTAAATGAAGCCACATATCCAGGAAAATCAGAGGATGTATCTGCAGGGAAGGACAAACTGGAAGAGGGTCGCAGTGCAGCACCGTGCCACAAGATGGCAAGAACCAGAAGCTGACCTCAAACCAGAATTCTGCTGGAACAACACAATTATATTAAAGTCTGAAGACCCCAACTACCAAAAATACAATGCTAATGGAACTAAACGCTGTTTCAGAATATTTCAGATTTTTCCCTTTCCCTTCATCTTGTGGTTCTTGAGACAGAAATATAATCTTTGCAACACATCAAACTTTGGTGTGGTGAATACCCTCTGCAGTACAATCTCTTCTGTGTCCTCCTAATTATCTGTTTCTTTGAAGAAACACAGAGAAAAACCTTGTTTACTTTGTCATCATTTGTTCCCTTAATTTCTTCCACCTTCTCTTTTATTCCTTTTTTTTTTTTTAATTTCATGCCATAATTTTTCTCTCTCTTTCCTGAACTGTAATACATTCTGCTTGTTTTTAAAAGCCTTCTCAAGTCACTCAGCAGATTTACTTGTGCCACATTTCCCACTTTCTCTTCAACACCAGTTCAGCCTTTAGAGGATGCTGATTCCAAGCTATGGGCACTCATTTAGAATCTAGGCTATGAAAGCCTCACAAACAATATAAAAAGCCACAGCTCCATTCATGGTTTGAGTTTATGACTTTAGGGACAAATGTCTACACTACAAACACAGCAAGCCATCACAGCACCAAGATTCTTGGTCCTGCCTCAATAAAGTGGTTGCATTAGACCGTCTCTCGCAGTCTTCTTCCAGTGGCATGGTTCTCTGGTAACTGGCAACTATGTCAATAGAGTCAACACAGAGGCCAAACACCACAGAGGAGCTGCTCTCCTCCCGAAAGGCTGGATTGTGGCTAAAATTAATTGCCAGTCTGGTGTTAGACAGTTTGCACAGTTGTGTGTGTTCTGTGAATAAACAAAGACAAGAGGTTCTCTGCAGCTGACAGATCCACATTCATATGCAAAACTCTGTTCTTAATGAGATTGGCCTATTTGACATCCCAAGGTGCTTTCCAGCCTCATTTATTCTATGACTCCGTGAAAGGTACACTTTAGAAACAAGGATTCCACAGAAATCTTTCCATTCTTCAAACGACTTGATTTCTTCTTAATATCCCCACCGGGGAATTTCCGAAAATGTTGAGAATGATACTTTCCCCACCTCTGCTTGGGCAGGTGACAAATGCTGGCAAAATAACGCTCAGGCAGGAACAGGCTGTGGCTCTCACTGTGCCTGACTTTGCAACCTTGAGCTCACGCTGAGTGGTACTTGCTCCTCAGAATCATTTCGCCAAAGGCAGTGCGAGTCCAAAGTACACTGCCCACGCTGTGGGTCAGGTCTGCCTGTGCTGTGTGTAAGGGCTGAGGAATCTGGCACCCAGCACACGCGAGCTGCTCTACGGCCAGTCCCAAGCCCAAAACAAATACAATTGGTGCACTTAAAACATCTCACCCCCTTTGTGAGCATCGAGCGAGCACAGCCTTTATTTGAGTGCCAGCCTTTTCACACCGCCTGAAAATTTCAAACAATTTCATAGCCATGGGAGTGCTAATTAAAACATTCAGCAGTTTTACTGTCTGAGCAGTGTAAATATGATGTAAAAAGAAAATTAAAGAGCATTTACACAGATGCATACTTGTTCATTGTAACCATAAAACGTAGCTGCAGGGACCTGGCAACGGCAAGAGTATCTTATTCTTCAAAACAAGTTATTCAGCAAAAAATTAGACACCAAGCTAATAGCTTGGAAGAGTTATTCTTTGTTAGGTTCATTTTTTATCCATTCCTCCGAAGCCACACTTCCCTACTTATTTGCTGGTTTATAAGACTGGTCACTCAATTTACCCCTGAAATTGGATAAGAGATGATTTAAAACAAAATATTTGTTTCACACTCTTGAGGTCACACAAAACTTTTTTCCCTTTTACTCATTCAGCAGCCTCATTTGGACAGTGAGTCCCAGTCACAGGGAAGAAAATCCCCTGAAATACCAGCGACAGGCTATGCTGAGGGTAGGGGAGGCATTCTGGGGAATCTTATTTTCCAGCACTGGTTGATGTTTCAGTCTGGGATTTTAAGAACACCAACTACAGTTGTTTACACTGCAAAGAAAGGAGCTTTTTGATCAGGGGAAGCTGAGTCACTACTCCCTGTTAGTATTATCATTTTGCAGAGAGTGAGAGCTGAAGCCAGATCTTTCTCTGACCTTTTATTCAAACTTTTTTTCTACATTCCCAGGCTCTTATATTCTGTTTAATCATGTCTCTTTGATTTTCAGAAGAATCAAATACTTTTTCTTTTGGTGTTACATGATGTCATAGGCAATAGCAACATAAATCCCAGGAGGTTACTCTCCGGTCAGAGCAGTTCACTGAGAGGATGAGACTCAGTCCTAGAGCTCTCTTCTGGGTCCTGAGCTATTTTGAGGGCTGGAAGGGGGAGAGGGCGGGGGGAAGGGGAGAACTGGGTTTTTGTTCTGCTTTGTTTTGTTTTCCCACAGACACTGTAAGACAAACAGACCATGGGTCAGGTAATGTAAGCAACAGACTGCAAAGCCATTGCCAAAAATTGTAACCACCCCATCGTCTCTGAAGGAAAAAATTCATTTAAATGACACATGTTAATAGTATTGAATTCAGAACACTTGCTTTGACATCCAGATGTTGGAAAGTGCCATATCCTGATAAACAGAAGTATTTTCTGGCCTTTCAGATCTTCCTTCCTTATTTTGATTGCAATTCAAGTTTTGGAGAAATTCTTTCCCACTACTGTCCGCTGATCACATCACTGAAGTATTTCAAAATTTTAACTTGTTTCCTATAAGGAAAAAATGGAAAGCATAACCACAAATATTTATGTTACTGTCAGTGCTTATTATTGGAAGCATAGTTCAGTCTACTGCAGTGCCATTGCAAGGGCACACCATCAGATATGGCATCCAGCTTCTCTGGGCATTTCAGAATGGCATCAACCCCCACAACCTCTATAATCTGGGAAAGACAAGAGTATCTCAAATGGAAAGGTGTGAGCGACATGCAGAAATGCCCCCATGTAATCACTTCTGATTGGAAAGCTTTGGAAAGGTGTGGCAGTATTATCCACGGGAATGAACTCTAGGCATGAGTTGCCTTTGGAGTACCTTGTTCATGGAAAAAATGAGAGCTCAAGATTTGGACATTAACTCTTTCAGAGCAGGCACTGCCACCAGTGATACTCTGCAGCTACGTTTTGCTTAGCTGTCTGCTACTACTGTATCAGGACCCAGAATTTCCCTATAAGATGGTGGTGAGGAAAGGGGCCATTCCACAGAGTGGGAACTTAGGCCATCATATAGTAAAGCTTCTTTGGCTCTTAAGTCTTTCTAAGGATAGAATAGGTAAGTGGTGAAATTTCCAAGCTTCTACGATTTTATGGACTGATAACGTGTGGGCTGTTTTTTTTTAAGAGGATAGCACAACCAGTGATCATGATGCCAGTACAGAATTCTCCTTCCCCAGCAGGCAGTCTGTGAGTGCTCCTTTAGTGGTTGTCCATCCTTGTAGGAATGGCAGTACCTCAAATACTGAGAAGACATTAAAAACTGTCAGCACTGCATAACTGCACAGTAGTAAGGGGGAATATAACTATGTAAGAGAAACAGGTTTGGGGTGGAATGCTCAGTAATCATAGAATCGTAGAATATATTTAGTTCCAGGGGACTATAAAAGTCATCAGGTCCAACCCCCCTACAACAAGCAGGGATATCTCTAACTTGAACAGGTTGCTCAGACTGTTTCCATTACCCTGCCTACTTTTTTCTTGTAAACATAGTAGCTTAGATCCCAGTGTTACCCTGTGACAAAAGGTCCTCACTGTATTCTTCCTGATGGCTGTATTTGATAAACAAAGGCCTACAACAATGGGGAGGATTTATGCAAAGTTCTAGCTTTCCTTTGATTCACTGGCTCACTTTGACTCACTGCTGCTTCACAGCAAAGGCACAAAATACTCCCATCCTGCAGGAAAGCCTTCTCCCACTCCTCCTACCCGGGTGGATAATTTCTTTTCAGCTGGGAAAATTGAAGCCCTCCTATTGTCAAAAGTTCTCAAAACTCCCAGCAAATGGAGATAACCAGCAGGAAGTTACTGAAATGTAAGGAAGATAACAACAACAATGACAGACAGCATCTCAGTAGCTTAATCAAAAGCCAAAAGAAGTTTGGGACGTGTTCAAGAACGTCCCCATCCTCAGATCAGAGCCATAACCACAACTCTATTCAATTTCCCTATATAATATATTTTGGTACATTTTTCACCTATCAACTAAGCGGGCTCATTTTCCGGAATTTTAAGGTTTATGGCCCATTTCAGTTTCTTCCACTGCTTTATGGGAAAGACACATTGCAAATATTGGGCAACGTCTTGCAGAGTCTTGTCCTAACCTAACACGACTGAGCAGTGTGGGAGGAGGAAGTAATGACTTCCCCCTGACCTGTGTAGCTGACATGAAGTCTGCCAAGAATCACAGCCTCTTTGCCCAAGGGAACACAGGAACAACTCTTCAGAGAGGAGGTTGCAAAAGGGGGGAGGAGGGGGGGCAGAAGTATGTCTTTACTCCTGTGCTCCATGTGGCAGAAAAGAGTGGTTGCACTACTTAGCAAGAGGTAGTAAATTCCTCTCCACCTTTTCCTCCCACCAGTAGCTTGCTTGTGAAGGGTGGGGTGGCGGAGCTTTGTGATGCAGTTTCCTGGACTGGTAGGGGTTTGCAGTGCCCACTATGTAGGGTAGCATATAAAACACGGAGTCTAGCCCATTTGGAAAAGAAACTGGTTTTCCTGCGTGGCCAGAAAGACAGAGCTGGGATGTAAGGATGGAATTTCACAACAGAACAAAAATAAAACAGAGAACTGTTCCAGAATTTCTCGATCCTTATTCTAAACGGTAATAAACCCACCTCCCAAAGCCCAGTCCGGACGAAATATTAGCATTCCCTCCGCTCCAGTTACAGCTCACATCCCTCTTAATACCTCTTGCTCTGCCATGAGCTATTTGTATAAGAAAGGCTTATGTTTGAACTGGAATTGGCACAAATAGTTACCCATTGGATATTCCTTTTCTGCAGAAATCTGATCTCTTTCAGTGCTTCACAAATCACAGAATCCACTGAGGACAGAAGCCTATGTTTTCTTCTTCTCCAAAGAGAATAAAAAATCGTCAGTAACCCTGACAGCTTCCTGTAGTGTGGCTCTCGCAGCTTATTCCAGATGAGCCAAACATTAAACTTGCCATAAAAACGTTATGGTGGGAGGATGTGTCTCCCACAGTACCAAGAAATTATTTAGTGAGTTTTACCATCATCACCCCCAGGCTGTAACCATTTCCCAGCTCTTCTGAGAAGTGAAAATGGCAAGAATAAACTTAAAAACACACCAGAATGATGACAAATAATAGCAACAATTACCATTGGCAGCAAAAATGACCCAAACTGAATACAGAAATGCTCCCATGTGCTTTGTGGACAACTTGACCTTACTCAAGCACAGAGAAAGTACCAGTAGTTTGCATGGATTAGCCCAGGTCTGTGTGCAGGCAGGATGAAGCAGTGGTGAGGAGGCTGGTCCCATGTTCTTAGCAGGAGGATGTGCTTGATATCTTGCCTCCATCCTCATTGTCAGATCTTAGTGACTCAGCCAGCCCCTGGCTTCCTTTCTGTGTAAAGTGAGTGATGCTCTCTTTGCCCGTTCTTGGCTCAGCTTATGGTGGGGGGTATGAAATGCCTAGGAGAAAACTGAGTATTCACAGTCTTTATTGATCACTTTGCATGATCAGCCACTGATATCTGCCAGGATGACTCCAATTTCACCAGTGATTGCTAGCAGAGGATCTGCCCCCTATGGTTTTCTTTTCACTGAGCAGCTGCTGCTCCTTTCCAGTCTATTTGGTTATGTCATCATTAGCTTTTTAAATGTGGGTAAGGAACCTTAAAAATGCTTTAAGCTTTCAAGAGATCTGGAACTTCTCAAAAAAAAAAAAATTAGTTCTGATGTTTCTCAAGCCTCCCTTCCTTTCTCTTTCTGAAAAGACTTTAAAACTGTGGAATGTTGTGGGAAATTACTCAGAATGCAATAAAAATGTGCATAAAAAAAAAAAATCTAACTCACAGCTTCCTTGGCTGGAGTGATGTCCCAGGGCTGGATCCAGCTCAGCAATGCTCTTTGGCCTTTATCTAGTTTTCTCTTTCCAGGACCACATCCCTCATTTAGTCTCTGCTTCCAGGACCCTCTCTCTCACCCACACACACCACATAAATACACAGACACATACAGCTCTGACACAAGCTCCTTTCTATGGCACAGGATACCCCCAAAGCTTCTTTTCTCTTAGAAATTTCAAGCAGCCCCTGTGCAGAGGCACCTCCCTTCTCTGCTCTCTGGTCTCCAGCTAAATACAACCAGTCCAAAACATGGTTTATTTACTGGATCTGACTTTTTAACCATTTGGTCACTGCATCATTCAGTTTTCTTCCAAGCATCGTATAAAAAGTAACAAAAACACTTCTGGAAAGTACATGGTGTTCAGGGGTTTTTTTGTGTTTTGCAGTCCTATTTTATGACTGCTCATCTTACACATGCACACACAGACGTCCTGACAAGTAACGACTGAAAGAACTTTGTAAAATGTGGATGTTAACCATACTATAGCTCTTACTAAAGACTAAAATATATTTAAATATTTTAAAGAGAGTTATTCCAAAGATTGGCAAAACAGAAACAAACCCCAGTTGTACTGTTTGGGTAACACTTTTCACTTTTTTATCCAGAAGTCTCTTCCAAAAGTATGGTGTTCAGAGCTATATGTACATGAGTCATCCCCTCCATTTTTTTATACTCCTAAATATTTCTGCTGTTACCATTCATCAAATCACTTGCCTTTTCTGCCTTTTCCATAACAAATCAGAACATATTTGTAATTGAAGGAATTATTGAAGATGATAATTTCTATTCAAATGAAAAATTACAGACTTAAGCTGACTGGTGGGTGAGGCTCACAAGTGATTCGTGGCTGTAAGGATGGGCTTTTCAAGCCTTTTAGAAGCAGGAATGGAGGGCAGCATTTCAGGGTAAGAACTGAATTGGAGCATGTGACAGGAAGTTGGTTAGAGCTGCTTAAATACAGGCTTCAGTACCTTGCTCGATTATGCCATAAATGACTATAGCTTAGATAAGTAAAAGTTTAGAAAACACTGCATGCTTAAAGTAGTATTTTACCCTCTAAAAGCTCCTGCCCATTTCAAATTTTCCATCTCTTAGGGAGAACTGCTCCTGGAGGACACAGGCTTGAGAACGCGAAGTCCCAGAGGCTGCCCAGCTGGGTCACTTCAGCTGTTGAAGTAACCCACCTCAATCTGGCCAACGTTCCCTTTCCACTATGGCACATGGCCTGGACTTGGTCTTGATGCGTGAGATCTTCCTGCTGCTAAGTTCCCACTCTGGTCCAGCAGATTTAAGAGGTGGGTTAAGGAAGGACCTCCGCAAAGAATGTGTTTCACTCACTAAGCGCTGCTGGTTTGTGTCTGCTGTTGCAAAGGTGGCTTAGTCACCACACGTGGTCTGCAACCCAGGAAAGAGAACTCCACAGGTGAACACAGTAGCAAAAGCAGGTCTCCCAGTCTTGAAAGTCTTATCGTTTCTGGTCATTTATGCATATTTTAGACACAGTTCTTTGGGGAACATGAACACAGCAGAGATGTGTGTCAATAGTTCTTTCCAGCTCGTATTTTTCAAATCACCCCTCCTAAGTCTTGATCTGAATAAGTGCTGCAGCAGTGGTAGGTCACCAGTGTGATTAGAAACTCTATTTTTGCACTTGCTTTCATAAGATATCTTCCCAAGACCAGAGTCACACAGGCTGTAGTAGAGGTGCAAAATGGCAAGAGAAAAGTAAAAGATCGAGTGTCTCAATTACAGAGGAGTCATTTCAGGTCAACTCAAATGTCTGAGAACAGCATTTATCTGGCTTCCCAATTCAAAGTCCTTCCATAATTTTCTGGAAAGTCAGTTTCCTTAGAAGTCCCACAGAAGCTCTTCACTCATTCCTTCTGCCAGAACCAGGCTAGAGTTTGCAAAGCAGGATTGAGGCATCCAGCTCCTTCTGGCTTCTAGGGACCTTGGCACACAAATGTCTCCATAAGGCATTTCTTCTTGAAGACACCATGCAACAATTCAGCAGGATTTGTATAGCAAGTAGGAGTGGAACAAACTCTGGCACCTATGCTCTATGTTGTAATAATCCCTTCCTGTGTGCTGTCGGGTATTCTGACATCTAAAGTGCCATCACTACGAAGATGTGTTTCCTAACAGCTCTCTCTGAAGTTCATTGCAGGCTAAGAGTGGACACTAGAGCCTCATCTGCATTACAAGTAGTCTGCTGATATACTAGGTGCTACCTATTTATATTTAAAATAGAGGCTATTTCTGTTCCAAAATTATTGTGGTCCGAGTAAGAAGTGCCGTGCAAAACTTACTTGCACTGGTAAGATTTTGCACTAGTGCAGCAAACTAATTCTCCTGGAAATTGTGTTGAGGTTTGAATGCATCTGATAATTTAATGTTTGCAGGTAGCAAGACATGAAAGGATGCAAAAGTACCAACAGACCAAAATAGAGGGTTCTCAGAGCAGCATTCCCAAGCCATTAGGGTTTGCTGGTAGTGCAAGTTTGCTTATCATATTGGTGGGCACTGTGGGGCATAATTAACCTGTCACAATTTGCCAGTACCACAATACATGACACAGAAATCAAAACAATTCTGTTCGAACGTTCCAGAACCTCAGTGATTTCTACAGATACCAGCTACATGCTCAGAGCCTCCCAGAGAAGAGCTGGCACAGCTTGTCCTTTCTAAAATTTCAAGTCTAGGCTTTGGTGTTCATCTGAAGAAATCACAGTAAGAATCAAAGAAAAAGATGAGCAGCTCTGTAGCTGATTGTACTGGAATGTCTTGGAAAAAAAGAACTTGTGGAATCACTGAAATGTCATTTTAGTGCCAGTGTGAAAATTACATCCAGATTACTTCACTTGAACATTAATGACACTGGAGAGACAGGCAACACTAATTGTAGCCTGTGGCACAACCTAGGAAACTAGTGGATGCACCTGCCTTGCATAAGTGGCATCGCTCTGCTTGCTATGAAATTACCTCTAAAACAAACACGGGCAACATTTACTGAGGCTGTTTGCTTGTCAGAGAGATCAGCTCCACATGGCCCGGAGAACTGAGCTGTGCAAGGTGCCTGGTGCTACAGTGTTTGAACTTTATAGTGGATGGCAGACAGTCTAAAGGGTAATTAAGCAAAGGGCTGTTCTACTACTCAGCTTTAACTAGGTCCATTTTCCAACGGCTGGAAGTATGGAAAAGTATTTATAATACAATTTGCTGAGAGAATTACAAGGGCATAAGGACGATGCTGCGATGGAAGCATAGCTGACCATTTCGTCTGAGTAAACTATTACATAACAGCTAAGCTATAATAAAACCTTGATTCCAAATCAAATAAGTCTCCCAGACTGCTTAAAATGAGTCACTAACAGCTTTATAAACACACAAAATACTTGACAAGGAAGTCTCTGATAATTTTTTAGTAATTATGTCTGTGAATTGTTCTCTGTTGACATCACTATTAGAAATGGTTTCCCATAAGTTTGCACTGCCTGTTAAAATCTGCTCATTAATCAGTGAGGCTTTGAATATTTCTTTCATTACGAGTTTATTAGAGAGTTTACACGATTCTGAATCTGTTTGTTCAGAGAGATGCTTAGTTAGCACAGTAACAAAAGCTGGAGACAATACAATTTTGTTTTATATGAATTTTTATAGCTTCAAAAGCCTGTGAACAAGACATGATTTCACAAGAAGCTGAGAAATGGTGAAATATCTGTGCATCTCAGAAATTTGTACAGAACAGAAAACCATTTTTCATGGGCTTCAAGGTCTGAACAAAACAATGATATTTTGCACTTAAGTATGATTTTGAAGCAACGGCAGAGCCAAATCCAGGAGGTCAAACAAGATTTTCTTAACAGAGTCCTGCAGAGCTGATCAGCAAACAGATAAAATTCACCTAAAAATGAACATGCAAAAGGAAGGATATAATCAGAGCATAAAGAAAGAAGATCATCCCCAGGAATATGAGAGAGGAGAGTCTAACAGTTATAATACAGTGTTTTGGAGGCAGGAAGGTCCTAAGTTCAATGGCAGCTAAAGTATCACCACAGGCAGTTCGTTTGACCTCTGTGGTACCTCAGTCAGCTAATCTGGGAGACTGGCTTCCATGAAAATCCAGATGTTGCCTCTGAATTAAACTTTCCTGAGTAAATAAGTTACCAGAAGAAGTGCATATTTGAAATATGCCTTAGCCAGAGGTCACTAAAGGTTATTAGTAATGACAGACAAATGAGGAAAGTTAGAGACTGCCATGTTTGTAGATCCAACAGTCAGGGATGCTCTTTTATATAATGCTTAGAGTGAAATAAATAATGAGTTTCATTATACTTTTAAGAAAAAAAACCCAAAAAGACACAATAGAAATGCTATTATTAAATAGAAGCTAAAATAGTTTCAGAAATGGAAAAGCTATAGTAGTAACTGTAAAAGTGCACATGAAATCCTGCGTTGTCTGTCTTGCAAGACAAAACACCAGTGCTGTCCTGAGCAATACTTATGGAAGGTAAGGATCTTTTGCACTACCTTTGAACCCGTTTTCACACAAACAGAGAAAAGAAATTGGTGATATATGCTCTTGAAGTTCCAGACAGGAAACGATGGTGGTTGCCCCAGCATTCTGACCCTAGCCCAGCTTCATTCTGCAAGGGTGTATGTGAAGCCTTCTAAAAGGAGGGAGTGGCAGTAAAGGGTAATAGATGATTTGCTGGCTGCAAAGGATAGGCTATTAAACATTGGTTTTGTCTTCATCAGGATCAAACCCCCATTTGTACAATACTTTTCCAGAATAACTCCTGTGACGATCATATTTGTGCACTGTCAGCTGCAGAGGGCTCCATGAACTGTCATAGCACGACCATACATAGAACCTGCATTATGGGCTAAACCACAAAAGGAAGGAATGAAGCTCATGGTGATCACAAGATAATGGGCAAATCTTTCGATCTTTCGAATACATCTTACTAGTCCTTGTGCTTGCTTTATTATCTTTTTTTTTTTTAATATCTTCTTTTCAACATTCAGAATGCAAGATCTCCACCTGGGATAGGGTGTTACACCCGAGTGTGATGGACTTCAGTGTTTACACCTTTCTTTGACACAAGCAGCTTTGGTTTGAAAATTGTGTCCAGAAATAACGAGGAATTTTGCCAATTTTTTTTATTATGTGCAAAATGCTAGGAATGTTTAAAAGTTACAGTAACCAAAGTAACAGGGAATAGGAAATAGGAGAGACATTTATCCCCTTAGAAACAGCTTTATTCCTATTTAATTTATACAGGAGCACAGTCGTTTTCTGTCTGCTTTGGCACCAAAAAATCAACTTTTTCAAACATCAGGAATTTTTCTCCATTTTACAAGGGCTACATATATTGGATGTGAGAGCAAGAAAATGGACTTCAGTTTTAAAACACTTTATCTCTGCTACCAGCAGGACAGTGTAACAAATACAACATTCTCTTGAATGAGACAGGATGCTGAAGAAATACATTATTTCACAGCACATCAGTGTTGGGGTTTTTTTTGCAACTAGTTCCTGCTTTGTCAGATCCTCTCACCTAAAGACATCAAAGCAGCTGAGGAGTGTGGAGTAGGTTAAGATGAATGTATGTGTCATTTTTATTCCCCTGCCTGGGAGGTAAGTACTGTTCAGCATTAGAAAATAGGCATTTTTATTGCAACAGTGATCCGGCAAAATCAGTCACAAGGGATGTGATTTTGTCCACTAACATCCACAGAAGATAGAAGTTTGTCCACTGATTTAATGGGCTGGTTAATCAGACCTGCCTCTTCTACAAGATCCCTCTGAGCTTTCAAAAAGAAGATTAGCAGAGAGCAAGTGATGCACACTCTGCCATGAAGGCCATATTCACTGATCGGTTGTAGCACATGCCACAGACAGAAATTCGTGTACCTTGAGTTGACATCAGGAGCAATTTAGAGTTAGAGGAGAGTATTGAATAACGGCCTTTTAAATACAGTAATTATAAGGTCTTTGAAACAAATACTAGCGTCGTGATTTGGAAAGTCAGAGGAATTTAATCAGCCATTCCTGATCTAATTGCCAGTGTGATTTTCACTTTATCAGATGTGAGGCATAATTGGTTTTGAAAAGTTTGACATATGATAGGCTTCTGGGTTCTCCTTACTTAAATGCCTTTTTTATTTTATCAGACAATTTTCCAAGCAGAATGGGTAACCTGGTCTAAAACACTCAGCCTTTTTCCTAGGTCAGAGTAAAGGAGGTGCTGAAGTGGCCAAATGAATGACTCTGGAAAGACATCACAGCTGGCCAGGGTGATAAGGTTTCGGTAGTTACAAGAGGCCAGCAGTCATTTTTTGCTAGCATCCACTGTTTTAATTTCAATGGAAAGAAAAACGATTCTTTGTCTGAAATCCCACAGTACAAGGACATCTTCAGGAAAATGAAAGGAAACGCTTCTTCCCAGAGTGCGGTTCATTGCTGCAGGAAACGCTGGAAGCAAGTACTGTGTCTGGATTTCTACAAGACTACGGTGGCACTACTAATAACAACTGTAATTTCAATTTATGGGCTCAATCCTGCTCAAACACAGTGCTTACATTACCTGGGCCTAGATCTGCAGAATCAGCAATGCAGGAATCAGTATCAAGGGACTTTGCTACCTGGCTCAGGTGAAAACTCTCCTCTTTCAGGTCTGGAAATTACAATACAATCCAGGGTAGTGCATCACACAGTCTTTTATATCTTCTACAGTCAGCATGACACTAGGACATCAGAAAGAGCAGTAAACCATCCACATAACTGTGCGACTGTGCCTCTCAATACACAGCAGAAAATGGGCACATGCCTTCTGTCCATGGGGGAGCATGGAGAGGGGAGCATCAGGAGGCTGTAAAGAAGTGTGATGCAACATGACCTGATACTGATCCAGAGCTCAGCAGAGCCAATGGAAAGACTTGTAATGAGCCTTGGATCCCACTCCAGAGGGATAGTAACTGTGCTCCATGGGGAGCCCAGGACCCACCTTTGCTGGCTGCACAGTAAGCCCTTGTCCTCCCGCCAGGTTGGGTTGAGCTGTGACAGAGTGTTGTTTGTTATTGTTATTGTTATTGTTATTATTGAAAGAAGTATTTTCACAGCAGTGAAGGTCAGCTACGAGTGATGACTCACTTGCACCGCAGATCTACACAAATAGCATGTGCTAAGATTACCATCTGGTATAACAATCTCCATCACAAGACTCCACATTTCCTGTTACCCAGGGTAAGTAAATTTCAAGCATGAGGGAAAATTTTAGCAAGTTTCCCCAAGTACCTTTGCAGAAAGAATAATGTGGCTTACACAGAGGGGGGAAGAAAAAGGGAAATTATGAGGTAAACTTTATTCCCCTCCCTCCTGCCCCCTCATCTCCCAAGAAGAAAAACATATTAGGTTTGCAGGTCTCATTTCTATCGTATTTAAAAAGTCAAATCTATGTAATGAATACCTGCCTGGAGAGAGGCCAGCAGGATGCTGACAGCCAGGCTCTCTGGACACTGTGTGAAATGGAGGGTGTGCAGTTCACTTGCTTACTCTCCCTTCCTTTGTGTCTTTTAAAGCTTTATTTATTTAGCTTCAGGACAGTGCTGTGTGTGCTGTCACTGTGCTGGATCTTGGTGACAGACTTCTACACCCCACAGAGCTGAGCCTGAGAGCATGCTGAACTGAGACACCCCAAAAACAGAAGAAGGGCCCATTCCCTCCACCTCACTGTAGGGGATGTGCTGGCAGGCAGTCATCTCTCCTGGGATGCTGGTTGGTCAGATTCCTGAACAAGGCACAGATAAAAGTAAGCATACTTCCATGGATGTCATTGCGACTGTCATGGCAAATAAGAGTCTTGTCCCATCCAGAATGGCACCTGCCAGCATTATGTCTGTTCCAGTGAGAAAGGGGGAAGAAGGTTTCTGTGACTGTGCTTAACTTAGTCACTCCAGGTGCTGGGGGTCATATCTATTGTCTAGTAAAGTTTCCCAGGGCCACTGAGAGTCACTTTTCCACCTCCATCCCTCCTATCTGCCCTCTCCATCATACCCACATGAGACAGGACCACATCCCAGCTGGAAGACCAGCCCAGAGCTGAAGCCATGCCCCAGGACGAAGCTTCTACCTGCACCCTTTGTCGATTGCCAAACAATACAGCTCGGACCTGCCATCTTACCCTCCAACTGCAGCATCACATCCCTGCCCTTGTGGGTCCTGGTCACCATCCATGAGTTGGTCGCTGGACAGCCAGCCAAGGGACACAGGCTGGCTCTTCCTCCAAAGAGACTCTCAAAACCTGTGTCTCTGGAATTTGGCAGGAGCTGAAAGAAAGACCTGAGTCATGGGAGAAGAAACAGATAACTCTTTTCCAGACAAAACAGAAGTGAATAAAACAAATAAATAAATAATGCAAGGCAAGCCATGGGATGCCAGAAGCAATGCGTATGAGTGAGGTGGCTGGGAATCCCCTTTGGGATGCTGGCAAGTGTTTCTTTGGCCTCCGGGAGTTAATCATGTTTTTCACTGTGACTCAGTGCCATTCCACATCAGCTGCACAGACATACAGGCCCCTGCAAAGACAAGAGAGATTTCTTCTCTTGCTCACATTTCGGCCAAAATTTAGCATGCAGGAGAGGAATCTTGTTTTTCTGCTAGTCCCTTTGTGCTCTAAAGGCTGTAGCCTGTGCTGTACTAGAAATACCAGGAGACAGGGAGTTAGCAAGGCAAGGGAGAAATAAAAAGCATAACCATAAGTGTCCTTCCTTCCCAGCCATGGGCACCCTGCCCTGCCCTACCTCTGCACAACCCTTCCAGATTTCCCATCCAAAACTCCCCTTTCTGTGACTCACGCATGTTTTAAGACATCTCAAGGTCAATGCTGATGCCTAGCCACGAGCAGTTCTTCAGCCAGGATAAACTGGTGTAGCTCTGTCAAAGAAGCCTAAAATCAATGTCATCTGTGGAGAAAACCCTTTTAAGTGAGGAACTTTGTCTCATATTTCACCACAGCTTTAGCTACCTCTCTTGCAGTGAAAGGGCAAAGATCAGGTCTTCCTCTATGCTCGGTGTAGATCTAGACCTACTGTCACTATCTACAAAACAACTGCTGCTTTCTGAATTACAGCAGTAATGCAAAGATGCAGAGATGAAGCTTTACACAGCCTCTTTGCTCACCATATTCATCCACAACTCTAACCAAACTGAAATCTATATATGATGTAAGCTGGCAGACCTTTTTATATCATCTTTTGGATTTCCATGAAAATTGCCCAGTGGTGCCAAAGGAGGGATCTTCTGTTCTGCCCTGGCCATCCAGTCCAAACAGCCTGCAAATGTAAGGACTGCACCGCAAGCTAAGAAATAGGCCAGCGAGCATGAGAAAAGACTCAATTTTTATACTCTGGATCAGAAAAGACCATGTTTTTTCCATCTTGTGACCTAAAAAACTGCAGAGAACCTCAGACATGCTCTCCTGAGTATACAGAAGCACTGTAGTGTCCCTGTGAAATGCAGTCTGTTGAACATAGGATGGAATATTCTGAGGTCCCAGTGCTAGAAGCACCAGAAGCAGGGCCAACAATACTTTTGTTTCTTGTTCTGATTTATTAAGGCCTGACTCAGAGTTGCACTGAAGTAGAGCAGACCTGCCTTGAAATCACTTGACTGAACTAATGCCAAAATTCAAGACCCATCAGGACATCAGGACAGCCTGAGATGTGAAATGGTCGTGCCTAACTTCACATCTTAGTGAACTGGAGCAAAACCTTCCCCCAACCCATTTCTTTAAAGGGTGATGCACTGGACACAACAGATGGGGAAAATTTTAAAGTAGGACAACTGTGGGGATGTTACACTTACCATGAGGCTGAAAACTGGGACAGGGGCTGCATTTTTAAAGGTATTTTATTAGTTTGTAAAAACATTGCCTAAGCCCATCTCCAAAACCAAGAGTACAGATTTCATTAGCAACCCTGCAAGAATAAAACTGTGACTTCAGCACTTCTGAGTTATTCTTAACATATGAGCCATTTTCTGGAGAATCCAAACCTTTGATCCACGTTATGAGAAATACCTGTGACAGAAAAAAACATTTAATGAGCCAGAGATGTCAACCGCGAGCTTTCACGCAATTTTGTTACTTATAGAACGCATATAAGCCAATATAGTTTAAAGGGTATTTTATCATTCTATAAATGCCTTCAACTATCCTTTTTAATATTTCAACTTTTTTTCATTCATTCATTTCAAAGCAAGAAAGATAAACCCTCTTTTCTTGGTCAAGGTCTTTCATGGCACAAGGTAAATCAAATCAGGGACAAACCCGCAGAACTGCACAGAGACTGTAAATTTCAAACAAATGAAACACGTCTGTATTTTTTATTTTAAACAAAATTGGTTGGATGAATAAGCTACTGATGTTGGGGTTGTGCATTTTATGGTTCACTGGGGTTTTTTTACTTTCCTTTTTTGACCATTGTGCCTCAGGACCTGACCCAGCATTGCTGGTATCAAGGAATAATTTAGACTGCCTTGAGGAAAAGCATGTTCATTGGTCAATACCTTTGAAAGATGACTTCAGATGTATTGATTGTGGTGTCTATTTTTAGGTGTCCTACAGTGCCTCAGTTTTGAGATTTGCCACGTGTCTCTCGGTAAATATTGCTCCTGGAATTTTTGTAAAGTGGTCTGTGAGGAACTTCTGATGGAGGGAAGAAACCAATTCTGTTTTATCCATTCAAAGCTCAAGTAGATTGAGTTGTACTTTTCACCATTATCAGTACAGTTTGACTGAAATATAACAGGATGTTTCCCTTATGCAACTCGGCAAAAGTCCTGGATAGAGAAAAACGTTAAAACTTCCAAATGAACCTAGGGACTCAACAAGCAGACAGGCTAAATCCAGCTGCTTTAAAAGTGCTTTCATTTCTTCCCACTCTCTAGGCCTATCTGTAATACCTTATGCTTCCATTTTGTGGGGCTTCTTGCAAAACGTATTAACCTCAGTAAGAAATCTTCAATTCCCATGAAGAATTACATTTCAAAATGATGCTCCATGCTAGTAAGTAATATTTTTCCTGGCCTTGCACATATGGCAATATTTATCTTCAAAGTTTCCCTCTTTGGCTCGTAGGCTGGTTTGTAAACCAGATGGTCTTGTGTGGCCTAATTGTAAGATGATTTGTTGTGTGATTCAGTAGCATTGTTTATTTGTACAGTGGTTTGATGGAATTTGTAAACTGCATAATATTGTTTTACTGTGTTTTCTTTTATGAAAGAGCCACATCTTGCTCTGGCATTTGTGGCGGCGATTATAATTAAATGGAGTTCTCAAGGCACTTTGATCTGTTTGCTTGCTGCATTAAACCAGTAACACAAAAACACAGTATCTGTCATTTAAGCAGGGATCCACTGGTGTATTTGAAGGCTGAGTGAATGCACCAAATTTTATCTTAAAAAACCCAGAAATACAATGATCAATCAAATAACATGTTAATTGACTAGTGCTTTTCAGCAGTGTCAACTTTATAATTTACTTGGAGCCAATCCTTTCGTCCCCCTTTAATGAGACTCTTTCATGCGGTTTCTACAGAAAACCAGAGACAAGGATAACTGTGTCCTTGATTGCTGCCTATGCTTACTCTCTAGCTTCAAATTCATTCAGGCTGTCAAGTCTATGAAAATATATAAGAGTTTTCTGGCCTTCTAATTCTGTTCCCATCATGAAAGGTGCTTTTTCAGTCTGTTTAGTTTCTGGTAGGCAGACTTGTGGCTGGGTGACTGTGACTGGGAAGCCAAGAAATGCTTTGGAGAATGGAGCTGTAAGCTTAGAAGACTGGGAGGCTGCTTTTGCTATGAGGAAAGCAACTTCAAGCCAATCCACTTCACTCAAAGTGACATGTACATCTCCTGGCTATCGATGTCAAAATGACATAGTTCAATGTTTTACTCTTGCAAGAGTTGTCCACATCAGATACAAGAAAATCAGCAACATGCACTCCTGACATTAACACAGCCAAACCTCAAGAGACAGGCTGCAGAAGAAAATGTTGCAAGAATCAGAGGTGCCCTTTATTCTCTACAAGCAGTTACCTTAAAACTAACAGAGGAATTTTGGTACGGATCAGGAACTCACTACAAAGATGCTGAGTATGCAACATCTACCCAGTAATTTACAACAGATTTGGAATAAAATAGAAGAGTCACAGTCTTCAAAACAAATCCTGTAAGTATTCCAGCAGGAAACATGGGTGCAATGATGATTCACACAGAACAGTCTGATTGACCTTTATTTTTCATGTAGACGTTTGCTGCTTTTCATCCCTTTATACAAACATATTCTGTGGCAGATTATTCTTGAAAAGATTTCAAAGGAATAGATCAAGATTCAGAGACAGACTCATACCAGCAAGCAGCCCAAGTTCATGATGAAGCTGAAACTAGACTGTGACAGAGCTACTCCCACACAGTGCCTGGCCAGCCTAGGGATGTGTCATCACTTTGGTAGCACTTGGACAGAGACAGTCACTGCTTTTGCACTTTCCTAAGCAGGTTTTTGATACGAAACTTTCTCATGCTGCCTGTTCATCTCTGGAGATGCAGTTTACAGTTCCTACTCTTTGTGGTTGGTTTTTCTTTTTGGTTTTTTTTTTTTTTTTTTCTGTGTAAGATTCCATCATGCTTGGATGTAGTTTAGGGTAGTGGCTGAACTCTAAGATGTGTCTGAACATCTTTTGTTTTCTCCTAAGATCTACTATATCTTAAAGGGCTATCATACCTTTGTTCTCTTGTCAGGTTGTCAATGCTCAGCAGTAAATAAAAGCCCAACTGGAAGTGAGAAGCACAGCTGAAAACTCCTTTAGGAGTTAGCAGTGAGGCGCTTCGCCCTCTTATTGGAGACAGGAAAGGACTGAACTTCTTCAGGAAAGGCTTCTTATTAGGATACTCAAACAGGTGGACCAGTTTATGCTACAAACATATGGGGTTTTGTTTATAGTGAATATTTTCAAAGCTGGAAACAGTTTAGAAGATTAGCTATTTTTCTTTCCTCAGATATTTTTTTTCACAAGAACTTGGAAACCTGACATTGTCATTCTTGTTTCTTAAGTACCAAAGAAAGAAGGTGGCTGTTTTAATTGAGATACTTTTTTGCTGTATGCTGGAGATGTGGGGGGAGGTCATTCTCCTAAAGAGAGCATATTATCCATTGAAAAGCTGCCAAGAGCTTAACTTCACTCAGTGCTCCTTTTTGATTATTCTGCAGACTGGAGACTTAATTCCACACAGCTCATAGTTTCAAGCATTTCTTTAGTCAGGAACACTCAAAATTTGCTTTCATGCTTGAAATGAAAACTGATATACTAATGCAGCTCTATGACCCCAACAACATACAGTGTGAATGACTAAATTCTGCTCTCAAGCTGAGCTATGACTGTGCAGCATTTCTGATTAGAGATCATAATTCAAATACACTTACCTTTTCTCTCAGAAGTCAAAGATAGCACAATAAACTCTGATAAAAATGTGCAGATAAATTTATCTCTGAAATGAATTCTAATCTCAAAAGTTCAGCCTGAAAACTATTTGAGAAAGCCATAAGCAACTGAAAAGGATAGGTACTTCTAGGTATAGCCATATAAAATAGATACAGCACAGGACTTGAACCTAGCATTAAAGAATGTTATTTTCAGTACTGTTGAATGAAATAAAAATGACAGCAACACCTGGAAAATGCACTCCAGGTGATAATAAGATGAAAGTCTTTCTCTAGAAAATTGTCACATTCTTATTTTTTTTGATTTTGAACAAAAACTGAAACGTGTAACACAGATGCAGTGGCAATCGATGTTCGAACACTTTACAAGCACACATGCTCTGTGTGGAGCTGTCAGTGAAATGGCAAACTGAGCCTGATTGTTCTGAGCTAAATGACTTTAAAGCCTGGTTTGTCCCCTGTTGAAACAGTTGGGCTGGAGTAAAAACTAAAGCAAGAGAGCTGGGAATTAGAGAAGTCAATTCAATGCAGTTACCTCTAGAAGTAATTTCCTGCATCCAGCAACACAAGTTACAAAAACAACCTGCTATGGCTGGAGTAACCCAGAAGTGAAACGGTCTCTGAAATTTCCTTGTTCCCTCCTGGGGCCATACAATAACTCTGCTAAGAGTATAACTAGTGAAGCTGTGTAGAATGTGAAAAGATACCTAGGAAACAGACAGAGATGCCTACAAACACAGAAAAAAAATATATAAATATTGCAGTCCAATGCAAATTTAAAGTAGTCTTTAATTTTATTCACTCCATGCAGCCACTGTAATGAATCACATTGCATGTTGGCTTCTAAGAACAGGTTTTCTCCAGTATGGGTGAGAGTCAACGATTCCTCCTACATTGTTTACAAGTGTGCAGAAGGTTTGATCAGCGAGACAATTGTTTGAAAGAGTTGATGAGGGTCTTGTGGAGACCAAAATGCAAGATTTTTGCATTATTTACCTGGGAATCCATTGCTGAAAGGGCATCTGAGGTCTGCAGAGCACCTGGCTTGTTGCAGCACTGCTTCAAGGGACCTGGCACTAGAGAAGCCCAGAGGACTGATGCTTGAGATCTCTTTCTCAGTCCTTGCTGAGATTTCAACTACCCGATAGACACTGTATGTTACCACAAACAGCAGAAGAACTTTTAATACTAAAATAAGAGATAAAGGCCAGGAAAGCAGTTAGGGGTGCTTAGCTACAGGAAAGTTAATTAAGGTCTTGTTAACAGCTCATTTAAATCATGGTTTCTGACTGATAATGATCTGAAAAATCTATCAGTGGCTTTCAGTTACTCTTAGGTAAATTCCTACCTCCCTAAAGATGCCTCTATTCCAAAGAAAGGAAGAGGAAGGTGAACAGCCCTTTGAGCTATGGAAGCACAGATGAATCAAAAAAGTACAATAAAGCTCAGTCCAGTTTTCCTGTGGCTTTATGTAGGTCCTATATTTTATGCTGACATAAACCTTCTGTTGCATTCATCTTTCCTGCTCTGCTTTCAGTGACCCAGCGTTGTGCACATAAATTGCCTATGTTTGACACTCAAGATCTGCTGCAATGCACCTCCTGTGTTATCTATCATAGCTGGATATCAATGTGAAAAAGGGAAAAGTCATCTCATATTAGTATTTATTTTTTACAATATTTTGGTTTATGCTTCTTTTAATTTCTTTTGTAATGGAGTGTTCTGTAGAAGGAGAATAAACAATGCATTTCAGAATATCTCAAAATCCAGCTTTCCCTCCCAAATGTTCACAAATTGATCCAGACCACCTCCTTGAGAGTCAGTTACACACTGCAGAGGAATGCAAAATTTGCCCTGAACTGCTGCATAGTTTCTCCTTTGTATTTACATTTTTTTCAAGGGAAAAAAAAAGGGAGCAGGTTTTTCCGGATAAAGATATTTTCTGCTTTTGATGGATGAAATTAGTCTGCATATCCTTGGATACTGCCCACAAGTTTACACAAGGAGCTGGAATGAAGCCATTGATTAATTTCACGTGGGTTCCATCAGATGGCAAAACCCCCATCACTTGTACCATAATGCTGGTCTTTTAATCACTGAAGAATGAGATGACTTAAGGTGTGGTCCCCCAAAATTGGTTCTCTGGGAACCACCAATATGTAGGGACACTTCGATCATCTCTGGCTGCCAATGCTATGACTGGCAATTATATTTATACACCCTTGTGCTTGGGGATAATAATACAAGCCTGTTCTGTGAGATTTCTATCTGGCATGTTTGGAGCTATTCAAGTGCAAGAACGTCTGGCATCCTAAGCTAAAAGCCTTACGCACCCCAACAGTGAAATTTGTGAAATTCGTAAAAGCGTTCAGGTTTGCACACTACACCAGAACCTGAACTGTCTGATTATTGATCTTATTACTGTCTCTGATAAAATGTGTGCTCACATTTTCACATGTCTCTAATTAGCTGGATCACATAATAAATCAGAACTCCTTTCTGAGCCTCATTGTGTACTTCACACAAGAAAACGAGACTCAGTCTCATTTCCCATTTCCGTCTTCCTTGTTCTATTTCTTGTGGCAAATGTTTTTGGAATTAGTTGCATGGATCTTTTAATTGGGACCTGCATAGAGCATGTGCAGACAATGCTGTGACCCAGAGATCAGTGACCACTGACCCGTCCTCATTCCTGCCATCATGTTGGTTTGGCACTGAAACACCCCATTCAGAATAAATATTTGTTTCTTGGACCACGTTGTGTTTTAGGGGAGGTTTATGCCCCAGGGGTTCCGTATTGGATTCCAGAAGGTTACTTCATTAAATGAGCATATCAAATTTGATTGGAAGTTCTCATCAGCTTTCTGTTTCATTTAATTTTATTTTTATACAGATGAAGAAATTACTGTTACACCCATACCCACTGACAAGCCAACTACATTACTTCACATCTACTTTATAACCACATATAATTACATAACCTCTTAGTTTATTTTCTTCCAGAACTCATGGCTCCTCATTGAATCTGTTCCATCTGATCTAAGAGGCAGATTTTGGCCTAATAAATGGTTTTCAAGACATTTACATGGTTTGGGGTTTTTTTCCTATATTGAATATTCCACATTTATTAACCACAAATTGATTCACGCAGAGCAGCTTCACTAGTACAGTCTGGAGGGGCTGTGTTAGTGAAAGGAAAAGACAAGCCCAGCATCAAAATATTCTGCATAGATCTCATTATGATGGGAGAGCTTCCATCTTTTCAGCCCCACACTATAAAATCTCTTAGCATGTAACATTCTCTTCCACTTTGTTCCTCTTTAGTTACAGGCATCACAACCACTTTCCCATCTCAGTTTCCAGTCATCATTCCTCTTCAAACATTCTTGTGCTTCACTGATTTCAGAAATAAAGCAGACAACAATGCAATGTATCCTCATCTTGCTGCAGGAGGGCTACCTCGGATAAGAGTGGAGCTGGCTGGTTACATTCACAACACAGCACACAGGTACATAGCAAAAAACATCACGAAAACTGGTAACTGGGTAAATTCTGCAGGATCATAGTTTTATGCTAATATAAAATCAGAATTCGTTAAGGCAGATTGCTTTTAAGTCTGGAGTGTAACCATGGTAAGATCACCCCTAAGCTGCATTCTTGAGCACATCTTCACTGATCACAGGTCCATCTATCACAACACTAAAAACCTGGCATCAACATAGAAGTGCTCTGCAGCCCTTAGATCCTTAGAGAAGGCACCAGAAAGAGCAGATGTTCACTCTTTCTCATCATCAGCCCCTGGTCTAGAAGCATTTTCATGTATGTCTTTATCAACTTTAAAAGTTAATGATTCAACCCTGTACTCCTCCCATTGGTTTGATTTATTTAACTGACTAGAGCTGCAGGAAGTTTGACAAAGAAACTTGCAATACCAGGCTCTTTAATTTTTGTTTGCTTAGATAATGCAAATGCATGTTGCACGGTGTTTGATGGGAGACTTACAACAAACCAGGGAATCCTGTTTTCTGCCAAAATAAACCTCACTTCCATGTGGCTATGTGGCTGCTGCTGGCAAACTGAAGTCCTTGAGGCAGTTGAGCACCAGCATTTCTTGTGTTCTTTTAGCCAGTGGCAGTCACTGGGTTGGACCATGACTGTTCATAGGTTCAAGGGGGTGGGCAGATGTGGATCTGCAGCCCAACCTCCTGATGAAAGCAGGCACAGTGTGAGGAGGCTGCCCAGAGCCTCACCCTGCTGGTTTTGAGCATCTTCAAGGATGGAGAGGTCATGTCCTCTCCGGGCAACTTGTTCCACAGCTTGGGCATCTCCACAGCAAAAATGTTTTTCTTTCATAAAGCCAGAATTTGCCATGTTCCAACTCGTGTTGGTTGCCTCTCCTCCAATACCTCATCTCATCCCACTGCAGATTATTTTGTACAATGCACAAAATGAACAGTTCTACTGGGCTTTCCTGAAGAGCCCAGTGTTGTGAGATCATTCAGTCTACAGGTATGAGACAAATCACCTTCTCACCTCCCACAGCACTAGACAAGCAAGGCAGAATCTACTTTGAGATACTCTACCAGAGTAGAGTAGAGGACCACCAGGACCACCAGGTCAGCCTTATAGTGAGGAATTGGGTCAGAGGGACTGTGGGTTTACGCTGTTCCTGCACACATGTGAGCAGGTCCACTTTTCAGAGCAGTCAACCAGAAGACACTTTGTCTATATGCAAAGCCATTTACTACAGTAGCTGAGAGGAAAGCAATCCCCAGGGCAGACACAATTCGCACCCGCCCTGTAGTTGTTCTTCATCTCAGTTTGTACTGGGCCACATCAAGGTCACACAAGCTAAAATCACACCTAGTTAGGCTTTGCAGGAATCGAGCTCATCCAGAATTGAGGAATTGCCTATACCAGAAGAAAGCAACACCAGCATATAATTGAAATAATTTATTTACCACTAGAGCACCACAAAAACAGACATACAATGTGTTAAAATACAGAGTAATCGATCACCAAAGTACAACACAGCTGTCCTTTACGTTCCTTTTTTTGTCCTTTAAACCATGCCAAACATACAATTGTATTGATGCTAAACATATAACAAATGCTGTCCTACCCCACCCAGCTAAGTGCTAAGATACCCCCTTGGCCTCAGCCAGCGTCTTGGGTCTAACCTTTCCAGGTGCTGAACTTTTCACACCAGGTCTCGGGGACTTTGCTCAGACAGTGGCAATTAATATCATCACGGTAAGACCTGGAGCACAAAGTCCTTGAGCTGTTGCAGACCCATCTAAACATCATATGAGGGGGATTTACATCAGACCTGAGCAGTGCTTTGGACTTACATTACCCCACTCTGTAGAGGGAAGTGTCACCCATGAGTTCTGCACATTGTAGGATCAGGCCTAACATCTTAGTAATTAAAGGGAAATAGATGCCTAATAAACAAGACAAAAAAGAAATAATTGTAGGAGCTTTATAATAGTATATTCCAAATACTATCAGTGCATTTTGAGGAAAAAAAAACAGAGTTAAAAGGAAGAAATTATTTGATCTTGGGGTCATGATTTACAGAAATAAAGTTTTATACTTCGAGGAAAACTCCAAACCCAAACCGAAATTTTCGGCTGCGTCCAGCGCATAGTGAGTATAGTTGGACAACTTTACTATCTCGTTTCACTTCTTCAAAGCATCAAAACTGGTTTTGAGCTGCATTCCCATAGCAGAGAACTGCAAAAATGTTCTTCAGTTTTGTTTCCTTTCCTGTCCAACAAAAATACAGTTCTCATACTGAACCTGATAAAACTAATCTTGCTGCCGTATATAGCAATATCCAGAGTATTTACTACCCTAAGGAGTTTCACTGAGTTCAGTGCATCTTCTTACTGGAGTAAGTCTGGCTCAAGCAAGTGTTAGCAGGACAGATTTTTCACTTGTTCATCTCAACTCACTAAATAAATCAGAAGTCTAACATATCTCCTCCTCTGCGCTGAGTCAACGGGTGGGATTAGATCATCTGTGGGGCTACGCTTCCAGCTAAGCAATAAGCACAGGTCTCTGTTGAAGGCCTGAGGAGCCACATACGCAAACCGCTGCAGTACCTCTGTGTTTTGCATCAGTGTTCTGCTGAAGCCAAAAAAATTGCACCTCTTAAAACTGGAGCTGACACAGCCGAGCTCGGGAACATCCTTCTGACACACTGCTCGGGTCAGTGACAGAAAATGTCCTTCACATCCAAGTAGTACGTTTCTAACACAGCCTTCCAGCTTTGCTGTGCAAAACCATTCATCATGTGAAATGAACTGAACAAGACTTTTTTCTTTTTTTTGCTAATTTAGGTTGGGGCTTTTTCAAAATGAAGTATGTAATGTGGAATTCTTTTTCCTTACTGACTCTACAATATTTAAACATTTAAACAAAATCCTAGGAACCCCATGTTCTTTTTTTTTATTTTTAAAAAGAATTGGCAAACTCACAAAAAGTCAAGGGTCTGATCCTGCAAATCCTTACACACAAAAACCTCCAGGGGCCTGCTGTGCCACGGTGGAAGTTAAAGGCAAACCTCTGCTACCTGCATCATCAGCAACATCAGTCCCACAGACTAACCATGAGGGTCTGTCCCCGATGCATGAAGGACCTCTGACGACAAACTGATCCCATTCATGCTGTGCTCAGGGCATCGCTGCAGCAGATGCTCCCATCAGCTTCTGCACAGTGGTGAATGTCATTCTCTGCAAGAGTCTGTCTCGCCTCAGCCAGGCTGGGACATCTCTTCTTGCTCCCTGCCCACCTGTTTGAATGTCTATAGCCAAAGGAAATAAAAAGGTCGAGGAATCCAAACCGTATTGCGACTCAAGTGTTACAAACGGGGACGAGTGAGGAGGGAGGGGAGGAGCGGGGCAGAGATTGCTTTAATCCATCCTTTTTTATAGAACAGAAAAACAAATGGAGTCAGGTAGCTTATGTCATAATGATGAACAATATACAAAGCACATGTATAGCAATTATTATAAAACATGTATTTGTAGTGCAAGTCAAAATATAGGGACTCTACTCATACTGGCCAGCTAGAGGGAAACACATGATTCTGAGTGATCAAAAAGAGCCCCAAATTCAAATTCAAACTCATGAGAGCTGACAGTATTACAGAGTACAAAAATATGGTGAAAATTTACACATTACACATAAAGTACTTAATTTTTTAATAGTTTACAAATAGAGATCTACGGATATGTTTCCAATTAAGCTGGCTTTTACTACCCTCCTATGGTAATACTCTAGGTATGGTTACATATACCAAAAGAACAAAAAAAAATCCCATAGCATAGCTATACAGCAACATATTAAGGTCTGAAGATTAGACCAGTACATGTTAAATATTTCACTGGTGTACTAAACTGACATTTTAAATCATTTACAGTAAAAAAAATCTTATAGACTTGTCTTTGAGACTGAAACAGAGTGTCCTTTATTAGTAAATTATTCAGTATTTAAAACAAGGGTTTGAGACCTTACAAGAAGCCTCTCTAGGCAGCTGGCATGAAAAATATGGGGTTTTTTAAAAGGCAGAGTTTATCAATAATGTAATAACTGATTTCTATTTTAAATCAAACTAAACTAACCATTACTTTTCTGTTGCATTTGAGCTTGTGTTCCATTAGGCTTTATATGTGTTTCTGGCAGCTTATTTGGTCTCCACTTTCTCCACATTGGCTGGTTTTCTTTTTTTCCAATGGTGATATGGCAATGTTCATCTGATAGTTTTTACACACAAATAAATAATGCACTGTTAACTCTACATCTAAGAGGAATGGGTAGGATGCCTATTGCGTAACAATACAGAGAGATCAAGTAAGGCACGGGACAGATACAGCAACTCCACTTCATGGGATTTTCCTGGTTTTTTCCTTTCACATAGTAACACTAACAAATTTCTTCCAGTGTTTATTTTTTAAAAGGTTTTTCTTTTTCTTTAACTGCTTCTTGTCTATCTCACACTATGTGTAGGTGAAATGTAGGATAAAGGCCTTCAATGTTTTGCGTCAGATGCCAGTTAAAAAAAATTTTATAAAGAACAAAACAAACTTTCAAACAGTTCAGACTAGTACCGCTTTTTTTTGTCTTCTTTTTTTTTTTTGCTTTTTTTCTTTTAACACTGATGAACCTGGGTTTTTGTTTTTCTTTCTTTCCTTCCTGCTCTCTTTCGTTTTTCTTTCCTTGGTTAGGTTTTTAATACGCACATCATGCTGTTTCAGGGATATCCTTTAGCTGCACTTGCAAGATTTTACGATCATGTTGGACAGCTGTTCAATTTTGGGTGTTTTGCCAATGTAGTAGAGGATGGTGAGGGGTTCCAAATCCTGGGACACGCAGCACGGAGAGGCAGAAGCTTCAGGATTTATGGTGTTATACAAGCTGAGTACCTAGAATGAGAAGGGAGAAAAGAGATTAAGACATCTACCTCGATCTTCCTGCCACAGTACAGCAAATTCCTTTTTACATTGCTTCCTCCAACAACCCTTAAGAGAGAGCCCAATGAAAGCAGTATGCAGATTCCTGGGTTGTAGTATTTTTCATGCTTCTTTGGTTCAAGAAGCTTCTGCCTGAGTTTCCTGAGGTTTTATCTTCAAATCGAGTAAATGCCTGGAGCCTGCCTTGAAATAGTAGCCCTTTGAATCAACACACGCTGCATTTGCATGGAAAGAAGCAGCAGAAAACTTTTATCTGCATCTTCAGATAGCCATTTGCTGTTAGAATTTTGGCTTTGCAAAGAGTCCTCCAGAGCATAAGCACTCCCCTCCTTTCCTCTCTGGCTACATTTCATCAAGTCCACTAACACTCCCCTTGCAAACACGAGGACTAAAGCTGCAGTTACTCCTGTTGATAATCAGCTGCGGTGAAGTTAGCAGTGCCAGTGACGTATATCACGTTGGATTCATATGCATGGTTCTCTGCAAGGGAAGTATGTAGGGTTACCCACAGATGATGCATAGGTATTCCTGAGGATGCCATTAATGTGTTAGCCAAACACCAAGTGACCTTTTCCTAGAACTTCAACACAACATTTGTAGCTTAGAGAGACAGAAGATCTGTTCAGGACAGCAACACTAACTACTTTATTAAGCAACTTCTGACTCCTTGGGCAACTATCCAAACCACATATTTGTGACCATGACAGTTATTCTTCCTCTTTCCTTCAAAAACAAGTGCGGCTCCAGAGTTCGTACACTACTACTCCACACCAGCACGGAAACATACTGACCTTATTTATACCTCTGCGTGCTGACATTGCTAATAGCGCAATCCCACAGCCAGTGACAGCTACAAAGAGTATCTATACCTGGGTCTGTAAGCTCAGGAAGAACATGCTAGCATGGCTTCAGAGACCAAAGGGAAAGCAAGCTGCCCCCTGGACGTGAAGAGTTCACCCTGCTGGCTGATATTGATCTCTTATTTTCAGGGAAGCTTCGAAAAGGGAAGACATCATTGTCAATATGGACTTGAGGGTGAAATTCTTACATTATGACAACCTATGCCTCTTGCATTTATTTTCTAAACATCCTTATTGAGAGTGGAGAGAAATAAGAACTTCACAGCAGTATACTATTCATCTTAAGGCAGCTAGCTGAAATGCCATGTCCAATCCCTAAAATAAAAAGTTATATCTCAGACAATTATTGATTCTTTGACATCCCAGGCACAAGGTTCCTTCTTCACACATAACATTTCAAAGTACAACAATTAATACAACTTTTGAAGAAGTAGATCTTACCAGTACATTCATACAATCTATCACGGTGACACATCCGTAGCAACAAAAAATGCCAGATCATAAAAGTAGATGATAACCAGGTGATACAATTCAGCCCTTTTTTGACTCTGACAGTGCCTCCCTTCGTACCTTTGCTGACAAGACTCATTGTGCCACCCTCCACTCATGCATTGTAAAGAAAGGTTCCTTCCCCTTCGCAAAGCTACAACAAGTTCATATTCTCAAAAAGCATTAGATCCATCTATATGTTACATTGATGAACACGTTGAACAAACACCTCTGGGCCAACACGTTCCTACTATTTCAACACATGAGTGAGTCCCTCTATAGAGCCTCATCATCCTTAGTTATTGAGGTAGTAAATACACATTTTGGACTCTGATGCTGATGCAGTCCTAGTAAAATATTTCACCCTGCATCTATAAAGCTGAAGCTGAAAATTATCAAAACCATTACGCACTCTGCTGTGCTGAGTATCTGAACTCCATAAATACGGGCATGCTCCTGCACAGAAATTAGCATGATATCCTTTAGGTTCATGAATCCATTTCCAGCCAAGATCCCTCTTGAAGTCAATGTAAAGTGGACGCAGGCAGCAATTATCCTGCACGTTCCTAGGAAATAGAATACAGACAAACACATAGGTCATAACAAAAACAGCAGGGGAATAAAAATAATCCAGTTTGTTGCTCCCTGAATGATGCTTTACAAGCAGGCAAATCCAAGTTCCAAACATTCACAAACAAATCACATCAACAGTAGCTTCTACTGTAACTGAAATCAGATGCTTAGACATTGTAGAACTTGCTTATACAGACAAAGGTAATGGTTTCCCTAGAGGATTGCAAGGTACTTCTCTTCAGGTTCTACCGAGCGGCCTGAGTGAGTAGGGGAGTAGAGTAGAGGCAATGAGTCAATAATTTCTCTGTAATTATAGGGATGATGGGTCTGTGAATCACCCCAGATGGAACTCAGCTTCTGCTTTTTAAGACACAAGTCTTCTTGTCTGCCACTGTCTCTGCAGGATTGAAGACCACTGGGCAGGTACCTGCTGCATGCAGACCCCATGGATCTGGGAGTCAGGGTGTGTGCTTCACATAAATGAAAATCATACAGAAACATAAACAACTGCATTACACCCCACAGGTTGGTACTGCTATGTAAGTACACTGAAAGTAGATGCATAGTTACCTAAAGCAATAGGCAGCATCTAGAGCACGCTTCTTCCGCCGACTGGGTTGTTGCGACTCAAGTCTGTAGGAGGGTAACAACATTAGCAGAAGATGTGGGGTCTTCCCACTGTATTTTTTCCTATTGGACTTTAAAGCTTTCACATCACCACTGGAATATGTGTAGTCATCAATACCTTCAAAAAATACATTTTGGTGATAAACATTGTGTTGCTTTTTCTTCACAAATTAAATAAACCATCTCTTTAAAATAATTGTGTCAGAAATCGGGCAATGGTGACACCATTGAGCATGTTTACTGGGCAAGTAGTGGCAAACTTCAACCCAAGATCCCTATGACATTCACAGTTTTCTTGTTTTCTCTGGTATCAGCCCTCCCATGTTCTCAGCCATTTAGTGGTATTTCAGTACATTTACCTAAACTGTTGAAATGAATAACAGAAAGGATTATTTCAGTCACTGCATCTGCTTATTTCCAAATGCCACAAGCAGTTACACTTTTGTCACTTCAGTCAGGGCAGCATTCCTATCTTTTAACAGCTATGTACTTTTTAAAACCTTGTAAAACCATGAAAGTTACTCTGGATACTTCTCCTGCATTCCCCATTGATTACTTCTATTCCATTAGTTTTCTCTATCACATTTACTACTTTCTAATGCTTCTACATTGTCTCACATTGCCAGTTTATTTTTCCCCATAAAGTCAGTTATTCTAGCCCCTTTGTTTGTATGCATACAGCAAGAACATTGATCAAATCATTCCTTCTGTAAGTGGCAGTCAGTGATCTCACATTTTGTATTTACTCTTGAAACAGGCACTGCCTTTCTAATTTCTTAACATCCCAATAGGAAAGACAAAAGACTCAAAGTATAAGCCCTTCATAGGAGTCCTGACAGCTCCTGTTATTCTTGTTGCTAAGACCCTTTTGAAAAGTAATCTCCTGAACCAGGTAATACTGTCTGAAGGGGAAAAGAAACACTTGTCTTTGCAATTACAGCAAAATACATTACAAGCATCACACTAACACTTCTTTTAACATATATAATAGCTTTACTCATATGTACAGTGTATGGATTTGTTTAGAGAAAGAATTCCAACACAACGAAACAGGGGTTAGAAATGGCAAAGAATATAGCCAAATCCTCAGAAAACAAATGAGCCAAATCATGATATACTTTCATAAATGAGAACTGTATAAAAAGAATGTGGGTAGGTTCTAATATAACCATAATTTTATATGCACTGGTGGATAGCTATAGCATGGTCAATTAATTAATATTTCCCCTTTTGAAGCTGAAAGTTCAGTGGCTTAAAAACGCAGGGAGTTTACATGATTTTGATATGTTTATATTACCTTGTCTGCTGTCCATTAGAAGCTCATCAATCCATAAGTCTAACTTTGTGCTGATAGGTTTTTTTTAATGCCCACTCAACCCAACGTTTGTGGTTTTACCAAGCTAACTATCACAGAAAAATACTTTGTGCATTGTAAATGTTATAAGAAATTCTACATGTAAATGTAGATAGATAATCAGTGTTAACTGATGCAGTTCTGTTGGCTTCACTGGAGAATCAGACCTCCTCTGCTGCACACAGAGAGGTTCACCATTGCCATCATCATTTGTCAGCCCTCCATGCACTGGCGATAAAACACTGTAGGCCATTTATACTAAAATCTAGCACCTATAGTTCAACTCATCCTAAGTGACTGATGCCATTGTTCAAAGTAATTTAAAATGAGAAAAGTTCTCAGAAGGCTGGCTGGGGCTATTCAGTGTGCCTGAAGAGCTGGGTATGTGTGTGGAGGTACTTACAAAGACTGGGACCATCTACACACAAAAGAATGTGCTTCTGTAAATAAAGCAGCGAAGTGCTACCTTTTCCTTTGTAAATTTGCCACAGTAAGTGCAGTTTAACGCTCACACACACCTATCTACTGCAAGCAGCTTACAGGTAACCAAAAACTATCCTAACCCTACTTTCCAGTAGTAACCTTCTCTACTAGGCCTGAACCATTACAGTGCTAGGATGGACAGCAGTCAAAGTGTTTATTTTAAAAATACTCAGCAAGTTTTCTCATGGCTACCCAACAGCAGATAGCGTATTACATTCCAAACAGTACGTCTGCCTGGTGTGCATGCTGCAAATGGAATACAGACACTTAAGGACATTGAAGCTGCATGCATGGAATGGCTTAACCATGCCATCAGGCTTTAGACTACTTCAGCTGATATCGTTCTACCATTGTGCTTTCAAACCTGCTTCCTACCACCTGAAATTCAAGATTCTCTTAATGAACAAGTCTCCGAGCAGCTGAATCAACCATTTGGAGAGGCAGGAACAGCTCTCTGTTTCCCTCCTCAGTTAGTAATACCAAAACATTGAAAAGGTTAGTGTTTTGTTTTTTTTGTTACCTGCAAATCTTGCTTCAAGCTCCTCGCTTTTATTTGGGATGATATAATTATTGGAAGGCACAAAGGTGCAGCATGGACAATGTAAACTTATCTTAAATCCAAGGTTCCTGTCTGCAAAACATAAAAGTAAGTGGAGTTGTTTTTACATGTGGAATAACCCTGAAATACTGTTGAGTTGCTCCATTAGGAGGAGCACTTGGGGCAGAAGTGAAGGCAAATAGCACTTGTCACCTCTGTGGTGGAGCCACTCATGGACAGTCTCAGTGACATCAAAAGACAACCATTCTCCTTCAGCTCTGGTTTTAACTACTTTGCTGTCAATGTATCGCTGTCCTGGTGATGATAATTCTTTAGATTTTAGAACCTGCAAGAAACAAGAGATAGGATACACTACAGGTTAACGTTTACCTGGCTTTTGCTACAGTGGACTACCAACAGTATAAAAATAGCAGAACAAACTATTCCAGCTCTATGTGGCAGATATACACCCTGACATGTTTTCAGAAAGAATTCTTAAAGTGCATAGGGAGAGAAAAGTGATAATGAAACACCCTAATGAAATCAGATTACACTTCCAAGCACAACACCCCACCACATATTTCTTCCTAAGAGACATCATAAAGAAAGACTATCATGAGAACTCACCCTTCAACACAAGTAGTCAAAAGATCATAGCCAATAGAATATCAAGAGGCTATTTTACCATCTTCAGTAGCATGTACACCAGTTAGAGCATAACATCAAATGCTAAATTAAAGCCTGGACAATGTGGGTTGTATACCAAAAGTATCACACTGCTTGTTCATAACTAATCTCCATAGTACTGCTTCCATTATTCATGGTTCCAGCCTTCCTTCTGGTTTCAGGTGCTATTCATGCATTAAACAGAAACAAACTTCTCATCCATAGCAATAACTGGGGGGCAGGGTGAAACAACTTAGTGTGAAAGCACATGTGGGTTTGTGCAACAGGCAATGCTGCTTTCAACCAAACTTTGACTACAGCAGTACTTGTATTTGTGGCTAAAGTTTCAGCAAAGCCCACTGCTGAACATGAAACAAAAAAAATACCTGTATGAAAGAAACCCAGCCCCTCCTTTTCAAGACTCAGCACTGCATGCCTAGAATTTCAAGTGCCCACAGTCTTCCTCCTATATAAACAGTTCAGCAAGTGCCTTCCCCACATGCAAGTAGAGCCTGCTATTATTTATTCTATGATGAAAACAACCGGACTTTTGGCTGCTACCAGATTTCTGGTTTCCCAGTTATTACTATGTTGATAGTTTTGTGATGCAGGAGCTGGAATGCCATGCCACATTGTCAACTCCAATCAAGACACCACACGATAACATCACTTTGTCACTTTTGGCAATATTGGGTTCTTCCTCTGTTTAAACCATCAAGTCCATCTCCAAGTGAATAACTGACAATGTCTCATTGTTTCCTCCTATTTTCTCAGCCCAGAACAACCTGACATCAAGCAAACACTACTGGAATAAAACAATGGTGAAACTGCATAATACATGTTAAGAAAAATATTTCAACAGAGGTGTGAAATTATGTCATCATGATAAAATTAGGCTTCATTACATAGAAAAGCAGGCTTGAAAATGACAGATTCTGTCTAATGTGTAGAGTCTATTTATTTCAAGGGAGTGCTGGACCTCTCAAAAGCCAACAGTGCAGCTCCCACACTAATATTTGTAGAACAGCCAGCACTACAAACTCTTTGCCTTCTTTCTGAACAACACTTTAGGAAAAAGACATGAGATGTTGGTCCAAGTCCAGAAAATTACTAAGTGCCCCTAGTAGGTGATGCTGAGTTCTCCAGTAGAAACTGAGGGCACTCAAACACTCCTTTTTATGAAGCAACCTTCAAACAAAGTGTTTGAACAACTGTTTACAGAGAGTCTGGCAGCAGCAAGGGGACTACTATTGCTCAGAACTGCCAGAGGGATGAGAGAATCAGTAATCAATGCTGGGAAAGTCCAAGAGAAGTACAAATATAACTCTGCTTTCCCTTTGGTCTTTATCAGGTCAACTCAAGTGTTTCTGAGGTTGTAATGCAGCTGTCATTCTCCAAAGATGTGTTGGGGTGGGAGTGTGAGGCAAACGAGACACAAGAACTTGGCTCATTTCTCTTCCTTTCTGCATAGTCATATCTTTCCAAAGCTTCCAGAAACTGCATACCTCAGTTTCAGTGGTGATGTAAGGATCTAAAAGTAAGTTATGTGCCAAAAGCAATCTCCTGATGTTAACTATAATTGGTCTTAAATACATTCTGAAGATTTAGCTGTATCCAAAAGAAAAGGTCTTTATTACAATCCTATTGCTACAAAAAGGCTAAGTTGAGGCACCAAAGGCACTTGGAAAAGTACAAGAAATCACCCATATACACACATTCAACAATACAAAGAACATTGATCCTCACCAATTAACTGATTGACAAGAAAAGCATTTATATGGTTCAAACCTGTAGAACACTGTAGAGCTAGATTTTATCCATACTATGGTATCTATGATGCCTGAAAGCAAGGCTTCTCTCCACTTTATTTATATTGCACATCCAGAAAGAAAATTATGAAAAATGAGCTAAAAGTCACAGAGTATGGCATCATTTCCATAAAGGACATCATAGGTTAAAGAGGTACTAACAGTTCTTAAAGCAAACGGCTGTTAAGTGTGGTAAAACCCACGCTTAATTAAATCAATGCTCTGCTTCAATCTCCTTCGCCTAGGCTTCATAGTGTTAGAGTCTTGTCTGATCTTAACAACACCATTGCTTGCAAGCAAGAATGATCTAGCCTCACCATTTGTATTTATTCCTTCTTTTTCTGTTACATCATTGCAAGTGTGGAAAGCTGATGGGTGATAAAAATCCCAGGCAGGATCCTCAGAGTCTATTACCTCCCACAAGATAACCTGATGAAGGACAATTTACTGCTTTTGCTACACCGTATTCTACATTTCCATCCTCACTGAAGAAATTGCACTCTACATGGGTAAAAGGAGCCTCTTTGTGGGAACCTACCAAAAATTTCAACAGCTGCAATACCTTCTTCCAATGGGTCTTCCAGAAATTCTTATGTGAAAGAAAGATTTTAGGTTTTCTCTGCCATTTTCCCCTCTTGGTTTGCTTCTCTGTACTTTGCCTTACATTCCCCATCGGCAACATTTCTTTTTCTTCCAGTACAGCCTCATTTCCATAGAAAGACTTATCTCTTTCAGCATTTCCAGAACTTTCTTCCTACTAAATCAACAAGTTTAGTTGCAAAAAATAATTTAAAAAAAAAAAAGGGGTTTTCTGTGCCTTGCAGCTTTTTTGCTTGAAACCTTTTCTAATTCTTCAACTTATGCTGATTGGTTTTAGAAGTGATACTACCTTTACCTATAAACATTTCTTGCCTTGCCTATAAACACTGCCTTACCTTTATGCTTAGCCCACTGCAACCACATCAAACACTGTTTTCAGAAATGTTGCTGCACAACTTGTATCTGCAGGAGCAAAAGGAAGGTCTCTGTGCAAAAGAGTTTTCAGCACACCAAAAATATCAACAGAAGACAAGGGGATCAAAAAGAGAACTCACAGGTGAGAAGGAAGACTCTGCTAAATTTCCCCTTTAATCCTTTTTCATTTCCTTCTGGCACCTTGTCCCAAAACTCCTTCTTAAAACAGCAGGAGTTTGGTGTGTCTATGGGCCATGACATGGATGCATCAACACTTGCATGGAGAGAGGTCAGATTCAATCATTTGCATGAGTAGGAGGAGACAGTTTCCACACACACAGCCTTCTCCTAATTCACATAGAAACACCCATGTGCATAAGTTTCTGAAAATGCACAAGTGCCCACATGCAGGAACGAGCACGCACCCCTTCACCAAGGGAAAATCAACAAACAGCATTCATCATGTCCAAAAATCTCTACAGCTTCTGAATAGTGAGATATTCTTCTGCTAAGTGTATCTGTGTATTTGGCTGTGCTTTCAACAGTGTAAATGCCCAGCTGCCTTTCCTGATAAAGCATTACACGAGGACCATGTACATATAATCACACTACGTGGGAGTGAGGCAGAAGTGTGCCCAGAGGCTATCCAGCAGACTTCTAGCCCAGTATGCAATCATTTTCATTCAGCAGCAATGCTCCAACAACAATTTGGTTTGGTATACCCCTTTTTTTTTGTAGGGGACTCCTCCCTTTCACAAAAAATCAAGTAGTTATGCAAAGTGCCTGTTAATCTCTTCTTGGAAAAGTGTCTTCTACAATTAAGCTCTGCTGCCTAACTAGCTTTTCCTATGGACACTTCTATGGGCACTGCTAATCTTTGCCTCATTAATTTTTTTTCTACTCTCATCCCCTTAAAAACACATGGGGTAAAAAATTATCTTACCAATACCCATGAAGGATCTCTAGATACCACATATGTGCAGCTACTGCGAGCAGATCAATGCAAAATGAACATGTGAATATACATACAACACAGTTGCAGGAAAGGACTCATGAAGCAGTTAGATGCGAACAAAGGGTTGCTCTTGCTTGTATGGCCACACATGTTTAGGAAGCCCAGGTGGGGATCTCAGTGATGACAGCACTTACATGCCACCCTCATCAGGCCTGCCAGATTTCTGGTGTTTTATAAATCCCACTAAAATCTCGTCTTTGCTGATTCTGCAAAGGCCTTCCTTCTGCTCAGTCTTCAGGGGTAGCCCTCCTCTCTGCTGGAGGGGTTTGTTCCTGCTCTTCCTCATCTGTTACAGGATCTTGGAAATGTATCTCAAATCACCATTGCCAGGGCATTCACCAGTGAAAAGCTTTAGCTTTGTCATAGATTGTTTTAAGAAGAACAACAAGCAAGTTTCCAGGATATACTGATCTCTATCTAAGCTACTTCTAGCACCTGCTATGATTGTTTTTCAGCCCAGCTGGACAGCAGTAACTGATATATTTTAAAATATATCCGTTATATATTTTGTAGCTGATATCTTCATTACAATAATGGAGGATTAAACTGATTATTTATATGCATACATGTTTATACTCTCAAGTTACTATCACACCGTTCTGAGTACAAAAATAAGAATGACAATTGTCTTGGGCTATGTTTTATAAGCCGTAAAGTACACTGAGAACACTATATAATTCATGATAACAAACAAAGCAGAATGTTTGCAGCATGAGCAAAAACAAGGCTTCTTTAAAAATTGGAGCATATCAGAGACTGATACAAGCGGGCCAACAGCACTTGGCATCACTGCAATTATACCCGTTCAAAAACAAACCCAAAAACCTTCAAAACCTGATACTGTCAATAGAAATGTAATTATTTTGCTCAACTTTTCCTTTGCCTACTCTCCTTCTCATGCACAAGGCAGCTAAGGCAGGGGATAACTGAATGAACACATTAGTGCATGCATTGGACATAACAACCACTGAGGACAGTTCTCATGACTCATTGTATGCAAAATAGGAAAAAATCCCTGACAGAAATGCAGTTTCTTTAAAAAAACTAGAGCTGCAGACCAGCAACTTGGTTAGTTTATTTAAGGTTTGATGGGCTAGCCAGTTAACTACTTCTAGTTTTCTATAGTTACCACAATCAGATACAGAAGAATGGGAGTATTACAATTAGGTATAATTTACAGCAGAATAGTTTTGGCTAATAAATTCATCACTTCCCCAGCAAGCAAGCAAACAAACAAAAACTGAATGTATTGCAGCAGCGATGATACACAGGCTGATGCTGCCTGTGTACAGACATCTGCTGCAGCCACTAAAACCCAAGGCATACATCAAAGGACCAAGAACATTTTATAGCAGAGTTCGAGAATTACGGTCACCAACTGTCAGGATTTTTGGCTATTAGAGAAATTTTTAAACAAGTTGTTGAACTTTCAAAACATAAAAATAATATGGCCCCTTACAAATATCTTTCCTGTCTGCTGCATTGCCCTGGAACATGGGACAGTCACTGCTGTCAGCCAGAATGGGTTCTGCAGTCACTGAATAGCAGTAAATATGGCACTATCTTGTAAAAACCTGCTATTAATCTGTTTTTCCTCTCCATTCATTCTGGACTGTCTGATCTCCTCCCTCCAGATGCTGTTGGCTCCCTGATAACTTCTTTCCTTTCCTTCCTCTCTCTTCTCTGTCATTTCAGACTTCTTCGATGTTCTTGCATATTACAACATCTTGGCAGGTTCACTAATCTGTTTCTGACTTATCAGTCCTACCCATGGTTTCCATTGGAACTTCAAGGGCCTTTTAAAATAATGGAAATAACCTGACATGAACGAGTAAGCTCAAAGTAAATAAGCCCAAACAATGCAATCCAGTAGTAAATGATGTGTTAATGCTGGTTAATATCAGAGCAGAGATAAGTCCAGCTATGCACAACAACATGGCTGAAACCTCTTTGAACTTGAAGAAACCTGCAGGGGACTCTGGCTTAACTCTCCACAGTGGAATAACCAGATCCCCAAGGTCTGCATGTGAAGCCACTTATTGCTTCCAAATTCTTATAAACTATTCAACCTAGGGAAAGATTTACTCGCTGCTTGGTTCCAGACTTTAAAGGTTTGCTCAGACCACTCAGGGACTTCATCCAGCACTTTCTGAAGCTTAAAGGTGAAGAATGGCAGTGCTAATTCTCAACCCTTTCTCACTCTCTGTTAGAGTTTGAGGTCTTTAGTCCTGGACACAGAGAAAGAAAACCCTTAATTCAGTTGGAGGCCTCTCCAGTTTTGTTGCTCATTTTGTTGCACAGGGTCTCCATACTGTACCCTTTGCCAGACAGTTGTGAATCTACTGGCTATCTTAGCTTATTTTATCTATCTTAGGTTCTTCTTATCAACACTAGTAAAATACAATGTATATTTTTTCCAAAGTTCTCAGTGTGAGTTTTCAAGCTCTTCTTGTAACCACTTCTGCAGTAGAGTAACCCAGACTCTGTCTCCAGCGCTATGAAATTAAAAGGGCTTTACAACCCCCCTGCTTATCAATGGAAGTCTTTCCATTATTTGCAAAGGTCTTCGACTCAGGCTTAAACCAAGGGCAGAATCTTTCGAGACATAGTATATGAGACATAGAGTGCCTGCCAAAATACAAAGGTGTGGAGTACTTGCCAAAGCTTTAAAAAAAGCCCGTAGCTCTCTGATCCATCTGTTCAGAACTTGCCAGACACGTTCTTCAAGCAAACTTGCAAATAAAAAGAACATATTGCACACATAACCCAGCCCGTTTTATATCTGGATGGGCTACAGCTGCAATAGGATTCTCTTACAGCACTGGCCACTGCTCACTTAAAGGTAAAAGAAGGTGAAGTGTGAGGGGGGTAAAGAAATGAGTGGCTAAACGAGGTCAGAAAGGTTGGGGAAGTCAAAAATGTCATGGAATCCCTGTGATTGACTCATTGCATTGGCCTGTGGTGACGAGATGAGGTCCAGGAAGAAAACGGATCCTGAGAAGGGATTTCCTCTTCATTTGTTCCCCAAGCAGAGCTTTCCTCCTGCCACTAAAGATACATGTCCAGTGTAAGTTGGGAATACAGCCCTGAGGCCATTCAGCCTGATTTATGCCTAAGAAGGCAGGAAGAGTCTGCACTGTATAAGCAATAAACAAGAATGAAGGGTCTGGGGTCCTTCTCCTGGAAGATTCTGAGTGCAATTTCCTGCTGTTTAGGAGATTTTAAGATAGCTCTAAAGAAAGATTTTATATAAAATGAAGAAAAACAAAAAAATCCTGTAAACTTGTCTAGTATTTAGCTTTAACTTGCCAAAGGCACATTATGTTTTATTAAAATATCAACAAAGAGAAGCCAAAATCAATAAAAACAGAGTGGGTTTTCCTGTCTTCTAGCCAAATCCCTTAGATCCTACAGGGTACTCCTGTGTGCAAGTCCCTGCTATGCACAGGTTCCCCAAGCCCTTCCTCAGCCCTGTCCCTGACAGCCACATCTCATGTTCACATGCATTATAATGCAATATTTTGGCATGCATAACTATCTGAATATTTAAACTTACTGCCTTTTCCAGGATCCCAGCTCCCTCCACTAGTCACTCCTCTGCCACAGGCCACGATTCACCTTGCGGCTTTTGATTCCCAGTTACCTTCCCAAACAACCCCTGTCCTCCTCCGTTTTCTTGTCATTCTTTTCTTCTTCATATAAGCTTCTCTCCAACAAAGCTTCACATTGTTTCTTATACCTCTCCCAAACAACAATATTACCTTTCCTCCTCCAATAGGCTTCCTAGTGCAAGGCCAACAGGACAATCTAAACATTACTCCTGTCTCAGTGTAATGTGGGCTTGGCTACACCACCAGACTGCAGCCCAGTGAGCAGAACCTCAAACCTAGCAGCTGGTTCCTGACCCGTCCTGCATTCCTACACTCTCTATCATGTACTTGTGGCAGTAAGTATTGCAAAAAGCAATAAATCTATCAGCTCAGTGCCCCACATTTCTATACTCAGCAGGGCTGAGCTGGGAGTACATGCTGGCTCGTGCCAGTAGCTAATGGGGATGTTACATACTTCTTTAAGTTGTCTCCAATAACTGCTCTGTTCCTGGCAAGAAGTGGATGCATCTGAGATAACTTCTCAAATCACAGTGAATGTGATGCAGCGATAAACACTTTCCCTCACCCACACTCACAGAATATTTGCCAAAAGTTTTCAGTAAACGGTCTCCACCATACTGTTTTTTTGTAAGGGGTACAGTCTTTCCAACTGTATAAAATAGTAATATAGGGATATATAAAATAATCATATATTAAAAATTATGTATTTAATTAATAATACTATTAAATAATACTGGTCCTGAGCTATTGCTGCAGGGTCTAGGGAAATGGGAGGAAGAGGCTGGTAGAGTAGAAAGCTAGCAGGTCAAAAAGACATACTTTACGACTTTGAAGAGCACGCTGTGTTTGCCATTTATCAGAATGTAACAGCAACCATTCAGATCCCAAGAGCCTGGTGTCAGGACAGCACTACGTAAATTGCAAGATCCAAATATACTCTTTTAGATGTGAGCCACAGCGATGGCACACCAGTAAAATCAGGAGCCCCAGGTGTTATCTGTAAGACAGACATCCTGCACCAGCTCGCAGACATGGATCCTGCTTCCGGCTATTTTCTTCCATGGCATTAGAGACTGCACTGTTTGGCAAGAGAAGTGAGCAAGGCTCCTCTGCTCCTGATTATACAGATCCTCCTGGAGTAGCTCTGCTGCAGTCAGTGTAAATTGCCTCAGATTTGCACTGTAGAGATTTGGCCCAGATCTACAGGAGTTTGCCCTAAATGTATTCCCTCACTGAAAAACAAGACAAAACACTGTCTGAATTGAAAGTATTTGAACAACCAACTGTGGTTTAAATTTAAATCTGACTCATAATGGGGTAATATGTTCCACAGCATCTTCCTCCTTATACCTCCAAGCAGGAAGAGAGGCCTTTAAAGAAATGGGGTTACTGCTGTCTAGAGGGTAGATGGTTCCTCCTAGGTGCCAAGCAAGCTCCACAGTAGCCTTCAGCATGGATTGGACCCTCCCTGACATAGAAAGACCAAAGGTCCACTCCTGCTTCATTCAAATTTGTCACCACAATTCAATGTCCCCCCTAGGCATTAACCTGGTGCCATTTGTTTTTCTCCAGCTTTGCAATGGCATATGCCCCTTAGTGCATCACCCCTATCCACAGCCTCTCAGGTACCCCTAACTCACAGCAGCCTCAGATAATGACAACAATAAAAACCAGCACTTGGGCTGTATTTTTTGTGACGCTTTATGATGTGTTAACAAAACATGGCACTGCCTCCATAGGAAGTAATTACTACTTGTTTGACCGTCTGTACGTAATAAAAATACCTTAAAAACAATACCACAATGCTCTCTGAACGACAGCTTCTTGCCCTGTCAGAGTTTCCACTTGCCCAGCCTCGCAGTGTTGCCTATTTATTTTTTGGAATGCTTATTCATAAAAGATAAGCTTTTTTTTGAAGGGTGCAGGGACTTTATTCATAAATACAGAAGCACCTTAATAAAAGAAAGATGTGATGAAGTCTTCAAAGCAGGCAAGAAAACCAATGAACAAAGACATTCCCATAACAACCGAGCTTTTATCTGATCAAATTCCAATAAAGGCTGCATTTGGCATAAATCTTTAAAAACATAGCAAGGGCCACTGGAGGATGCTAAAACTTGTTTATTTAATATTATTCCTCCTCCCTTCCCCAAAAGTACTTTATCTTTTCAATATTTTCTGAAGTCTCAGTGCTCATTGGGAAGCGCATCAAGTGCTTTGCAGTGGAAGGTCAGGAGGAGAAGCTTGGGAGAGCTCTGGCTTCATCTGAGGTCACAGTGCTTCCTTCCTTCCTTCCTTCCCTCTCTCCCTCCAGTTTACCACTCTCGAAATTGCTGATGAGCAGCAGCACCACCAGCAGATTAACCCTCACTTTTAGACAAAAAAGAAACAGCATAAAAGATCAGGCCCTTGAAAGAATTTAATTGTGGCTTCGTATAACCAGAGCCAAGAAGAGACAGAAGCTTTTATACCAGCTTTATAAAAGAAACTTAATTCCTGCTCCTATGAGTTTTATTGCTTTCCATCCTAAGACTATTTAATATGTGCATGGCTCATCCCATCTGCCTAGGAATACAGATGTGGCTGACTAATTCTTAAATAGCAGGAGAAGTATTCTGGGTGAAAACAGACATTAAAGAAACCATTCCTGCTCTCAGGGATTACCACTTGCCCACTGGCTTCACAGATGCATCCAGAGAACATCCATGAGAAATAAACTCCAGGACCTATCACCCAGAGCAATATGGGGGGGCAGCAGACCTGGCAAACAGATATACAACCACTCATTCCCAACATAAATATGACAAGGGTGCTCTCTGCTCCAGCCCTGAGGTGGGAACGAGGTCCTGCTGCCACTGCATCAGCGCCAGGAGTGAGGGGCCACAGCCCTGGCTTTACCACAGCAGGCAGCCTCAGACTGCTTTCCCAGAGTCAGTGCAAACAAGGGTTGCAGGAAAACACAAAGTCCCTTTCTGATGTGGTTTGGCAAAGGGAGCCAAGTATAGCCTGAGGAAAGCTTAGTCGAGAAGGTGCAGTCTTGCATTTCTTTCTCATTTTAAGGGGTAGATCTGTAAGGTCAGAGGACCACACAAAGAAAGAATCAGGAGGAGAAACAAAGTGTTTATCTTCTGCTTGCTTATTTATTCCCTGGCACATCTGTCTCTAACTGCTCCCAAAATACTCCTTCAGAGTAACATTGCACCTTCTGCACCAGCGGTACATACACTCTTAACTGAAGTGCCACTGACTACATCAGACAGCTTGTGGAGCTTGTATGCATTGAGGAACAGCCGCCTTCCCAGTAAGACACAAGGGACTGCTGACACTTTACTTTCTGCCCCTCTCTTCCTACTTGAACTGAGAAAGATGAGGGGTCACAGGAAGAAGCATTCCCTGAAACTACAGGTATGAGAGGAATTTCAAAAGCCCTCGTCAAGATCTCCTCAACAAAGCAAAACACTAAGCAACAAAAAACTTTGGGGGAGGAAAAAGGAAAAAAACAAACTCTAATAATTAAGCGTTGCTCATGCAAGATGAAAAACCACATCGTTCCTTCTGGGCACAACAGCCTTGGCAAGCCCAGCATGTATCTCACAAGACAGGAAGCAGTGCTTATGCACAGAGGAGTGGTGGCTGCATGTGCCAACTTTGCCAGTAATCTCCTCTGTGGGGCTTGTGCATGCTTTTCAAGCTGTAAAATTACCCAAGTAAGTCGTCAGCCCTTACAGAATGAATTTGCCTCTCCTGCTTCCACTGAAATAAGCATCTTCCTCATTCTCCCTATTTACCTCCCACCTTTGTACCTTCCTCCACTACTAGGCATGCCTATCTGCACTATCAATCTACCATTATGCAGACTGAAGCTCCTGTCGTGTTACTGTGGCACCAATGCCTCCTACCCATCCTTCCTCATCTTGGGCATCTTGGATTTTCTTTTTCCTAATCTCTAAAATTCATTTACTAAATTTTAGGATGCTTCCTGCAGCACTGTCCTACAATACATCACAGAATATAACATGGGCCCCTCCTGTTCAAATTCTCCCTGCTTTTGCTCTTCCTGTTAACACCACATGCAAACTTCACCTGCTGTGGAGGAGACTAGATGCAGCAATATTTAGGGACTCTGATGCTCCTGTGGTAGAGCTACTAGCAAGGAAGCTGTGTTGTTCAGACTCACCATCACAGACCTCAAGTCATACCTCTGTTCAAGGTTGCATACAAGACTGCAAGAAATGAATATGACTAAAGCAGGGAAAAAAAAAACAACACAAGGTGGCTACAGGAGCTTGTAAGGAGTAAAGCAGAGAGATGATCCAACTGGCAGCTTATATCATTTTAATAGGTGCTCTGCAAGAGAAATGTTCCAGAGACAGTTTGTCTCTTACAGGCAAAGGAGCAAAGTATCAGGCCTGGCACAAACACAGACTCCGCACTTGCAGCTTCTGGCTTGCCTGTTACTTGGTGAAGGAAAGACTTAATCCAGCTATAACTGCACTCATTACTCACCTAACACTTCACTCGGTATGCCCCACCCAGCCTGAAACAGAAACACCCTCCCTCATTAGCTGTATTTTTTTATCTAAAGGACCCAAGTACCTGCCTCGAGTGCAGGTGTCCATCAATTCCATGGGCACAGGCGGGCTGCAGTCAGGCTCCCTTGAATAAGCTCCAGCTGTTTCTCATCACAAGGGGAAATCCCAGCCAAGGCAAGGCCCTTTCTCCCTATCTCTGCCAAACCCTTTGTGTCCCATATTCCTCAAACACAGAAAGGCAATGAACTGAATTCAAGCTGCATTCTGTTCATGCAGCTGAATTTCATCCCTCAAAAGTAGAACAGAAAAGTCCAGAGATGCTACCAATTTATTTTAGGATGTCTGAACTGGTCAAGCCATAACACAAAATTGTGTCAGCAGGCTAGTGTGTCAGTGTCGCAGGGACCCGTAGTGCAATTCACAGTGATCACTGTTACATGTAGATGACACCAGTGTCTCTCATTAAAGAGTCCCAGCTTTCTCTTTTCATTAATGGTATGTTGTTTATTCAACTTTTCTGCCAGGGAATGAAGGCAACCAGGTTGCAGTTGTGAAGCCAAGAGCTATCTTTCTGGCCTATCTGTGGACCTGAAATTCAGCCAGGCATCATACTCCTCCCATCTTTAAACAATATCTGAACAGCCCAGAGCCCCTTTTCCTGCTGTTGGCCTCTCAGCTTTGCTCACACTGTCACTTCAGCAAGCAGGTGGACCTAAATTCCCTACTATCAACTCCTGCACATGACCAGATTGGGCAGAAAACAGTGAATGCTGAGAGTGAGGGGAGAGAACTAACTCAAATTTGCATACTCTGGGTCTAAAATGGACTCTGCAGTGCTGCAAACCCAGGGCAGTATGCAGGCGGAGGAGCTAACGAGGGCAGCAAGAGCAGCACAATACACTTTTAAAAGTGGTAGCCTCCTCACAGGCAGGTTTTCAGTGGGTGATTGGAACAACCATTATTCAGTACAAAATTGCTGGGAGCTGACCCCTTTTTTGTTGCTGTTTCTCAGCAAAGCAAACTGTGCTTTAGATGGCGTATGCTCTAGCCACCATCTGCACAAATTCACAAGCTCTGTGTGTGTTACTTCAATGCCTTCAAAGTCTTGACTGATTAAGAGCCACCAATCTTTTCAACACTCAGAACAGACAAGAGTCATAGTTCATTTTCTTCCTCAATCCTGTGTCCCTGAATTGTTCACTCTCTTGGCTCAACCTCTGGCCTACTTTACAGAAGCCAGTTCTAAAGCTGCTAAACTTTGAAACTCAATTATTTTGCGAGGAAGGGCTAGTGGGCTTCTCCTGAACACAGGGCAGAGAAAATAATTTGACTTCTATGTAAACTATAGTACTGGCCAGGCACTGGGAGACAGAGATCCTGGCAATGACTTGTTTGATGTCTTGTTCTGTCACTCATCATTATATTTTGAAACTTTGGAGTCCTGAGGACAAAGGGCTAGAGGTTTGCACATTTCAGTTTCATATAATTTTGAATAAAGACTTTTCCAGGGATGGCATTGGACATGAGACTACTATGGAAACACAGGATTCAACCACTTCTCCCCGTGGTTGGTTCCACCTTCTAGTCTTGGACAAGGCAGTTTTGCTGCAGAGAGATGAGGCAGTGACGCGTGCAAAATGCCACCATACCTGGTACAGCTCTATCCGCTGCTCTGAGACCCGTGCCTTTGAGTTCTGCAAGCGGAAGACCCTGAACTCAGCCTTCACCAAGTTGGAGGCATTCTTCTCCATTGCTGAGACATCAAATCTGACGATTCGGAAGTAAAGGCTGTAATAGCTCGGTGGGATGGCATCTGCAAGAAGACAGTGTGATTTCATTAGTGTTTTTAATGACACAGGCATCATTCCTTCAAACAGTGTAGGGCTTCAGTAAAATAAATATCTGTAGCACAGTTTCCAATGGCCAAACTAATATTATTAATCCCTTTTAATTTTAAAAATTAACCAAACCCAACAAAACCAACCAACCTTCCACCCCCACATGTGTTTGATTATAGGAATACTGTATTAATAGATTTTAACACATATTTTCAACTCTATTCCAACTAATGTGTTTAAACCTTCCCTCGTTGAACACACTGGTGGAAAATCACAGACTCTCATAAATTGAGAGAGTCATAGCAGTTGGTACCTGGCAAATGCCTTCACAGTTCAGAGGGATAAGCTAAGATAACAAGTAACAGGAACTCATCAGATCTGTCTGTTCTCTGAAGTTCATTTACTCCTCAGAACACTGAGCATAAGTTAGCCAGCGTCAGATTTTGTTTTGTAATTAAGGGATTTTTTGGAACAAAATATACTGATTACATTGACAGGGGCAGAATGAGAAGAGGAAGAAGAAAGGCAGGGACAGGCAAGCAGATAGTACACATTACAAACAGAATTACATGAATTTTGATCACTTGAAAGCAGTAAATGCCATAAATATAACCACCACTTACTCTAGGTAGCAAAGCTAACAGTCCAACCTGAGGACACACCAGCAGAAAGACTTCAGATAGGAATCATAAAAGATAAAGCTTTCCCAGTAGTCAGGTAGCTCAGGATTCATCATGACATGTCAGGAGATGACAGCTCTGACATGACGACCATGAAGATACAGAGCATGTCCAAAATATCAGCAAGACCTCCTGCTGCCCTGTGTTCCTCAGCTATCCAGGCATCAATCAATCAAATAAACTGCCTTCTTCTGGAAGATACCTAATTCTTAATGGCTAAAATACACACAAGTTATTTCTATGTGAAGAGATGGGAGAAGCCAAGTCGAGTACGTAAAACTTTACTTCTAACTAGTAATGATTATAGGTAGTCAGAACAAATTCTTAATAATATGCATTTCTATCAGTAAGTCATATTAATAACTTAAGAACTTCTTACAAAAATGTAATGTTTCTAGACTGACTACTATTACCAGAACTTCTGAGCCACAAAGCAGCTTCTGGCTACACCAGACAGCAGCTCTCAGAGTTACAAATTCAGTAACTGATTTATTGTATTTCTTTGAAAGATTCTAAATTCAAGGTGACTACAGACTAAAATACTCAGTACAATTCAGTCACATGAGGAATAAAGTAAATTTATTCTGCCTTCACAAAGTTCACAAACAGTCTGCTGAGACAATCTTTTATTTTAAATGATCAGAGATAAAACCTCCAAAAAATAATCCTAGCTATCAGAGATTTTCATCTCTGATGAGAAAGAAATAATCTCAGCCTCAATTGAGAGTAGATGAGTGAAAGAAGAAAAGTTCTCAAAACACTTGAAATCTTATGAAGCATTATTTCCTAAAGCAGACCGTTGGTACAGTCAAATGGGTCAGACGTACAAATGTGAACAGGAAGCCCCAGGCTTCCTTATGAACCAATCTACATAAAGAAACAAAAAAGTTTTCAAATTTTCATCTCTGTAATGCTCAAAAATAAAACCCAAAGCATCATCATCAGGACTCTGACAGAAAATGGTCACAACCTCACAGGGAAAACTTAAAGAAAAGTGGATGCAAATTATTCCCACAGCAGAACAGCTCCTCTCTCCCATAAGAAACATATTAATGTTGGTATCTCTCAAAATACCAAATCGGGGTTTTCTGAGAAAAACTTCATTTTATTATCATTGTTTCAATACATTTTACAAATTCTTATACAGCTTACTCAGTCCAGAGATTGTATCCTCATTTAAGAGAGAAATAATCTCTTCAGCTTATTTTTCTGCTACAGGAAACTCTCAGACTACTACTTGTCCTTCAGCCAAACCTAATCCTACTAGGAATATAATTTGGCATATGAATATGTATGTATAAGATTAATGCTTCCAGGATGAGTTGTAAGTTGTCCTTCCCTGTCATTTATTCGAGGCATCAACCTACCATTTTATTCCCTGTGGATAAGCCAAACTTGCAGCCAGCCACTTGCCCTGGCACAGACAAACCCTGTCCATCTTGAGTCTATTTTACATTGAAATGTCCTATTTAAATGTCAGTTTGATTCATATTTAGCTTCTAACTTATTACTAGAATTTTCTTGTGCTATGTTTGCAGTCATTCCTTTCAGTGTGTATTATTTTAGATGTGTATTCATGTAGGCAGTATTTACCTTCCACTGGAAGGCAGGTGTGGGACACCAATCAGGAAAAAGAAAGAATTCTTGTCTTACAGAAGTTTCCTTTATCTCATATGATAGGTCTATATCTTGTGAAAGCCCACATAAGAAAAGTGATTTCTTTATTCTATCATTCATTACAGAATCCCCAGGAAGTCAGTTCAGCAGCAGATATTATTTATAGACAGCTGAAAATAAGACAAGCTGGTTTTTTTTGAATAGTTGGAACCCTTTCTCTGAAAAATAACGGCTGATTGCAGAATCAGGGTTTACATGAAAGTTAATCAATGCTAAGACTGTGAACTGAGACTTGCAACTCTCTTTAAAGGAATGGAAAGAACCCTATGGAGTCTACAAGGCTTTGGATGCCTTTAAGTGATCTCAGATGCTGCAATTTATCTCTCTCTGTGACTCTACCTTAACCTGACAGTTGTATCAATTCAGACACAGTTGGATACCTCTGGACTCACTCTGGTTTTGGCCCAATGACTCCAGTAGACGCCAGGATGAGTCTGACCAAGTTAATCTGCAAACACAGTTACTCTGCTGCAGACTAGACTCCTGAAGTATACTTTGAACCATTATCATTAGTGAGCGGAATGAAATCAATATGTTTCCTGCAGCTAGGAAAACACAGATTTGTTTTGTTTTGGCGAGAGGGAATAGTAAATGCAATGAAAGATTCCATTTTTATCATCTTTAAATTATTAATTCAAACCTCAAAAAACTGAAGACTTCCAGCTGTAATAATCATAATCACAATCACCACGGTACAGTTGAGACAAGAGTTACAAAACATAGTTGGAGAAAGTGGAGGCAGAATCCCTTCTCCTCCCTTTAGCCTGAACACCCTGAACACTGAGCATAAACAAGTTTAGCTTTTTTATTATTTTCAGGTATTCCTCAGAACAAGCTGAAAATTCAGCATCTGCTTTACACAGGACAGCCCAAACTGCCAGGTTCAAACATACTCTGGTGACTGTCTTAATGCATAAGGACTCAGTGGCTCCTGTGCTTCTCATTGACTTTACTGTGTCCAGCATCCTTCAAGCTCTTGTGGCAGCAAGTAGAGCAGAGAGCAGCGCTGCTCTAACACAGCAGAAAAGCATCAGTGGGAAGGGTGCAGGAGACCTATCCCAAAAAACTCAAAAGTCTGCAGCATTGCTCCCAGCTGGAGCAGTGACAACAGGAGAGACAGAACACACCTCCTTTGACTGACTGTCCAGAACAACATGTAGAGCCCCAGGCATTGCTTGCAGGAGGAGAGTGGGAAGTTGTCAAGCTGCCTTAAAGTGGGAGTGAGTTTGCTTGGTGCTGGACATATTCCTCGCATTGGGAATATCCAGCATAAAAGGATGACCCGTTTGCCTTCCACAGTTGTCTTTGATGAAATAAGCTCTGAGCTTCCTCCCAAGTACTGCATGTACAGACATTTCAGGAGAAACAAAACCCTGTTTGACACAGCTCTTCTGAGAGTTGAGTTTTCTTTCTGGTGAGTCAAAAGACCTAAATTCAATTGTATCCAAATGAGGCTTTTTGCCCCTCTGAATTTTCAGGTCTGCTATTGAAACACACACACACAGAGAACACACCCACCCCCCCACCCCGCGATAGCCCAATAATGTATGCACAGCCCAAGCTAGGAAATGTAAACAACTTTTCTCTTCTTACTGGAAGGGGCCAGACAGACCGACTTCACACATACACCCACTCTGGAAAGGCTGAAAGCCTCAATCTAATCCTTCCATCAAGGGCTTGTAATAAATGCTCCAAAGATTTATTTTTATTCCCTTTTGTGTTTATTAAACTTTGGAGGGTTTCTTTTCCTCTTTCTTTTCTTTCTGGTGCTTTGCCCATTTGTTATTACGGCAGCTACAAAACATGGAGTGCTCTTTACTTCTCACTCTCTCTTTTTTTTTTTTTTTTATCTCCTCGTCTTTCTAACTGCAGTACATGAATGGCCATGTAGTAGGCTTTGAAGCAGCACATGCAAATATTTATAAGAGTAGCCTGATTGTTATTAACTGCAGTTGTTATGCTTTCCATGCTCTGGCAAGCTTCCCTAACCCCCTCCAACCATTAGGACCATTTACACTGTTTAGATTTCAGCTTACTGATAGCAAATCCTACTTTCTTTTTGCAACAAGCAGTATAACGTGACATCGTTTCTCTCCCTGTGTGAACTTTACTCTGCTCAACACACACTCCCTGCCCCAAGCCGGGTCACACAGCCTTTAAGGACATCCAAACATAGTAAGTGAAGCAGCATTCACAAGGCTGCTGGAAAGGGCACATCTTGAGCAGGGTCCCGTCATTCCTGATAGGCACATGGGTCACAGATCCTCTCCTGTCTTTCAGGGAAAGTCTCTCCAAGAAATTAGAAACTTGTTTAATGCATCTGGGCCACCAAAACTCATGGATAATCACTCTGCTAACCCCTTCTGACCTTGACGTGACTGCAGAATCCTGCTGAAAACCACCTTCTCTGCAATTAAAGGGGATATATAAATACAGTAGACCAAACTGCAGAGGCCCACAGGTTATATTTGGGAATTAGGATTTGTCCTCAGAGATAAATCAGTTGTACATCAGCTTTCCATTAGCTCTGAAACCTTACCCTCTTGTGCCATTACATTATGAGAACATCCCTGAGCTCTTGGGCAGACTCATTTTCAATGCTTTCAGCTAAGACATAACTTCCAACCTCTTGCATAAAGGTTTCAGAGTCACACAGCACAAAAGCAACAGTGTGGGAGATTCACCTCAATATTTCAGTCTTTACCTGCAAAGCTGCCAATAACCTTTTATCTATCATTGACAATTTGCTGCTGAGGAGGGACACTGAAAGCCAGAAAAAAAAACTGCTGGGAACACAGAGAATGAAGCTTTCAGCTCTGCTCCATGGCTGTGGAGCAGCCCTGCAGAACAGTGTATGCTTGTACCTACAGCACCATGGGAGATGTGACGTCTCTCTTCCACCTGGTTTTGCAGAAGAACCCTCACCACAAACTGGCAGCTAGGAATCTTTCATTGAATGATTCTGAGAAACATAATTTATCCACAGTAAAGGGATACAGATGGTTTATACTTCCAAGTTCCCTGATAACTTCAGTCTTGGCATTAACTGCCTGTCAGTATGACAACACTTAACAAGAGAAACAGAGGCATAGTTAACAGAGGATGGAGCTTTCATCATCAGAAGCAGAACAGGTTAGGGACCCAATTGTTGGGTGATTTCTTTGAGCATCAGAGTAACTGAAGACTGAAATCTGAAAGCACTCCTTGCTTTTACCAGACATATTGACCTCTAAACCTGTCCCTGCAGTCACGTGGGGAAGCCTTAATACACCTTCACCAGGACAGTGGATTTGAAGGTCCTGAGGTGATTCCTCTTGAAAAAAAAAACAAATAAACAAAACCTCACTCCTACAGGACGCTGTTGTTCTTTAAATGTTACTTTCTTCCACCAGTTACACTAACAGAAGCCACTGCTGAAGAAGTTTTCTTATTTCAGTACCAACTTCTCATACTGATTAGCTTTCCCTTCTTTTTAATGACAACCCACTGAGTTCCTGATATGCAGCAGGGAATCCACAAAAGTAATAATTATGCCACAAACTAGCAGTGAAGACTTAGTAAATGACACTAGCAGACTACTGAGTGCTCAGAGCACAGGTGCATGGTTTATCATTACCCTGGCTTTCTGGATCATTTTAAAGATGCAAAGATAACTTATGACATACTCCCAAATTTCTGTCACTTAATCTCTACTAGCACATCGAGGCTGGAAATTAGCCCTGCAATGGAGATCAAACCCTGCCAAAAAAAGCTACCACCACTAGTTTAAGGCGGAAACAATACCACTCCTTTTTAAAATGTATTTAAATTGTTCTCCCCGGGCTGGGCCAAATCATGTCGCAAGTTCAACTTCAATAGCATTTGTATGTCATAGCTCAAGAGAGAAACCATTGTAAGATGGTTGTATTTTATCTCTATCACTGAACTAAGTCATTTAAAGCCAAAAAATCCTCAATTAAATCCTTTCTTCCATCGTACTGTTATCTTTTCACAATTATTCTCATGAAGCCACTAGTCTTTGTAGTCTCCGCCCAAATCACTGTTTAGCCTGACAAAATACACACTCCTTACACCAGCTAGGAAGAAACTTTATGACAAATCCTCAAAATGAAACCTTCAAAAAGACTGCAGCTATGCCAACACCCAAAAGGCAAAGTTAATATGAAGGAGAAAAACTGCAGAAACATTCTGCTTCGTATAAAAGCGTGACCAGAAGACTAAGACCTGCAGATGACAAAGGTGCTGGTTTTGCACACGATCCTGCTGAGGGGGGTTAGAGTCAATGTGCATACAGGCTCCCACAGAAAGACCCAGGTTTCCTCCCCAAACACTGCCCTAATGCTTAGCAAGCAGAAAGGGATTAACCTCTTCAGTGCTTTAAGCCAAGCTTTAAAGATGAGATCAGGTTTTTGAGTGTTTAGCACTCAGTATTTTGAGCCTTTATTTGTTGTTGTGGTGGATTTTTCATTTTTCCAAAGGTTCCTAGAATGGAATCTTCCAACTGTGTGTTTCTGCCCCTATTTTTGAAGGGCCTCACCACTCTTGTGATCTTCTGAAAATTGGTTAGGGGTTTGGCACTGAAATGGGGCTGGATGTCTCTTCGCCTGCTGGTCCCAGTCATGTGTGCTAATAGTATCAGAAACCCTTCATCTTCAGCTTTGCCTCCTCCTCAGCTTACCTTAGATGAAGAACTGAAGTCCTCTGTCAGTATCCATTGGGGGGGTGGGGGATGGAACCACAAATGTAGAAAGTATCAGTGATTAAAAGTATTCAAAAACACATCTGCAGGATTATTGACCAAGACACTGGACTACACAAACAAAATAATCTTCCAACAAAGCAGAGAGGACAAGAAAGTCCCCAGTGCAGCTTTTCTGTTTCTCTTGATATCGGTATCATTTCACCGCTCATTTGCGAAGAAGGTTAGAAAATCTAATTGTGTTTCAGGGATGGGGAAAAAAAACCTGAAGAAAAACATACTCAATCCTTACAGATAAGCTACACAATTTGTTTTGGAGGAAGTTGCTCGCAATTGCAGGCTGGCCCAAACAGAAAGGAAACACTTGTGGAACGTATAGAAAGATACCTGAAGGTCAGGACTGCAGACTGCACCAATGCATTTACATCTTCACATGCAGGCTAAGGTAAATCAGCACAGACACTGCAAAACCTTATGTTACTACTCTGCAGCCACAGGGCAGTCCTAAGGCAACTACAAGCCACAATTCTGGGCCTTTACAAACTTCCCTGTACTGAGAACATCTTGAGTATTTTTTTTTCTGCGACTCTGGGAAAAGCAAGGACTGTCCAGACAACTGCTTCTGCTATAAAACAAAACTCTCAGTTTATATTAACTTATAGAAGAGCCTGAGCAGAGCCTTGAATCAGCCTTGACTGAGAAAGAGTGCCCTCAAGGGGATGCCCCCTCCCCTGCCCCCATCTCAGTGCTGCTTATGTAACACAATAGTTTCACCAATGAGCAAGACATCTTCAACTGTGTTCCCTGCTCCTGGCTCAGATGCCATTGCAGCAGGCCTATGGCCAAGCATTGCCAACAGGAGCTGACAGATCATTTTCTATTGGGAAGATGCATTACAAGCTAACAGGAAAGCCGCTGCATCTGTCAACAAGCCTTAGAACAATTTACAGAGCTACCGAAACCTGAGTGAAGTTTCAGTCCCATTGAAGTCATTGAGGGAACGTTCCCATGGCTTTCATTAGGGCCAGCAATTTACCCCTACACTTGTAAGCACAGAGAGGATTTCCAGCACAAGAAAACTGTCTCCCAGCCTCTCTGCCTCCTGTTCTCAGTGGATTTAGTTTGCCAACAAAAAGTCCTTCAGCTTTCAGCAGCTAGTTTGTGGACATTCAGGGAAGAACTTCCAAATCCCCATCAGGATCCTTTTGAACGAAATCTCAGGTTATCATGCATCACCGCTGAAATCAAATATGTAAATAGATGTGTGTTGTGTTTGGAAACTTATCAGGTATGTACTTTGCTATTCTACTTACACTGGAATGTAAGAAAAATACTCCTAGTGTCTTTCATCTCTCTCCATGAAAGCCTGCTCATCTTTCAGCTAGGAATCATGAGTGAGAATCACAACCCTCTTCTTAACAAAAAAAACAAGGAAAAAAAAAATAAAAGAAAAAAAGGGAGGCAAAAAAGCTCAGACACACGGCTTTCTCAATGGCAAAGTAAGATTTGTCTTGTTGGCACTGTTCAGCTGAATTTTTATGGCTTCAACAACCTCAGTGACTTAAGCCAGACCAGATTAACCTTCTGCCATTCACAAGACTGACCAACAGTTTCCCTTGTAACAAAGAACTTTTCACTCTCATTTCCCACCCATCCTCTAGCTGCATGCTCCTCAAGTGGTATCTTCAGAAGCTATCTGTAAGAGGAGACCTCTCCACTGGCAGGCTGAAGAGGCAAACACAATCACATGTCTAGTTTCAGTTGTGCTAATTTATATTGTCTTGCTTTACACAGAGACATTGGGTGCCGACTGCAGTGCCTACAATCCTGTAAGTAGCCATCGTACCCCAAAATCCAAGAAACCTTGAATAAATTTCATATGAGGCAATATTTTACCTTCTCAACAGCAGGTTAGGTGTAAGATGTATGTGCATGCATTTAAGAAAGTGTTTTGTTTATTATTGTTTTTAAATACTTCCTCTTCCTCGCACATTTCTCATTAGTTTCAGTTGCACTGACAGATCAGCCAGCATGATTAAAACTGGCTTCATGGTCTTAACACACTGTCAACTTAAGATGCCAAGCTATACCTATACTTAAAATACTAGAATAAAATCACAGAGTGCTTTGGGCTGGACGGGATCCTTAAAGGTCATCTAGTCTAATGCCCCTGTACTGAGCAGCAGCATCTTTAACCAGACAATGTTCCCCAGCATTCTATCCAATCTGAACTGGAATGTTTCCAGGGATAGGGCATCTCCACCTCTCTGGACAACCTGTTCTTTTGTTTCACCAACCCCACTGCAAAATATTTCTTCCTTATAGCCATATAAATCTACTCACTTTCAGTTAAAAAACCTGTTCTGTTACAAGAGACCTTGATGCCAGGGAGGGTGTTGAATTGTCACCCCTGGACCTGTTTAGAAGTTGTGTTGAAATGGACCTTCAGGACATGGTTTAGCAGTGGGTTTTAGACAGTTGGGTTGGTTCTTAAAGATCTCTTCCAGCCTGAATGACTCTCTGATTCTATAGCACACATTTTCAGTGCTAGAAATCAGTGTTTGTAAGGCTAACCCCTCCAAGGAAATGGACTTAACAGTTCTTTCAAGGTAAGCTGTGATTACTCTTTGTATGACTACATCTGTGAAACTTCACCTTTAACTAAATGGCAGTTTAATACAGCTTGCGCTGACAGCAAACGCACTCATCACAGGCTCTGACTTGTGCCTTTAGTGCTGCACGACTTGAGCTGAGTTTTAAGCCTGTGAACACACATCTGCATTTTCATTTTCTGTCTAGAAGGGCTTCTAATTGCCAGCTTTGTTATGAAATCTAAAAGGATGGCTAGAAATCCAGTGGGTATATTCAGGGGATTATACACTGCTACAGCAGTGCTACACTACACAAAAATGTACTTTACAGAAAATGTATCAGCAGAACAAAGCTGTGCTCAAGAAGAAAAAACAACACAACTGGAAAACATTTTGAATTATTTAAAGAACTAAGAAAACTTTCCCTAAATCCAATTTTCTCCAACAGTGTCACAACAACCACAAATCCGTCATACATGACAAACTTGGTGGTGTTGAAATCAAGGAAATGGCAGCAAAAAGACATTCTCAGGCTATTTCACAATTTGGTTTAATCCGTTCGTACTGCTGTGTTTATGTGTTTTTCTACCTTAGTACAGAATAATCAAAACGTAATTTCTGTTGTTTTCAAGTTGAACATTTTATTTCTCCTCATTCATCTGCGGGGTGGTTCAACAAACTGGAAGTGAATGTTGTAAAACCAGTCTGAATATTTAGTGGAATAACAGGGCCAGAAGCATAACACTGCTTCAGAGAAAGAGCACAAGCACTGACTTCTTTTAAACACAGTCCTGCTGAAGTCATGCTAAGAGCTTCCCTACACAGCTATGTGCTTAAAAGCTTTCCTGAATCAGAGCCGATAGCAGTGAGGGAGAATGGGGTGAATACAGTCCTCACGAACCTCCTCAGACTGAGAGCTCACAGAACCACATCCTGCATGCACCTTACCCTTGCAAAGTGATAATTGCTCACTCCACATGTGCTGTGCAGGATCAATTGTGGGTGACAGCTCTCATGGCTATGCTGTTAGTGGCCTTCCAGTTCAAACCCCTGGTGAGAGATGAAAACCAGCAGAGGTTTACCTGCTAGGCTGAGCTCATGTCATTCATCTCAAGCTGGCCAGTGGACAGCCAACCACTACTGCTCTCCAGGCCTTCCCAGCCTGCATTGAATTCCAGTCTAGAGAAGAGTCTTTCAGTCTCTCAAAATGTTTTTCTTTTTCAAATGGGAAAAGAATAGAGTTTTAACTGCCAGAAGCTGACTTTCACAGATCCCTTGCACAGAGATAAAATTAAATAGTGCATCCCACAGAATCCAGAAGGGCAATGGTCTTTGCTCCACTGTGGATAACTACCAAACCATACTAGAAACCTAAGTTGCTTTTCCTGTTAACATGGACTTTAGAAGGGATAGTGCCCCACTGACAGAGTTCTGGAGCACTAACTACTGCTTGTTACCTATGTTTGCAGATACTGCACATAAGAGATGCACCTTGGAATTGAACAAATGGTGTACTATCCATTTCCTCCCTCTATATGCATATTTTTACAGCCCCATGACCACAGATTTTAAGTGAACATGTATCATTCATCACAGCTGGTGGTAGCTCTTTTACTTTTGCTGCCTCATCTCACTTGGAGCTCTCCCATCATTTCATTCCTTCAAACCACTCAGCCATTTCCCCTCTTCAATTAGTCCCTTAAAACTTTCCTTCCTTTTAAGCTTGTGATTGTTCTTTCATTACAGCATTTTGTGGAACTGTCTAAGGAGAACAAAATTAAATAAACTCTGTCCCCCCTCAATTACACTGTCGTGTTCTGTACGGTGGAGTCATGTGCAACTTGTAAGAAACTGAGCCAATGCACAGATTGGTAATGAAGGTAACACCATCAAGTTTCAATCTCTTCTGGAAGGGGAAGAGAGTAAAACTAAATATACAGTCATAAAATATATGAAATTAAATAGGCATCTGCAAATGAAAGTTGCCTGTGAAAACTGTTTCCAGGTCTATGGTTTTAATTACTACATAAATGAATGGAAAACAGGATTAAGGAATTTGCACAATGGTTACACATCGTATCTGGAATCATACCATTTTCTTCAGCTACAATAGCATGAAAGCATAATCCAATCAAGTCCCACTGAACCACATGCAGCTTCCCCCGATATTTCAGTTTGGTAGACAGGAATCATTCTTCAGCAGCGGTCACATGGGACTGAAACATGCAATATCTGAGTGATTTTGCAAAGCTTCCTTATTTCTTCTCAGGCTTTGCATTTTATTATTTGCACAGATTAAAAATTCTCAAGAGTTTCAGTCACTGTCACTCAGCTTTGCTCATTTACCAGCTCTGTTCGTTAGCAAGATTTCAAATACCAACCAAACCGTGGACCAAGGAGAAGTCCTCCCAGTAGACAAAAGTCATCTGGGTACAAAAGCAAAGTGCACAGAGCAAGTGTGTTAAAAATGCTCCTGTGCCCTTCTAAGAACTCATTCATGTTTGCAAACACAAAAGCTAGGGTCTTTTCATCCACAGCTAGAGCACATCTTTAGGTTTTTTCCTCCTTCCTTTTTGTACTTTCTTTTACTGCTAAGGACATTGACTTTAGCCTGAATAAACTGCCCATGAGTGATTGTCTTTCATCTGTTCACGTAAGTGAAGTACCCAGAAATAATATAGTATACTCTGGCAGATTATTTAAACTTTTCTTCTTCAAGCTTAAGATCTCTCTAATAATCCTCTCCTTCACAAGCTTGATCAATCTTCATCTCCAGCTGGACCAAAATCTGGTAAATATTACACTTGCAAGGTAACAGGTCTGGAATGTGAAGCATCTAGATCTCAACAGAATCTCTTCTGGGCATCTCAGTGTATATGCGCTTTGTTGCCTAATGCCAAACAGTGCGTGACTTTTTTCAATTCAAATGAAGATATTGAATCCCAGAACTGTATAAACATTGTTTATCCATCAAAACCACAGAGAGAAATGCCTTCCTATGGGAAAAGACAAATGTAACTTGCCTTTTTAGAGGCTCTGAAAAGCACAGTATCTCAAATAAACCTTTCTATCTGGAATATATATTTATACTTTTGTTATCATCCTTAATAAATGAAGGACGAGAGAAAAGAAGATAAAGGATGGTTTGTCATGCTTTGACAATGTTCCTATGGTGTCTTCCCTGTGACATTATCATCTGTTCAACAGCAGGGGCCAACACAACAAAAAGGTCACAGAATAGCATGGAAAGCCAGCTCAAGGCCTTTCCTGGGAGGAGAGTCTGGCACATATTTGGACCATTACCCTGCTTATCTATATAATTCGCCCTACCACTGGAGGCATCTGCTTAAAGCTGTCTTCCGTAGCTACAAAGGTAGAAGAGGATGCATTTACCTGGCCTTTCTCTTATATGCAAAAAATACTGCAGAAAAAAATACTGCTGAAAAGAGCAGACAGTTGGAGCAACAATGAAGTTAGAATTCTCTTTATAATCAACCATTACTGAATGATACCAAAAGGCATGGCTTGGGAAGGACAATACCAAGGATTTCTCACCTGCTAACCTAGGGCTGTGTTCACACAGGCTTCATCTTGACAAATGGTAACTACCAAGTGCTCTGCTCAGAACTGCAAAACCTAAGGCTGGAAGAGCTCTTCTCAGTTAAATCATTGCTTCTACTAACTTAACTTCCAGGATTAAATGCTTCATGTCCAGCACAATGAATAAGGAAGAGACAGGATTCCCAGCTTTAAACTTTCTCTCCCATGTCAATGCAAGATCTGGCCATATTTCCATACCGATGCAGATTTAGCTCTGAATGGTAGAGCTGGCTACGCTGTAAAGATTTCTTAAGCTAAGATGCGCTCACTTGTACAGAAAGCATTTATGGATCAGGATGTGTAAAAACAATAATACAGGATAGCTGTAGATTGTATTACATATCTCAAGGCAAAACGTTATGCCTTGCTAACCTAATCCCCAGAAGCATGAAAGCCCACCCTCCTCTTCACATGTGAGAACTGCCTTTCTTTAGTGGAGCTAAGGAATGAGAACTACGCCATAATGACAAGTCTGTGGGACAGCTACAAACAAAATAAGAAAGTAAACCAGAATATTAACTCCCACTNTTTACCACTATGCCCCCCACTTTTAGAAGTGGATGCAGTTTCACCTTTTGCGTTTTAGAAGTTTTGCAATAATTGAGAAACAAAAAATTGGCTTCATATTTGGAAGCAATTTCATGCTTTTTTGGGCACATTTAAATGTCTGAGACAAAATTCGCTGGAGAAGGAGACATGTATGCAAATACATATATGCATAAAAAGAAACCAAGAGTATAAAAGCACATACACTTCTAACACACACAATGATATCCAACTAAATATTAGAAAAAGATGTTCTGACCATTTATGATTCAGAAGGATCCAAAACTAACGCAGACTCCAGACAGAGATCACATTCACTGAAAGAGCTCCACAAATTGCATCATACAACACCGTGACTGCAATAATGAATACGGACAGCAATTACAGTCATGTCTGCATTTCCTAAAGATCAAAACAGACTAGGAATGCATCAGTGGCTTCTCAGAATAACCTAAAGAATGATTTGAAAGCACATTAGTTCAAAAGAGCATGAAAACTATGGTGGCTCTTCACAGCAAGTTTTAAATTTTCTGCTCTACATACAGGATTAGTCACATTTCCTACTGCTGGGGCTCTGCAGGTATTCACCTGACCTGTACCTACAGAAGTAGGGCTTCAGAAACAGTCTTTACTGCTTTAGTCATATGACCCTGGCACAATCACACAGAATACCTAAGCTTAACCATATTCAGAGGGAATATCACACTGGAAAGTAGCTTGGGAAATGGGGAACTGTCCATAAATTTCATTGTTTAAACGGGTGCTTTGCTTGAAGTACTGATTGCACACCCTAGAGGCAGAGTCCTTGCAAAACTGATAGAAAAGAACACATGACAGTGAAATATAGATATTTACACAAAACACCTGACACTTTAGGACTATTCGAGCTCTACTGAAGGGTGACCTACACCAAATGTAAAAGCTCCACATGTTAGAGGTGAAACTTCCGAATAACCACCCATGGTGTCTTCAAAATGCACATTGTAATGAGGAGGTGAGGCCTTTTTCCAGGCATTCGATATTTGATACACAGACACTATAATATTATCGGATCACCTGTTCAAACAAGAAGTATGGGATCCCAGCTAACCACCCTACAGTCACATCAAGTAACAAAGAACAAATACTTGCAATGCCAAATTTGCACAATAACAGGTCACTTTACGTACACAGAAGGATTACTAGAAGTGGGGAAGCATAAAAGCATGCGTAATCACAAATATTAAAATAACAGAAAATAACTTTAAAATCCTGGTTCAACTACAGGGACACGCCATGGGTTTGTAGCGTATGGCAGTTAAATTAATCCTCCCTGCAACACACAGCAAAAGTAGTGTGCTCTCAGACTGCGAGGAAAGGTGAAAACTCAACCAATGCAGAGTTATGTGAAGTATGTCACCATCCAACAGTGACAGCAATTTTTAGGCTGTCATTACCTTGGAGTTCACCTTGCTGACTAAAAGAAGTTCTGCATTACTTTTTTGGGCATCCTAACCTTAGGATGATAAAAATTGGGGAGACAATTGAATGACTTAGTAAAGTAATGAACTGAACACCCCTTCACCTCCAAAACCAAAATAATTAGCATATTTTTAGACTGTGATATTCAGAGTAGTTTTCTATTTGTTTGATGTGGTTCCATGTTTCACCTCACTGCGGCTGGCAGTTACGTGTCTATTTAACACAAATAACCCAGATGGCCTCTAAAAGTAGTGCAAATGGCAACTTCCCTAAGCTTTTTACACTTCACCTTTAAAAGCAGAGTAAATGGAACAGGACATTCAAACAACGGTGGGGAAACAGATAACTTCATCTTCTACTCCACCACATGCATACAGCTAGGCTCTTAACTATATTGTCTAGAAGGAAAGAGTAATCTATGACTTCTCACATGGAAACACCAGCAAGTTTTGGGTAGATGATATATGGCACACATGCCCTCCAGATTTGCCACTTATAAAAATTAAAACTTTTACTTCAAAGAAGAATTAGAAGAAATACAATGAAAGCACATTAGAAACACACTGCTCTCGGCTCAGCTAGAAAAAATCAGGGCAGCTCCCCCTGCAGTGCACACAACCGCTTGTTTGGCAGCTAAGGATCCACTTCATTTGGAAAATAAGTTACCAAAACACTAATCTAACAATCAGGTGAACAGCACCTCCTTATGATAAACCACATCTCCAGTTAAGCTGTGGCACCTCTTGCCTAAAGCATTGCAAACACATAAAGGCCTCTTCTCCCTTTCCAGCTACCCCAAACGTGGAGTAAACACCTGGATACAGCAAGGGAGTCACTGAGACTTGAAGCAAAAAGGAAAATAGGGGAAAGGTAAAAAAGATTAGGTCATATGCAAAGCAATATAATTCATGGGAACAAATACAGGCCACTGGAAAAAATGATACTTGGAAATCACTAATAATTAGAGAAGTTGAAACACCACTGTCCTAGAGCCCTGGGCCAGGTACTGTGCTGTCATAAAAGCTGAGTAGTCTCTGTCCAAAGAAATAAAGGCCAAAGAACCCAGAATATCATATTTTGTGTAAATATCAATTGTATGCTCTGTAATAGCAAATATAGTTATTGCTGTGTGCTCAGTCAGAAAGAGGACATGAGTGTGTTTTGATTTCCTGAAAAGAGTATGAAAAAGTTACTTAATTCATTTGGTTATTTCAAAAAAGAGGCCTGAGAGAAAATACTTATTTCTCCATTCTTTTCATAGCTTTCATTTTTTGAAAGGGCATTGAATGCTATTTCCAGCTGAAAAAAAAAGTAATAACAATATTGCATGATGGAGAGGGTCAGAGCTGAGCTCTATTCTTCTTATTTGTCAGCCTACTGTAAGGATCTGTGGAAAAAATACTACAGAATCCTTTTAATTGATTTTAAAATAAATAAGGCATGATTGTGGCACTGTTCAATTTGATGGGTGGCTTTCATACGCATCTAGCAACTCAACTCACTGTCAGAAGAGACAAAAAGGATCCCCAAGGTCTCTCTCATTCTACAAATACATAAGTAGCTACAAACCAATTAACTGACCAGTTGGTGAACAAGCACCACAGCACAATGTAGAAAAAACAGACACAGACCATGACTTGAAACAGAAACCCAAACATAGATGCATCAAGTCCCTTTCACCATTCTTTTTTACACTAGGTATGCAGGTCTAATGCACAGCCCTGGATGGAAAGGACTCTAGATACTTTCATCTTTTTCTACACACACCTAAACTTTTCAAAGACCTGCCACAAAGTAATAGGAGTTATACACTTCACTGTTTCCTATAACTTCTAGTAGCGATTAGACTTGAATATAAGAAAAGATTTTAGCTTATGCTACCTATTGAAAAAAAAAAGAAAAGAGGGTGAGGCTGGCAAGTGAAGTAAGCAGTAGTGAAGAATTAAAAACAGAACAAGAGTGGAAAAATATTCAAACCAACCATTTGTTAGCACCTGGAAAAAAGCTAGTTGAGTAACAGCTCACATGAACTTGTCAGAAGTAGTTAGTGTCCAAACAACCTGAAGTGCCTTCAGGACTGGATAATAAGCTTTGCAAATAGGGGAGAAACCACAGATGACATTTATCTTGACATCAGTAAATTTGGACACTGACACACCCATTAGCAAATGAGAGAAGATATGGTCTACACAAAAAATAGTTGGTAGTAGACAAAAAAACAGTTGGTAGGCTGTAAGGCTGGAAAACTGCCCAGAGAAAGCAGTTCTCAGTGGTTCTTAGCTAAAATAGAGGCTTCTACCCAGCTAGGAAAGAGATTAAGTACAGTTATAAAACACAGACTAATGAGTAAATTTGGGTTGCTCAGCCAAAAAAAGGCTTCCAAAGGTGTTACATAAAACCAGACTTCAGGGATGCAAACAAAAAACAGGGAAATTATCCATTATTCATGTCCATGAAACTCAGAACCACTAAGGAGTAGTTCCGAGCTGCAGTAAAGACAGTTTGTGCTAGATATGAAAACCTTTTGACATAAAGAATAATGACGATGTAGTAGAGTAGGTTGTACAGGGACACTGTGGTAGTGACTGGGAGCCTTTAAAAAACAGTTACGCAGTACCTGTCTGGAATATCATGGCTACAGTCTACAGCCTCTTCTAATGCAGGACCATTGGAGCAGCCTCTTGAAATCCCTCCAGAACATATCATAGAATGTGCTGGGCTGGAAGGGACCTTTAAGGTCTATCTAGTCAACCCCCCCGCAGTGAGCAGAGACATCTTTAATGAGATCAGGTTGCTCAGAGCCCCATCAAGCCTGACCTTGAATACTTCAAGGGATGGAGCCTCTACCACATCTCCAGGCAACCTGTTCCAGTGTTTCACCACCTTCATCACAAAGAACTTTTTTCTAACATCCAATCTAAATCTACCCTGCTCTAGTTTAAACCTGTTGTCCCTTGTCCAGACCAGGATGTTATCAGGTCAGATCTCAGAGGGTGTAGACCAAGGAATAAACTCTGCTAACATAAACAGACCTGTCCTCCAGACAGAGTCATGCCCAGAAAGCAGCAAGGTAGTAAGTGCAGGGCACAGAGCTTAAGCTGCCACACACAGAACACTCCCACTACAGCTAGAATGAGCAATGGGCTTCTAAAGTTCTTCTTGTGGTAATTATTTCTACGTGCTATTAATCAGACATACAGACAGATTAACTTAAAAATGTAACAGTTTCTTTGAAGCATTCTACACTTGTAAACCTGATGGAACTATCCTGCAAGTAACTAATAAACCATAACTGCTCCTTAAGTGCAGATAAGCCTTGTGTGAATTTATATCAGGATGCTTGAAACATGTAATAATTCAAGAATAAATTCTGTAGTATTAATAACAAGTTCAAGCTTAGAACAACACAATAAATAAGTACAACTGATACTCCATCCCCTGGTCTTGAATTTACCAACTAGGAAGCCATACTTTCCTGCACTGGCAATCCATTATCTGGAGACTGATCATTATATTGCTGGAGAAGCTATATTCAGTGTGAAGAGTGATGGCAAATTTTCTAGTAACATTATTTTTATAAGCCTTTTTTTTTCCTTAGTCTTTGGCATTATTTCATGCTAAACTTTGAACTTGCTGCTTTCACTGATGTGCATTTCAAGTTTAAAGTGAAACAGTCCAATAGCTGAAGCCAGAAGTTTGACCTCCATTATAACTGTTGTAATCTTCTGGGAAAACATCCTCTTGACTCTAATTTCTCTTTTCAGACTCACCATGCTGCTGATGAGAAATAATAGTTATTGGAGCTGTAAGGCAAAGATTAATGCCTGACCTTGCAAAAAAAAAAACCAAAAAAAACCTCCAAACCTAAAACCAAATCCAAAACTCACCAGTAGCATTGAATGACACGTGAAATTTCTTCATTTCTCATGTACAATCCCTTCCTAGGTAAGTGTGCTGGGCTAGTGCATCTACAGCATGATGGACACAATCACACAAACAAAGATTTCAGATGATATTAAGCTTTGTTTTTGAGCACACATGCTTTTTGCAGTGTAACTGATTATACCACAGAGCATCATTATCTGACTTGGCAGTTTAGCTGGAAGATCTGTAGGGCTGAGCAATGTACTGTGAAATCAACTGTGCCACACGCAACAGGGTCCTGATCTCTCACTGGTGCTTGAGCAACTACTGTAATACAAACATTACAGCATTCTTCACTTTGCCTCAATTGGATAGTGTTGTTAGACAGATGCAGAATGTTTCTATCAAGAAATATTTGGCTGTGCTTCTTCTGGAGTGAAATGATCCCTGTAAATACACGGACAAATTGTGGTTGGCCCTTGGCTCCACACATCAGAAAACCTCTCTGTCAGCAGCTGCCATGTGGGGTGAAAGTTGGCCAATGCACTAGCAGGACCAGAATGGGAGCAAAGAAAAGGATCTCTGTTACCGGAGCTGTGGAGAGCCCTGACTCACTCAACATGGGCAGTTACAGCCTCCCCAGCTGGACTGTTACTACCCATGGATGTTTTACTTAGCACCTTTCAATAAGATGAAGGGGGGGGGGGAAGAAAAAACCCAAAACCCATGAATATCCAAAGTGAACCTCTTTCCCTTTTTTTTTCAGTTTTTCCAGCATAGAAGAACAAGACTGCTTTCACATAGGTTTTTTTTATTTGGTGTCATCAAAAAACGTTTAAAGTTCCTTGTCAAAAGTGATGAAAAAATTATAAACAACATAAAATACTGCAAATGCTGTTGAACTAAAAATGCTCATGTCCACTTGCTTAGATGTCAGTATCCCAAAATAGTACCATGGCTTCATAGACCTCAAAGTAAGATGGGTATTTTGGTATTTACTTAAGGTTAACAAAGTCTCTAAGGCAGAAAGATCTCACGGGCTTTCCACCTTCCAGCCAGAAACATGGATTCTTATCAGAAACACTCTGACAGAGCAAATGCTATCTGCACAGCACACATGATGTGTGCTATTGAATTTTTCCAGCCAAGTCAGCCACCGACAATTTTTGTCCAACCTGAAGAACATGAATCGCAACAATCCAACCTAGAAATGTGTAAACCCTAGCTCACCATACCTACTTTCACAAAAGCAGATAAATAAAATGATCTTCCATATGTCAAGCAAATTATTTCTTCTGCCCTGGAAAATTTCATGGGAAGATGTGAGAAATTACATCGTGACACTGAGATTTCTTATTGCTTTGAGGTTTTCCATTATTACTGATACAACTGCAGCAACCAGCTTCTCAGGTGAATTTTGTCAGTTGTGAGTTTATGTCAAGCATGAGTCTCATCATGTGATGACTTTACTCAAGGTTTATGGTAGAAGCTGAACTAGTACAGATACAGAGAAATTTATCACTTTCTAAGGTGGTGTGAGAATCCATGGCATCTCCAGATAACACTGAAATGCCTTAGGAAGAAAACAAGAGAACAATGACAGGAACGTCATTTCAGAGGCAAATAAAACAAAGCCTTCTCCATGGGAATAATTTTCACACTGGGACCTCTTCTGAAACATGTCTATGATGAAACCAGGAAAGTAGATGCTTCCAAACTACTTCTTGGAGTCTTAGAAAAGTAAAGCACTTGCAGTATTCCTGACAGCAACTTGTTAGCATGTCCCCAAAGCCAGAAGGCAAAGCTAAAGCACCCCTCCTGTCCTGCACTCCACTTCAGCAACAGGGCTTGGGTACTCTTAAAATGCTTTGAGCTACAAAATCAAATGCACAACACAAACCAAAACACACCCAGAACTTTGAAAAAGAAAATAATACTTGGGAATCATAACACCACAGTGTGCATCCAAGCCTAAATATAACTGAACAGGATAAACCATAGACTTAGACTGTGTACTTAGCAAAAGAATTTTATGGGGATAATTATTCAAAAAGATTATTTGTACAAAGGAATAGTGATGGTAGCCATGCACCTGGGAGCACCATCTTCTCTTACTGGCTATTCAAAAGCATGCACAAAGAAACTTGTGCTGGATTGCCCAGCACAGATTAGTGTTTTTAATAATTGCTATTTATAAGAGCAAGTTACTCCCTGGTTTTTTTTCTTTTTTTAAACAAATGGCCTCGCTGCTCAGCTATTCTAACTGAAAGATTTAAAAGTGGTCAGGAAATTTCAGAACTGCACTGCAGAGTGGAGGAGATGAAAGCAAGTCCCACGGCATGGGCTCGGTTCCTCCCGCCCCACCTCTGCCAGGAAGCGCTCCTGTTCCACTGGCAAATGATGCCGCTGGCTGCCTTCTCCTTCTCAGCCAAGGGTCCAGAGAACAGCCCTTCCAAACTATTCCCTGGCTGGAGGAGGAAATGAAAGCAAGTAATTTTTAAGAAAGGCTGGTTGGATTGTCCAACCCTTTCACTCTGGAGAGGAAAAAAAAAAAAAGAGAAAAAGGAATTATAGGACAAGTAAAAGTATAATAGAGAAGGAAAGGAAAAAGAAAACTAAGCTTTTTCTGTTGCAGAGAAGTCAAGATTCACAGAACCAAAGCACAGGCAGCACATCTTTAAATGATTAAGTTAAAGACAGTGTCTAACAGAGGGGTGTTAGAGGGAAGTAAAAGCTTTTAACCACATTAGAATCATGCAATCTCTCCTCCTTCATAACTGTAATTACAATTCAAATGACCAGTGCAATCAGAAACAGTAAAACAGAGACTGTAAATCTCTCTTAGGGAAAACCCTCCAGACAGTTAAATTTCCAGTCTGTGTGCTGGAAGCACACACCTGCCTGCCCCATGCAGGTGCTCAGTTCATAATTCCTTCCTCAGCTCCTCAACCACACTGGCCTAAGAAGCTCATAGTCTGCTTCTGAAGATTCTTAAGAAGCTTCTCATGGACTGTAGGGGAAACATGACTTCTCCCTGAGCCCAGAAACTACTGTGGAGATGGCCATGGAAATACTAGGAGTTGCAGAACAAGCACTGCAACAAAGCTTGGAAGAACTCGTCTGCAGAGCTTCATGTGTAACTAACTCCAAAAAATGCTACCAAATCATGGCCATCAGAGACAATATTAATATTGAATAACTGATCATTCTCTTTTGTACAGTACCTTGTGAAAACCAGACTGTGCCCTGAAGACACTTTCTAGAGTTAGCTCCAGTTTAATGTCAGGAGGATGAGACTATCAGGTTTGGGGTTTTTTTAATGTCCAAATATTCCTAATTCCAAAGTCGTTTTACTAAATCACAATTAGTAGGACAAGTTATGATTCATTGTGCTCTCTATGCTATTTTTAACACCAGTGGCATTTCTTTATAGATTATGGGGTCAGATCTCTACATGGGATAGGAATTACTCCTCTACTAAATACTTTGCAACGTGGAGTCACCAAGTGAATCAGAGACTTGGAGGTCTCCTATGTCTTGTGCTATTGAACGTGGAAAAGAAACCCCAAACCATTATTTTCCTTCCAAAATTATGGTTTCTGGCACAAGGACTAACCTCACAGCTGGACTGTCTGGTCCCTTGCTTCTCTGAGGGAAGAGATACCAAATGTACAAGCACTAGGTAACCCTTCATCACTGAACTCCTCCTCCAAGTAAGAAGCTGTGGGTGGCACAAGGGCACCTGCTGAGATTCAATAACTCTTCAATATCCCAGAAAAATATGCACAGTGTATGAATGAGAATCAGCTCAAAGGAACTAAGAGCATAAAAGCAATATCAGCTCACTTAAAACAGATCGCACTGGTCCATGATCTCAGTAGTCCTGTTGGCAAGACGATTATATTAATACAATGTACTTGTCTAGCTACAGGACATTTAGACTGGTGCTACATAATGATTTCATTAAGAAACAGGTACAACAGGACACCAACATGGCCAGGCAGTAAATTAATTAAAGCCCTGCACTGGGGCTTGTACTAGATTACCTTTCAAAGTCCCTTCCAAACTCTAACATTCTGTGATTCTGTGATTTTTATGATATTCAAAATACAATGGTAGAGATCAAAATGTTGCTGAGAGACAAGTCTCTGACCAAGTCCCACAAGGCTCGTATACTAACTAATACTAGTATTTTTAAGCATCACCTGGAAGGAAACAAAACCAGTATTAACCAACTGCAGATGAAATAATGACATGGATGTGACAAATACTGAACAAGATAGTGATTGAATCATGAATTAGAGATATCAACCTTAGTAGAATCAGTGAAAATCCAACTCTGGGACAGAAAAAATAGGTCATACTTACAGATTAGGGGGCTCCATCCTAAGAGTCAGCACCTCTGAAAAGGACTTGGGAAAAGGGGTGGACCCTGGTGGATAATTTACTCAAGTGTGAATGTTTACTTAACATTGCCAGAGCTCCTGGCACAGTTACTACCAAAATGAGACACAAAACTGTGTAATACTCAATTGGAGCTGAGCCTCCAATACGCACATATGCAGGAGCTGCCACTGCTGAAATACTGTGTTCAATAACATTGTCCTCATCTCAGCAGTACATGAATAAAGCAGAGGAGTTTCAGAGGTAACCAACCTGATTTATTTCTACCAATATGGTGAGGAGAAGGCTGTGGATGTAGTTTACCTGGACTTTAGTAAGGCCTTTGAACACCATCTCCCAAAGCATTCTCCTGAAGAAGCTGGCGAATTCTTGAATAGATGAATGAACTCTTTACTGGGTAAAAAATTGGCTGGGCCCCTCACTATAAGAACATTTTGGTGCCGGAATGTGTCCAGAGGAAAGCCACCAAGGTCGTGAGGAGTCCAGAGAGCAAGTCATACGAGGAGAGACTGAGAAAACTGAATGTTTGGTTTTGAGAAGAGGAGGCTAACCAGAGACCTTGTTGCCCGCTACAACCACCTGAAAGGAGGCTGTAGAGAGGTGGATGTCAGCCTCTTCTCCCAAGTGAATAACAACAGGGACAGCAAAAGTGGTCTGAAAGTGCAGCAGGGAAAGTTTAGGTCAGATATTAGGAACAAATTCTTTACTGAAAGAGTGGTCCAGCACCGGAACAGGCTGCCCAGGGAGGCTGTTGAGTCACTACCCCTCTAGTCTAGTCTAGTCACCATCTAGACATGGTGCTTCAGGACCTGCACTAGTGGCAGAGATTGTAGAGGGTTTATTTTGTGTTTTATCTGGTTGAGTGTGTTTGGTGCTGGTGTTTGACCAGGGTTTGTGTTTCTGTTGTTATTGTGTATATGGCTGGACTCTGTGATCTGGGAGGTCCTTTCCAACCAGGAATAATCTGTGATTCTGTGAAACAGTGACAGTAACTGAAAAGGCTAGGAAGAATCTTCCAGAAGCACAACACGTTCAACATAAAAGAACTGTGACTAGATCACAGTCTACAGATCTGAAATACTCTCAAGGTTGGGTGAAGAGGCCCATGCTGGGCTACTGGCTACCTCACTGAAGGGTCTTCCAGCAGCCATAACCAGCCTGCTCCTTGGCCAGATCTGCTTGTCTGCTAAACTTCCTTCTCCTGTAGGTACCTATACAATGCCCACAGATTTGACGGTGGGTTTTCAAAATAGCTACTGAAGGTTTAGAACAGATTCAAATGCTCAAACTTGAAGCTAAACAACTTAAAAGACAAAAGTTGCTTGTTTCTAGTGAATGTACTTAATCACTGGAGTAACTAACCAAGCATGTTACTAATTCCCTTTCAAAAAAGGTATTAATTCAGTGGCTCAATAACTCAATGGCTTGCAAAATGCAGGTAGGGAGACCAGGAAGCCACATGTTTCTTAATCTGTAAATGTTTATTCTATCACAAAAAAACCTCCTAGAGCAAATTAGTCTCATCCTCTAAAGTACAGTATCTCCTTCAGTTGTAAGGCAACATTTGCATTCAATCAGAAACCAGAGACCTGACTGTCATTTTGCTGAAGTGCTTTATAAATCTGTAGTATAGCCTTCGATTAAAAAAAGAACAGAACCCTTTATGTCCCACATCAAGTAGCTTGGGATCAAAATCTAATCCCAACAGGATGTAACAAGTGCCACACAGATAAGATATAAAGGAAGATTTTTTTAAAAAGCCCAACCAACCAAAGCCCCAAGAACCTGTGGTGGCTTTTGAGTCCTGAGCTTTGAAGAGTATATAGCTGTACTACAAACAGGACATCCAGGACATTTCTACTTGGAAAACAGACTTACCTGACCCAGGCTTCATCTGATTATAAGGCTGGTGTTCTCAAAGGCTACAAAGGAACAACTCCTTTAGGTGCTGCTTAAAACCCTGGCCACAATGTCTGTTCCGCTTGCCTAAACAATCACTGAACAGACTCCAGTTTCAACACCACAAGGAAAAATTTGGAGTGGCTTTACTAACTCAAATCAAATTGCTCCAACTTTTCATCCATGCAAAAAATGTACCTCAAAAGTTAACTCGTGAGTCGCTTTGATACACTTCAAGTCAGAGAGGCTTTATGTCAAACCACACATACCTTCACACTATAAGCACAGCTCCTGTACCCAAACTGGGCTTTAGAATTTGTGAACTCAGCAAATATCATACAGCAAACTGACTTTCAGAAGTTGTCCTCCCTACCCCAGTTCTACTCAGAAATCACTTTTAGATGTTATTAATAACACAAAAACACCTTGTTGGCTTAGCCCTGACCTTTCTTTACAGTCCACTGCACAGGGATCTGCCGCATTCTTATTCACAGCCTTTAGAATCTTCCCTGCTTGGGGCACTGAGGTCTTATTCTATACATATTTCTAAGAGGTCCCTGGAGGTGAAGCGATGAGTTTCTAGACAAGACCCCAGTCTAGGGAAGATGATAGAGATATGTTATGGCATGTTTATTTGCCAAGACCCTTGCAGTCAGATGGTCATTTATTTTAGGCAGAGGGAGGTGTGGAATACCTAAGAAGTACAGGACATGAACTCATGCCTCCTTCTCTGGATATTGCTGCCATATGTTGTTCACAGATTACATCTGCCATCAAATGCTTCTATCAATAAGCTACTAAGGTATTTATTTTTAAAAGTGATTTTTTTAAAAGCCTTACACAGCAGAACATCTCCAGTGGCAACTCAATAAAAGGGAAAGCACCACATTACAACAATGTGTCCCAATATATCTTGAAGATGTAGCCATTCCCTGAAACGAAGGAACAGCACATAATACCCGATCCAAAAACTTTTGCAGCCAATGGAAAGACTTCCAGTGTTTTCAGCAGGCTTTGGATAGGGGCCCTTAATCTGGGGAACATACTCTGAAAAGGCAGAGAAATGGAAAGGTTTGACTGTATCACATGTATAGCTGGCCTTGTGGCAAGTGTGCATGAGGCAAATTCCTTTCCAGACTCTACCTCAACAAATACACTTTCAGCCAGAGAAAAGTAAGTCTCCCAATAAAGTGGGTAAATAATAGGACTCCAACTTGGAAGGAAGTAAGTTCCTTCAAACATGATATTGTTTTAACTCAGTCTCTGGCCACCTTTATAAAGAACTCTTTTTTTCAAGATCCTTTAGAGCTTTTTTCTTCGTTGATGAGCAAGGGCAATGTGCAAATATGCAGATCCTAGCATCGGAGGAAACTCAACCTGGGAAGAGGAATCCAGATTCAAAGAGGGAGAGAAAGCTCAGATCCTCAACCATCTGTTATAGGTCTATCCTATTTGGGACAAAGCTGTCTGTTTAGCGTACTTGCTTTCCAAACTGTATATCCTGGCAGGGAGCCTCTCAGTTCCTATCATACCACCAGATCAGAACAGCAGATTTATTTTTCAAGAAAGCTGGAACTTGTTCTTCACCCACAAACTTGAAGATATGTCTGCTGCAATAGCCTGCCATCTTCTGCTAGGTAAACATGCAATGAGCACAACAAATGAAAGGTACAGACATCTTTCAGCATACCTCAATGTTGAAATGTGCCTACTTCACTTCCAAAGTGTGCATCAGGAAAAATTTTAGTATAGAGCAGTGATTGGCAAAGACATATACAGCTCTTGCTCTGCCAGGCAGGCCCAGAGCCAATTACAACAGCCAAGAAAACTGGGCTGGATCTCTTAGAGATTGGTTAAGAATGCAAACACCAAAGATCTGCATGGATCCAACACATCTCCAAGCAGGGTAATGCATCCTATAGTGTTAGGGAACACAATATATCACTTATCCTTCCCTGAGGACAAACATCCCCTATATCCTCTGCAGATATTTGGATGAACTGACAGTATTGCATGTGTTGATGGACTTGACCTGCATGAATTTTGCTTCTTAGGTATTCTTTATGTGCTCTTAGTATTATACAGTCAACTGGATCATTCCTGTATCCAACCCTCAAAGCATGAAGGCCAGAAACTGATGCAAAGAACAGTGTTGCCCCTCCATCATCACATTCACGGGTGAGAAGACATCTCTCAGGTTTGCAATCCTAGGACCCAGCAGTCTGCCACACACACTGATGATGGCCAGGCCACAACCACACTGTGCCTGGCAGCCACTTTTGCTCTTCTGGTAGCCACTGTAGCATCCAAAGAGGGATTATTTGCTGCAACATTTTTAAATATTACTTGGAAGATGGAAAGCTCCACACGCGTTCTGCTTCCTAGTGTACACCTTGGCAGTCCTAGAGAAGATCTTTATGACTGTTTGTCTAAAGGCCCCCAAAAGTCATTTTATACATATTGGACAACACTCACTCAAATGTGCAGGGATGACTCCCTGTCCAATGTGGTGTATTGGAGATCATCTGTAAAGAAACTGTGGGCTCAGGATTAATAACTGTTACTGTGCAAAAGCCCTCACCATGTCTGGGATTGCTAGGTACTCTTAGACCACTTCAAAAGAGCCAGCACTGCTAAAATCTATTAGTTTTTCAGCCTCCTGAGTAAAAAGTCCACGTATGGGGCTGGGATTTTTTTGTAGGTTTTGGTTTCTTTTCCAGCCCAGGGAATGAAAATCAACATGTTCTGATTCCTATCTTTCAATCATCATTATGGTAAAGATAAGATACCATCACTATTTCAGCTGAGCTAGCTGCTGAATTGCAAATGTTATACATAAACAAAAACAAGTGAGAGAAGGAACTTCAACAGGCTTAGCTCTTCTTTTAAAATTCAAGGCAAGGGATTAAAAGCCAGGGAAAATACTGGATACTAACACCAGCCAAACAGGGAAAAATAACGAAGTTGTAAGCCCAAAAAACTGAAATGGAAAGAATGACAGATTTACTGCTGCGTTTGGTGCACATAACCGCTGATAGACTCTTCCCAGGAAGTGTTGAAATTGCCATCGCTGAATCCAGAAGCTAAAAATTAAATTATCTTTTCCAGAACATTCCAATTTAAGCTTTGTCAACAGCAGATGTTTTAATGCTCTCAAATATATGCACACTCGTGTGTGCACGCATGCACACGCACACATATACTTCAGTACAGTATCCTCTTTCACAAAGTCAGACTGAATTTCTGGTCATGCTGCAAAGTCTTTTCTTCAAAGTCTCAGCTCAAGTGCACAACTCCATAAGGAGGCTTAGAGCAGCTCCCAGTTATGAATGAATGGGTGTTTGTGAATTCAGCTGTCAAGACAGATGCAGTATTTGTCAGTGCAGTGTGAGTAAGATATGGTAGGAAGGAGCCAAACAAGTGAAGTGAAAGGCCAGTAGCACAACATTGCCCTTCCCCCACACTTCAGTTCATCTACAAGCATACCACAGTTTTTGCTGAAGTGTAATACAGAAGCTGGTTTTCATGCAACAGACCGTGCTCATGCAAAAAGCAACATTCACACAAGAAGAGCAAGAAAAATGCCTGCAGAGGGACAGAAGAACTGGAACACTTTGGTGCAAGAAAGCTACAGGAGACAAACCCCAGACTGACAGAAAACAGAACAAGAGATTTTTTAACAAGGAGCTCTACTGATAGGACAAGGGGGATGGTTTCAAGCTAAAAGAGGGCAGATTTAGATTGGTTTTTAGGAAAAAAATTCCTCATAAGGATGCTGAGGCAATGTAACAGGTTGCCCAGGGAGGTTGTGCATATCCTCTCCCTGGAAGTGTGTTCAAGGTCAGGCTGGATAGGGCTCTGGTAACCTGGTCTAGTGAGAGGTGTCCCAGCCCACGGCAGGGGTTTTTGGAACTAGATGGTCTCTGAGGTCCCACTGGTTGGATGGAAACCAACCTGAACCATTCTGTGATATTTGGAAATTTGGTGATCATGCTATGGAAACACAGTGCACTGCTTTTCTTTTATTAAAATGTGGTGGTCCATGGATCACAGGTTAATTCATGTTGGAATGGACATCTAGTCCAGCCTTCAGCTCAAAGCAGCATCAGTTATGAGGTTAGGTTATTATAAATCATTATATAAAATATAAGTTAAGTCAGCACTACACTCTGCAATGTCTTATACAGCAACAAAGAGGCTCCTACCTTAAAAGGGTTTCTTTGAGAAAAAGCTCAGCTCTACACTGAAGATCTTGAATATTGTCAAGCAGCAACACACTTGACATCAAAAGGAACCCTTGCTCATTGTTCAAATTAAACCTGAAAAAGGGGACCTGTTTTGTGATGGAGACAGTCCTTTTAGCAAGGCTTGTTGCAATAGGACAGTGGGTGACTTTTTAAACTAAGAGGGGAGACTAAATATGAAGAAATGAATTTTACAATTAGGGTGGTGAAACACTGGCACAGGTTGCCCAGACAGGTGACAGATGCCCCATTGCTGGAAATAAGGTCAAGTTGGACAAGGCTTTGAGCAACCAGATCTAGTTGATGTCCCTGCTTATTGTAGGGGGGATTGGTCAAGATGACCTTTGAAGGTCCCTTCCAGCCCAAAGCATCCTACAATTCTATGATTCAATCCATGCTGTCAGCCACAAAGCTGCTGCAGAGATGCCTGTGGAGTCTCACATCACCTGGAAGCCTTAACGTGGTTGCCGAAAACCCAAACAGCAACACAAGATATATTTCAGTGGAGTCTATCTTTCCACAGTAAATGAGCAGTCTGTGTGTAGCTGCCTAAACTCATCCACCTGACCTCCCCTGAAAGGAGCCAGGAGCTTTCCAAGTAGCATGAACTGCTGGGTTAGTTCCCTTTGGAAAACCCGGCTGGTTCAGAGACTCTATACAACCTGGACAGTCTCACCAATCATTCATAAATTCAAAAACAACTGGTCACAGTGGAAGGAGATAAAACACAGCCTTTCACACTGAGACTGTTTTCAACTCCTTGTCCTCATCACAGACAAATCTCTGAGTTTCATCTCTGCACCTTCCAGCTGTATGACTCGTACAGTTGGATGCCCAGCTGCAACTACTTAACAGCAGCAAGGATGAGCTGGGGGAGGTGTTTTAAGAAGAAACTTTGCTGCTGCATAGACTGCTACACAGGAAGCCAACCCACAGCGATGCTGGAGCTAGACACCTACTAGTCCACATCACAGACTGAAAGGGAAACAGACGACAGCCTGTGGTTGAAGGAAGGACACAAACTTTCCTAAACAAATGACCAAAACAAACTTTTTAGTCTAAACAAACCAGCAGAAGCATCCCTAAATAGTATTACATTAAATAATACCTGGAGAGCATTGTCACCCTCAAGCTAAAACTTGCCTGCTTGAAAATGTACAGCATGTGGCTTCACAACAGGAACGGAAACATTTACGTGTCTTCACTCATGACTTTTGTCAGCATACCCTGGGGTTCCTCTCTTTATCTGTAACACAGGACCAGTCTAGCACAGACAACACAGAGGCAACAGAAGCCAGCTGGCCAACAGGGTCAGCCTTCTTTGAGGTCAAAGGGGTACTGAACAGCCTCTTTCGCCTCTAAAAAACTTGTAGAGCATTTCCTTCTCACCAGGCTCTGATGCCTAAAGGACAGACATCAACACAGCAAGAGGGATTTGAACTGCCTGGCTTTGTTCAACTCTGCAAATGTACCATAAACCAGGCCCCAATTCAGGAAGCTAATTAGGCATACACAGAGCATTAATGTGAATTAGTCCATTCATGTGTGTAAAACTCCACACGTTTCAGAACTGCTGAAGAAGCTCCTCACTGAAGACGGCCAGGAGACCTCATGAATTGTTTTGCCCAGCTCTGGTGCAGGCAAGAACCTCAAACTGACAGCACAATGTTGCACATAGTAACTTAAAAGCAACAGAGACATCATAATGACCACTGCTGTTGTCATGCAGGGCAGCAGGGATGAGCAAGGATAAATCCTGCAGTGAACAAAGATGATGCTCTCCTTCCCTCACACAATTACCTGCTCACACTGAGTCCTTCAATTAAGCAGAGCCAGCAACAGCAGCACAAGCTCTGGGCACTGTCTGAACATCTACAGTGATGAGCAGAAAACAAGGGCACATTTCTAAATGTATCTCTGGGATGCAAAACATTCACATTGCCAATAGCCTGATGGTGGGAAGCAGCAGGAGCAGTGATGAACACCTAACCTTCTCACACACTAATGTGAAAATGCTTCTTTAAAACAGTCACTGGAGATACAACGAAGAAGGGTTTTGGAAAGGACTTGGGAATGTAACCCTAAATTTCTGTCTTGCTGGTGTTCTGATCTTGCAACATTAAAGAAGGAGGTCATGGGCATTTTGCTTTTTGGTAGGCTTCATCTTTTGGAAGAAACATCGGGACCATATACCATGCCAGACCTGTGTGTGGACCTCACCCTCTCCCAGCCTGGTGCCCAGGTTACAGTCACTAGTGATTCTCAAAGCAGGTAGGATGCACATGTGGTGCATCCTACCACCTGTTCCACAAGGACGAGCAGATAAAGAGTTCTCTTTGACTGTAGCTGTCCTTAGTAAATGCAGCAGAGCATGTTACTCCATTATCCTTCTCACTATGTAGAAGACTACTGTCCAGAAAATGAACCTGCCCCATTTTCAAGTAATTTACAATTTACTGGCTTTTTTCATCACCAGCTAGGAAGAACACAGTAACTGCCATTCATTCACAAGGAGCAAGCAAACAGTCCTCACGTGTCTGTTCAGGGGAGCCTTTGAATTGCTTCAGGTCCTCTGCAAACCAGAGCCCAAGTCTGCCAAACACCTCCTCCTACAAGAGGAACCTCAGAGAATGACCATAGGGCCAGCATAGCTATAAGATTTTAAAACAAGGAATTCCTTCAGAGACTGCTTCCATACCATTAACAACATAGGAAATCATGCAGGATTAAGTTCTGTGTTGTGCTAAATGCAAACACACACAAGTTGTGGGGCTAGAGCTGTTAACATCGTGGCAATGATGCAGCCAGTGCCAGCAGGTGCTGAGGACAGATGCTCCTGCACAAGTAACTCAGGTGCCCTGAAGACAAGAAGCTCACATACATGCAAATGCTAGTAAATTGAGTCCTTGCTGACAAAGTGTGTTATTGTGCCCAGACAGTTTATTAATGTTGTCTTTCATACAGTGGGTACTCAGCAGAATGACGGTGTATGTAAAGCAACACTTATGTACAGAGATCCTGAGATTAACGGTATCACCTAGCATGGATTGGAAACCATAGGTTCATAGCAAAACCAGAAGAAGTGCGATTTCTTTGGTTACTCCAGGAATCCAGGAAACTTAATTTACCTGTGTTAGCCTTAAGCCATCAGTACTGATCAACTCAGGATTTAATCATCAGCTGTGATTAAAATTGCTGTGAATGAAGATGATAGAACGGGGTCCTAGCTCCCACACACATTACCTTTCTCCTCAAGTATCCCAGTCATACTATCCTTAACTGTGCTGGCATTACATTTCTGGCTGTTATCATTACAATAGTGATTATCACCAGCCTCAAAGAAATAACTAGTTAAGTATCAGGTCCTAGGTAATCAAAAAAGAACTGATAAGTAATCAGTTATCTGAAAAGTCTCTTCCAACCACAGATATTCTGTGATTCTGTAATAAACTTCTAATGTGCTCCAGCTTTGACAGACATCAGTATTAAACACCTTCTCAGGTAATTTTGCCAAGGCACACAGTTCACAAGAACTGTCTCTGGTGGTGTGCTTAGCTTCTATATGCCACCTCCCTCTTTAAACCGCCCTGTAAAACAACTTGCTTTGTGATTGCCAACTGGACTGAGGAGAGATTCAGACTTTCAGTGTCTAATCCCTGCTGTCAGGAGCTCAACACAGACAGGCACGCCTGACAGACAAAAGCTTTTTGGGTTTTCTAAATCTCTTTGTAATATTTTTTTCCGCCACAGCTTCTCACATCTGTTGTTTTTTGGTCTGGCAGTCCCTGATTGCTGCATTTCCATGTATATTCTGACTTGATGTGTCTTTAACCTCAAGTGGACTGTCAAGCCAGATACCAGATGCCCCCTTACTTCCTCAGCACAAACTATCAGTAAACCTTAGCATAACTCTACTTTGAGCCTTAAACCAACAGCATGTAAAAAGATTAATACGAATAAATTCAAAACTAATCACATCCCTTCTTTAAATGTTGACACAGTATTATTTATATCCCATAAATACCTTCTTGACTAAAATTCATCCCAGGAGATTGGCATCTTGCCAGTTCTATTCATATTTACTGTATTTATACAGTACAGTTGGCCAAGGATAATATTTAAGACAAAATATGCCTTAGGGTATATACAATATCTCTTATAGCTTTCTTTTTAAATCTCCTCATTGCTAAAAATATTTAGTCTGAACTTCACAAAATGCCCCACAAAGACCTATCAGCGATCCCGCAGTGATATATTGCTGACTATGAGTATAATTAGAGCATATTTGTAATACTTGGTTTGTAGTCAGTTACCGAATGCTCACAACTTGTGGTAAAAACCGAACCACTGATCTTTCCCATGCCTTCCTTCCAGCAGCTTTTGACCTCCAGCGCATTCACAGTGATCTCCTTCTCCCTCCTGCCTCTCTCCAACAAAGCAGAAACCGTAGAGTTAAAAAAATTCACTCCAAGACGTCTAGGAGCAAGTGCTCGTAGCCGCCAGAGCCGCACTTCCAATTTCTTCCTTTAAAATATGGTGCAGTGATTTCTCCCTTTCTGTCTTTTTTGGAAGGGTTCGCTCCATCCAGCATAACTCGAGAGCAGTGGAAAAACAGTTAACCTACTTACTCTGATGTTAGCGACAGCCCTTGCACAGTAGTACGGCGTCTGCTGCTAAGTGGCCTCCGATCCCAAACGTCTGATGCACTCTGTTGGTAGATACCTGCAATCTCCTTCACTCTCCCAAACCCGCCACCAATCCTTCAGTACAAACCTGGCCTCTGACAGCATTTTTAAAATAGATCCTCTTTCGCCAATACCATCCAAGTCACACACTACAGATATTTTAATTCTATAGAAGGTTTACAGCTGCATTTTGGACTATCAGTCCTTTCTGTAGTTTGCTCATGTGAGGAAAACGACAGACATGCTCGGGACAGATAGAGTTTACAGTTCTCAGAGGCGCAGTGTGACAGGGCGAGCTCCAAGCAGTGCTATCAGGCTTCCTAACCTTTGCCTAGAGGTGCTCAGCGCGTGATCTGATAGGTCTCAAAGTGCTGACTTCCACCGAAAACACCGGCAAAACACTTCAGTACACCAACTTGGAAAACAGGCACGATTTCTGTGTTCTCACTTGGGCTATGAATTGTGCTGAACCTTGCTGCTCATGCCCACTTGGCTCCAAATACACTTTTTTTTACAAAAAAAAGAAGTATTTCCTCCCCGAGGGTAACAAGGGTGGGGTGCGTTTATCATGGCTGTTCTAGAGGGTGCCATAATTACAATAATAAAATAGCTCTGACTGCCAGGTTGTCCTGTACCTGATGCTGTCATTTAAGAATAAAGGAAGCAAGGGAGGCAGCTGCATTAAGCATGGGGTTCAGATACCTTGGCTGGCATCCTAGGACTATCACATGCAAGACAGAGCAAGCCCCAAAGCCACGACTTGCTAAACTAAAAATAAATAAGGGGGAAATGCAATTAGAAACTCTAGGATAAAGTTACCAAGATGGCTGCATTATCTATTTAGGCAAGAGGTATGCAGTTTTCAAAAAGAGATGGCAAGTATATAGGGCATCAAGTGGTGGGGGAGGGAAGTGAGGGAAGAGGGAGCTAAATGAAAAGAGTAGGGATTAGGGTTTGGATATGTGAACAGTGAAGTTATTTTCTGCTTCTGGTATTTCACTTTCCTTGGTACGACAATGATCTAAATTCTTTTAAGGGAGTGTGGTGCTTTTTTTTCTCTCCTATGCACTTAAAACTTCACTAGCAAAACAAAACGGCACGTTGCTATGATTATTAATCATTCTAAGTGGATTTGGTCAGCACAGAGCATTTGTACCCTTCCCCTCCCCACACACACACCCACCCTGTGCAAAACGTGGCGCGGATCACCAGAAGGTCATTAAAAACAGAAAAAGACAGACGGGCTAAGACAGGGTCCAAGAATCAAGACTACCCAGAAGGGAAAACTTTTCCTGTACCTGAAATGAAAGTGCCCATGAACGGAAACGAGAGGCGAGTTACAGTGGGAAGAGGAGGGAAGATGTTGGTGTCTGTCCTCGCTGAGCACCAACGTGAATAGCGGGCTGCAGGACAGTATTCTGCGGGGACACAGGCAGAGGACAAGCCCGTGACTTATTTTTTTTTAAAAAGACCTCCTTTTATTTTCACTTATGGAGAAATGGAAACCTGCCCGATCCAGACACTCCAAGGGAAACAACAGCAGTGGAAAGATATTGGCTGCCTTTGGAGGCTGCACACGGGGCTGTAGGGCAGAGCTAAACTCAGAGCCGGGCAGGGAGCAAGATCCGGGGCAAGGTGGGGGCAACTTTACTCAGGTACGCAGTGGTAGAAATCACGGACACCTTAGAGGACTCCTGAGTGACTTCAAAGGGGACGGGAAACCTTGTGAGTGTGGAGAGACAGCTGACCCCCACCCAGTCACATGTACACCCGACTACCTAAACTAAACACTGGTAGCCACCAGCTAAGAGATGCTAAGGAGAAGAGCAGACCAAGCAAAGGCGGCAGATGGTGATGCATGGGTCTGGTATTTGAAGGTGCTGGGCACTGCCAAGCCTCGGAGGTGAAATTACACACACATACACGAGCGCGCGCATAAAGAGGACTTACTTTCAGGGTAAAAAGGCTGCATGTCTATTTTGTAAACTTCTTTGGCATAATACTCCTCATCGCTCCTCTCCCTTTCGCAAGTGGCAGCTCTGTGGTTGGCTTTCTCTTGCAGCAGGTCCCTGGTGCTGTTGTAGATAGAGATGACCTCCGGGGGCACCTCGTCGGGCTCGGGGTACTCGTCCGGGGGGCTGGTGAGCTTCAGTTTGCTCAAGATCTGCCCCCGGATCGCCTCGATCCTCTTGCGCATAAACTGATCCATGTCGAGGGTACTGCAGGTCGAGAGACTGAAAGCCACGGTGGCCAGATCCAGGGTGAGGAGCACGCTCAGGAGATAGCAGTGCATTGTCAGCGGGTCAGCACAGCGTCACCCCGAAA
>VZRI01000302.1:673414-732252 GCA_013397515.1 Upupa epops
CGGGGCAGAGCGGAGGGGCCGGCGCCGAGACACCCCCTTCCCGAGCTCCTGCAGCTCCCGGCCCCGCTCAGCGCCCGCGGCAGAGGCTGCGTGAGCCCCGCGCCGCATGCACCGACCCACTGACCCCCAAACGCCCGCCCGGGCCGCTGCTGCCGCCGATTCCGCCGCTGATTCCGCTGCTACTTCGCTTGGCCTTTTTTTTTTTTTCTTTTTCCAGCTCCCTCCTCTTCCTCCTCCTTCCCAAACGCCAACCCCACGCTGCAGTCAGCCAGGCAGAACCTCCCGCGGCTCTTCCCCACGCAGGGCTGGGGCTGTCCCCGGCGCGCAGCTCCCGGCGGATCCCACCACTCCGGCTCCCCCACCCACACCGGTCCCTGTACGCGCAGCGGACCCCGGTGCCAGCAGATAACATCGGGGCCGCACACCGGGAGGGACATTTATAAGGTCTCCCCGCCCCACGTGCTCGGCTCGCCGCGGCGTGACGTGGAGCGGCTGCGGGGAGTCCAGCGCGCCGCCGCCCCGCTATTTAATTCCGCTCTGCAGCGCGGCCGCGCTGCCTCACCCGGCTGGGATGATGAGGTGGAAGAGTGGGGCAGCGCTGAGCTGATAGAAGGAAGATCCTACCAGGCTTTTTTTTCCTTTGCCTTTTTTTTTCAATTTTCCAAAAGAGGGGTTTAATGCACTACCCAGCACACAGAGTGGGGAATTAGAACGCTCCCAGACACCGCTCGGGACCCGCCGCTACACCGTCAGTCAGAGCTGGTGGGTCTCAGGGCTGTCCCTGGAGTCACTCCGGGGCTTCACTTTCAAGCGTGTTATTGGCAGCTCTCATCGCCTCTTGCTGCCTGGTCATACGTTCTACCCACTGAGCAGAGAGCAGGACAGAGGGGAGGAGGATTTGCTCCTCTACTGAGGTCTACTCTCACATCCTCATCTGCACTTAACAGAAAGTCTCAAGCCCCAAATGCTGTGCTTGCATTTAATTTATTTCACTGCTTCTTTTGGCCATAACAAACATCCCGAGCTCTATCCATGCCTGCTGCAGTACTTAGGTTAGAGAATGTCTCATGCTGTCACCTCAGGAGGGCAGCTGCCCTCCTCTGCCTAAGGAAAATAACAGTTTGATAGGCATCCCTGAACTTCAAGCCATAAAGCTTTTATTTCAGTCCATTTATGATGCCTATATATCAACATTATAAAGTAATCAAACAGCTTTTTTATTTCCCTTTACCCATTTTAGCCCTGTATTCTCTTCTGAAATGTTACAGATTCTACTTGCCAAACCTTTCCAATCACACCCTAAGTGGGGATAAAGGTGTTTTTTTGGAGACTCTCTGCTTTGTTTCCAGCAAATACGTAGAAGAGCTACTTGAAGGGCCAGGGGCACTCAGAAGCACAGTTGGGCTGCTGCCCACAGCATTATGGTAAGCACAGAGAAGTGAGGTAGGATGACTGGGATCTATCTGAAAGTACAACAAGAATCATGTAAGGCATGAACCAACTGAACACCACTAAAGACTTTCTGTATCTGATTACTTTTGTCTATAAAGTATTCCAAGGTTTGCTGAAGCTTGAGAACAGAAGTCCCATTTTCCCTTCACACACTCTTTGCAAAAGGTGGGCTCTGCCATAGGGGTTACCTGCACCAGTGTGGCAAGCTGACCTCATGCTGCCAATGGGTACTAACAGATGAGCACCAACAAGGATGGGATTCTACAGAAGATGAAGGAGCTAAGTATGTTATTTACAGGTATGTAGGAGCTCAGTATGTGTGCACACACAGACTCCAAAAGTAAACTTGCTCTTCAATCTTTAAAAGCATATGGGTTTGTATGACAGACACTGCAGGCATAACCCCAAGGCTGCATTTACCCGACCCAAGAGTTAATGGTGCTTCCCATGTAAATCTGTGAACTCCTGCAAGGCCAGATTGAATGTCTCTGCCACAGCATCACACTTTTGCTGCTGTACATGTCAATGTCCTGCTCCTGCTGACCTCAAAAACACAGCTGCAGTGTCAGGAGCGCCAGTGTTTCCAAAATTACTCAAATAAACAGGCACGCTCAACATGTAGACTCAGCTGGTTTCACTTCTGCAACACACCTTTACAAAACCAAGGGGACAGTTCCTCGAGCTGTTACATCTCACAGCTCCCCAGCTAACCAGCTGAGGAATCAGCTGTTACAGGAGGTACCTCAACCGCAAAAACTTCTGAAGAAAAGGGTTGTTACATTATTTCTTCCGAAGCTACAGCTGAAACCATGGAGGAATTCCTTACACAGCATCTATGGCCCTGTAATGCTTGGCTGCTGTGAATGCCCTGCCCTCCACTGGCGTTAGGGGGCTTCAATGCAGGCACAGTGCTAGATACCTACCTTCTGTAGGAAACTTCCACCATCTCTCACGAGACCTTCACAGAAACAGGCCTGCCAGATTGAGAAGTGTTTTGATTTTTTGAAGTTTGGTTTCCAATCCAATTTGGATTAAAAAAACACCAAAACACTGTAAACTTGGCAGTGTCTTTCACAAATCTTGGCTAGACAGCCCATGAAACCACAGGTGCTGGAGGTCCAAGCTCCAGAAGAGCCTTCCACATAAGCTGCCAGGCTGCAAGCAGCAAGGCTGACAGCACATCAGTCTGACTACATTTGAAGGTTGCTGAGATTCTTTCTTTTTCATCAGTTTCCTATCACCAGAAGTGCAGCAGCAGAGATGGACTTTGGCTTCTCCATTTCTACAGCCCTGGCCCCTTGAGCTATATACCCTGAGAATCTACAGAAGCCCACCACATGTGCCTGAGCTTCTCTGGTTTGCCCCAGGAAGGGGCACTCTATCTAAACCATTCAAATACACACCAACATTTGTAAACATCAGCTTTTCTTGTAAATGGAAAATATCTGAAACTTATACATCATGATATAAATTATACCAGAACTTATCTAAAACATCTCCCATGTACATTTAAGGTTTGATTTTTTACCATAAAAGTCCTGCAAACTAAACTCAGCAGGTGCCACTTCTACCTCACTGAAGTGAGCAGCACACAGAAAGGGCAATAAAAAATTGTCAGCAATGGCAGTCAAACTGTGTGCGCTCTGCAAAGCTGGATAAAGAGAAGAATCATCAGAATTCAATAACCATGTGTCCTTGTGCTCCTACATTCTACATTTGTAGGTGGAAAGATTTTTATTCTGAAATAGTTTTTATTTAGTGATTACTAATTTCAAAAACTGCTGGAATTTTCAGACACTAAAGTTGAACTCAACTTACACTTACATGTTCCCTGTGCCTTTATGAACTGGACTGAAGCTGTGGGGCTGCTGTCAGTGGCAGCTTTGTGCATAAAAAGCAGGAATGGGCCCTCAGCACGCATACAGGCAAAGAACATAACTTACCTGTTTTGGAGCTTTTAATTCAATACAATACTGTCCTTTTATATATTGATTTATTTTTTTTAATAAACAGTAACTGTTTATTAGAAAAACAGGGACACCTGGAAAGTTACTTCACTAAACACTAAAGGTTTCATGTTTCCTATTAACTTAAAAATTACGTGGTCAGGATTTTACAATTTGTGGTCTCTTTTTAGATTGTTTTGGTTATACGCAAATGTGCTGTGCAAAATACAAAGGCAATAATCTTTCTAAAACTGCTGACGAGCAGGTCATTAAGTAAGGTGGCTGGCCACATTTCATAAGCTAAAGAACCCTGTTGGAAGAGGAATGACTTTTAAAAGTTAAGAGGTGACTTTTGTAAACCCTTACACTGATGACGAGTACAGGATGATCGCACAATTAATCCTTTATAGCATGCAACGAAATCTGCAGCCATGACTGTGGTTGTGTAGAATCTCAGCTACTCTGATGCAGGGTGCTAGGGAAAAAAAAACCCTTTTGAATTCTCCTTTTTATAAAAATACATGTTTGAAGGTTCAGCTCATAGAGCCAAGGTGGCAGGCACCTAATAAAGGTGAGGCAAAAAAGAGATGACAAATAATGGAAAATTGTAATATATAACATAATAAAACCTTATATTTTACTGTTTATTATCCTTCATGAGTAGAAGTTCATACTTCTGTGCTGCACATTTCATTAGTGTGCACAGTAATGCCTGGATGAATTTGCGAGCAAATCCTGCTGACCTTACGTATTAGTAAGTGCCCCTAGGACTTGTGTTTCCCACAACCACAGCCCACTCCTGCAACACTCATGTTACAGAAGATAAAGGCTACTTTATAGAACACGCCGTTTGTCACGCACCACTGCTGTCCATATATACATATACATATGTAACTACTTGTCAACTTGCAAATCAAAGCTATGTTTCTTATATTTATAGAGAGAGAACCTATTTGTAGGAATGAGAACTTTTTTTTTTTTAAATTTTACATATGTGGGAATGTATATATATATATATAGTAGGAATGTGAGCTTTTATTTATATATATATATTTATAGATATATATGCATAGTTTAATGTTTTTTAGAAATATCTTTATATACACACATACATACATATATGAAAAGTTTTCATTGCTACAAATAGATGTAATAACTCAAGTGGAAACAATCACAAGAGGGTAGTTAACAGGATCTGGTCCAAAAAGCCATTCAGACATCACTTCTGTGATCTTCACAAAATGGCACCATCTCCACCATCGAGTTAGGAACATACCATTACAGCAGCACATTGTTTGTTTAAAACTATCCCTTAGTAAAAGATATCTAGAATGCAATTTAAAAATAAATAAATTTCAGCTTGGGACCTCAAGTTGAAATGATAAATGCTTGAAGGCGAATGTTCAGGAGGTGCTGTGATGCTATCACTGTTTCTTAGAATAATCTCCCCTCAAACACACATAAAAGTGCTGTGGGTAAGAGGGAAAAGGGAACAGAAAGGAACATAACAATTTCTTTGTATTTCAGTGCTGGGCTATCATCCACACCTTACTTGGCTTGGATTTGACAACACAGAAAATAGCTTCCCCGGAAGAAAGCACCCCCTCTCCAAAGAGCATGGCAGGACACTGGGGGCTCCAGGGAAGCCATGCAGTGATCAGTGCTCTAAACCACCTACCCTAAAAATAAATACACATTTTCTACAAAGACTGCACGCAGTGCTGTATCCAAAGAGGTTTCTGGTTCCAAAAGTCACTTCCCATCTTATAATCAGTTAAGACTGAAGACTTGATAAAAGTTTTGTGAATGCCAGAGAAGTTCCCCCTAGTTACACTTTCCTCTCATTTCTCCTCTTAAATCTGCTTGTTGGCCCCATCTTCTCTGTATCATTCCAGTTTCAGCCTATGCACCACCAAGAAAAAAAGGCCTTCCTTAATCGTAGCACCTGTGGTTTTAATCACCACAGGAAATCCTGTTTCCATTACAGCCGGTAAGACTTAAATACTAGCAGAGGAGAATAATCAGAGTCACTAACTAAAAATAAAAAAGAGAGAAATATAAGTGCAGTGGTTTATAGAGCAGAGGGTCTTGTCTTGATACCTACTTATAGCAAACATGATAAAGACAGTAGAGTAAAAGTCATCCCTTTAATCTCAGTGTTTGAACTCCTGACATGCATCTCTTTCTCAGTATTACAGCTGTTGCCTTCTATTTCTGAACTTCTCAGTGATGATTCAGATGATACCTCATTAAGAATCACACAAATTATGTATAGAAATACTGTATTCCTAACAGCATCTGCAGGGCTTCATTCAGTAAATTTAAATTATGTAATTTAAGTTAGCTATATGAGTATGAGACATTATATATAAAGCAATGTAAATAGGCAGCAACTTCAAAAATGGGCCAACCAGTAATGCCATATTTTAAGTCATATTTCACGGCCCTGGGCCAGGAACACACAACTGTTTGTGTAGGTTGCACAGAAGAAAAGCGCTAATAAGTTAATACTTTAAGATATATATCATTAATATATACCATTAGGAGAAGACTTTAGAAATGACTTCTCCTAATGGTTTTTACATAAAATGTGTTAAAAATGAACAAGTTTATGGAAAGTGGTGCATTGTCTTGTACTATCCCAGGAAAAACAAAACCTACACTATACCAAGCCTTTGTACTGCACTCACCAAACTTGCTCCAGAGAGTTTCTGTGTTGTCTCTCAGCTCTCTGCATTTTTAAACCTGTTTTCTATGCCTGGCTACTGAAATCAGCAAAATCAGTGTTCCTGATCAAACCGCACCCTTTCAGCCAGATGGTTTGAACTCGGTGATTCAATCCAGAAACACAACAGGAAGTTGCTTTTCTGTGATAGTGACAATTCTGAGCCAGACCTAGATTATTTTAGAGCTGGATCTAGAGTGGCCGCCTATATGGAATGGCAAAAGCGTTCAATATCTACTTTTAAATCAATGACCTTTTAGGTGGTTTTGCAGTTAAAGACACATACCATCCTGGCTTTCAGCTGGTCCCTGCAGCCTTAGCAAGCTACAAGATGTATAGAACTGCTCAGCTTTCCCAGCAACAGGGTTTCCAAGCCCTGTACCCATGCAAAGACGCCCTGTGCTTTCCTGAGTTGTGACACCCAGAAGCACCAACTTGCACCTAGACTGCTCCCAGGAAACTGAAAAGCAGCTGCACTCACGTATCTGCCAGGCTTACCACGGGGCTGAACATGGTGCTCTGACCAGCCATTCACCAAGTGAACAATTTATGCAACTCTTCACAGCACAATGATTTCCCCAGCTGGGTGGTTTGCACTGGGAGTGGGCTCAGTGTTTTCCAGGGAAACTGCCTCAGAGCACCTTCCCTCCCTACCATCCAATGCAAGCTGTGGGTTAAGGACAGAACCTTAGAGGAATAAGGAAGATCAAAAGAAAGGCAGTATTTCTCCGCAAGTTTGAGTCACGTATTTTCTAGAAAAAGAAAAGTATTGGTGACAGAGCACTGGTACAAGCTGCCCAGAGATGTTGTGAAGTCTTCCTTCTCTAGAAACATTCAAAACCTGCCTGGACACATTCCTGTGTGACCTACTGTAGGAGATCTTGCTCTGGCAGGAGGGATGTACTAGATGATCTTTTGAGGTCCCTTCCAACCCCTAACTTCCTGTGATTGTGCAAACAAGATATAAAAACAACAGATACCAAAAGGAGAACTCTCTTCATTGATGTGTTCATCAAAGCCGAATCTGCCCTTTGGATATTAAATTCCAAACTTCTCCATCATGGATACAGACAAACTACCAAAATGCCTATTCTCACAAAAGCTAGTGATTTGACCATCCACCTCATTAACAGCTAAGTCACAGCTTGGAATAGCATTGGCTGACAGTGAGATGTCAGTCAGTACCAGCTCACATAAAGGACTTGAGTCCACAGACCCATCAGTCCAGTCTCTTAAGAAATAATAATTAATTTATCACAAGAATGATGTTGCAGGAATATGCTGCAACAGTACTCAAAGTGAATGAAGAACCAAAGGCAATGGTCTCTCTGTAAGCATATTACTGACATTATAGAAGGACATAGTTAAATTTTCTTCCTACTTAAACGATCTTCTTACCTGCTTTACAAAAAAGTATTTCACAGATAATGACATCAAAATTTAAGAGGAAAAATATGCTCCAGCAGTTAAAAAAGAAGGGCAATAAAAGACCCCATAATGCTTTTGATAAGCATTGGGGTTACTACTGAGGGAGCAGAGCTACACAATGGTTGAAGAGCTAGCACTGTGGTTTTGATGCCCTTCATCTCTACAGACCACTGTGAGGTGGTGACTGTATGGATGTTACAGGCAGATATCAAAGTCTCAGTTACAACAGGCAGTAAACTCAGGTACTCAGCTCTCCAGTAAATTTTCATTCAGCTGCCTGACTCCAAGCACCCTCCCTAAGAAGGATGCAGAGCAGTGTTTGTTCCCGGACATATGGTACGTCAAGCATAAGGCTGCTTCATGTGCATACTCTTCGAAATCTCAGCTACTGGCAGAGCTGGGAATGAAGCCCGGGACTGTCAATACTTGTATTTCTACCTGCAACTTCCTACTCTTCTAATGTATCATTGCCTGTAAACTTTGCCATGTAAGGATTGCTTGTAAAACAAAGATAATCCTCCTTTGATAAACCGTATTCAACCTGAAAGTCAATGCTAACATCCACATAACCAAGAAAGCCTTTCACTATCGTTTTACAACACTTGTATGTATTTGTTCTGAGCAGGGATGGGAATGTCCTCCTTCACTGGGATAGACAAACAAAGTTAAAAGCAGCAAAGTGATTTAATAGCCACAGGCTCTCTTCTCAGGCACAGTCTCCAAGATTACATTCATAAGGCCGTTTTATAGAGGGCTCATAAATGGCTGGTGGATAATATAAGTACTTCAGTATTCAAACAGGTTTTAAAACTATGGCAAACAACCCTTGTGTTACCTTCTACTTGTGATCAAACATGCCTAGAATTGACTGGTTTTAAAGACCTGATTCATACGTATCAGCAGGTTGTATACTTAACCATTTCTGAACTACACATTAAGTTTCTGATAAGATGGGTAACCAGGGTAACTTTTAAGTAAACTATTTCTATATTATTTAGCTGCTTCTGAGAATGTCTGTAATAAAATAAATGTATTGAATCTCAGTGCAAGCCTGATCCTGGTTGGCAGTTCACACCACCACACATACTGAAAACAATTAAGAAACACTAAGGAAATGTTGCAAAATAATGCTCAAAATTTCAATCACTGGTATGAACTTCCAAAGTGCTCTTGGACAGCATTTGTGCTCATGAGGTCATCTCTGAAGGCTTGACGAAAGTGTCCTAATTCATTTTGCCACTTGATAGCCACCAGATTTAACACATGGATTTAAACAAAAGGAAATAATTCCGAAGGATGAAGCCTTACACAAACACAAGCATCTTTAGTGATGAAGTTGCTTGTTTGACAAGAGTTTTATTTCAACATGCCCCTTAAGCTAGAAAAGCAATTAAAAAGATGCATTTGAAAACAAAATGCTTTGTCTATAAAATACCAGCCACCCCTGTCAGTCAGAAAAAGCATTGTTAAGGAAAAGCCCTTACCTGCTACACCATCTACAGAGGTGAAACCTCTGAGATTTACACTGCTTTAGAACAGCAGTAAATCAAATCCAGTCTTCCACTATCTGTTAACCAAGAACTTGGTCTCCAGTGGCTACCACAAAGGTTCTAAAGTCATAACATCCTGTTTAGCACTAGACTTCTCTCTGTTTAACACGATCCTAAGCGTCTTCACTACCTCAAGCCTTCTCTTGGCCCTCTTACTCCTTACTTCAGCAAGTCTTGAGAAAATCTGAAGAAATCATTGAGCAACTTGCAGGGTTTGGAAGTGAACAACATTGACGACTGCTCTGTGTGGACATTTACTGTGCCAGGACTCATTTCACAAGAATGAGGAGTTTGTCATTTTTAAGTTGTGTAGAGTGTTGTGTGCCAGATGACTTCTGCCTTCCTCCCTGGAGACAGCTACTGGGCCAGCTTTGAGCAGATGCAGCTTTACAGACCACCTTCTTCTGGAAGCATCAAACAGCCAATTTTACGGCCTCCAAATTTTCTCTCTTTAAAACAAAAGACAAACACAAAAGCCCAATCTCCACTAGAAAGTAGCTTCCAGCTCTTTTGTTCTGCTTGATCAACTTGGGAACCCAGGAGAGCCTGCCTCACAGCTGCAGAAATGCTCCTCTCTCTGCGCTCAGCAGGAAGGATGCAACAGCATCAGGCACAATATGGATAATCCACCAGTACTCCTGAAATGTTTCCCCAACAGCATGCTGAAGAAAAGTGGGGAGAAGTTTGGGAAAAAAAAACAACTCATGCTTACATTGCGAAAAAAGTTATCATAATTAATGTGAAGAGATTAGGATAAAAGACATGGGGAAGAGCTGACCCTGTGGTTTCTCTTATTAAGCAAAACTTGGTTGCTTTGCACACAATACACAGAGCATTAAACTCTACATACTCTGGAGTTGGCTTGAAGCGTAACAAAACTGGAACCACCCCCTCCTTATTTGTTTTATACAGATAGGTACAGAAACATAAAAACTTGGGATGATTCCTGTGCTCTGGAACGAAGAACAGTGGCACAGCTTTGCCTAAGACATTAATGGGAGCAGGCAGAACACACTGAGTGCTCTGATGTCTTGGAAAAGTCACTGAAGGGTGCTCCTGGGAGCTATCGAAAAGGAAAGAACATTACTGAAAAAGCAGGCATGAAAGTGTGTAGGGCAGCTGATCCCACAGATGAGATACTGGAAGGTGCTAGGCCAAAGGGCTTTTCTTTTGAACTGCCAGTCAACTGGAGCAAAATTTAGGAAACTGTCAGCCAAATAGCTAAAACTAAGCTATATCTCTAACTGCCTGCCTTAGGTCCTGACCTTGTTACTCTTTTGGAGTTAGTGACCGATTCTATGAATTTCTCTCCATATGGCACAACCAAAGGACAAGGGAAATGCAAAGTACAGTACCAAAATTTAAAAACCTATCCAATATAGATACACATTTGTGCACTATTACTTTTAAAAGACAAGAAATGTTCTCTACTTGTAAGCAGAAAGTACTTTTATGTGCTTTAAATGAACTGGAAAGTCAAGATACTTTTAGCAATATCGATATAATCCAGGGTTTTTTTAAATATACCAGTGACACACTTCAGTGCTTTAATCCTAAGAAAAACAAGACTCCTTTCAAAACCTTTTATCTCAGACAGAGACTGGTGATATCAAATCAAACTGCAGATTTAAAGGGGCTGATGTAGTTTTTCCACATGCAGTAACTGAATTCTGTAGAAATAAGGCAATGTCAGACTAGACCGTTATGCTGCTCTGTAGACTCAAAATTCGTGGCAGTGTATTTTTGCATTGCACTAACGAGATACCAGCTCTTCACTGCACAGCTACACACGTCTGGCCTTCAGAAACCGCAATAACCATATGTCAAACTGCTGTGGTTTTGCCACTTCGTATTTTGTGTGTTTGCCTTTATTTGTGATAATAAATAACAGGCCACAAACTAATGTCTCCTCAGATATCTAGTATGTCTAACACTCAAAACAGCTTGACAATCTAAACATTTCTGCTGTTAGCTTCAAGTTCTCCTCAAAGAATTATGCTACAATATATACCAGATGAATAGGCTAGGGTTAGCACAACTGTTGCAGTCGTTCAGGATAGGTTTCTCTTCCACTTCGTACATGGATTCTGTAATCCTGCAGTGCCCACAAAGTTCAAACCCTCTACCTTTCTTGATAACTTCATTAGGAAAATTTAAGTCCACCATCCCCCAAGACACATTTCAACAAGGAATACTGAATATATGAAAGTTACTCCTAATTATATCTTCAACACAACCCGATACAATGTCAGGTCTTCATATAAGACATCTGTAGGGACAGACAGACTAGCCTCAAAGATTTTCTGCATGCAGCAAGCAGGGAAATACGATAGCTAGTTAAACAAACAACACATCATCAGACAGCCAGTTCCCAACAATGAAGACTGCAGAATTCAACCACAATCTCCAATTTAGAACACTTTTATCATAATGCATTTCCTCCTGTGTGCATATGCTAACACAGTATGTATTCTCTATATGTATATCAGCTCCTCCACCTTTGCCATGAAACAACTAACTAGAATCAGTAGCCATGGCTTAAACAAAGCCAATAGTGTTATGCTGACAAATAGCTTCCAAAATTTTGTACTGTTACAGTAACAGCACCTCAGAGGAAATGCTTTTGTTTGACCCTTTACAGACCTAAGGAATTAGCATTATAGCTGACTAAACCCACAGGAGGTATCTTGGAGGTCCAGTTTCTTACTGGAAAAGGCCAGTACACCAGAACTGCAAATGAAGAAACAGTGAATAAAACTGCATGGGATATTGCTAGAAAAGCTCTTCCTCCTCCAATAATAACAACAGCAACAATTGTCCTTCCCTCTTTTATCAGTCTCTTAGCTTAAACAACTTGACAGTTACCATAGAAAAAAGCACATATACCTATACATATATATATATATATATATACGTATTTTAAAAAGCTAATCAGTAGGGTCAAGTCTTTCTTTTATGCAACTATATTTGCAGAGCTGTCTCTAATCAAACTAATGCTCCAAGACCAGCACCACCACATTTATGATTACTTTTCTTTATTATCTACAAAAACTTTTCTGGCCAAAGTAATAAAGACTCTATAGGAGTCCGATAACTTTACAAGGTGACGGCATTTCTGTGTTTATTGTAAGCCATTTCTATTGTGAATTGCTAACAACTTTTCAAAGTGCAACACTGATTTGGAAATGCATGCACACTAATACTCAATTGCCATGACTAATGTATAAACTTTTAATGACCTTGGCAAAATCACTCTTTCATTGGGCAGGTGCCACTATTTTGACTGTACAAAATGTTTTGGAAATATGTTGAAAATTATACATGTTTTGGAAAATATTTCAAGATTTTAGGATAGCAAATGAAACTATATTAAATAAAAGTTTGACATGGAGGAGAAAACATGTTCTCCAGAGTTGTGCAAGTCTTTTCTTTTGTTTTCTTTAAAGAAAAAGAGATATCCTCCAAGTGTTGAACATTCACAGAATGCTGATTTTTATCCAGACAAAGTTAAGAAGATAAAACATCATCTTGAATGGGTTTTAGTTTCATTTAGTCGCTATCTTCTTGTTTCAGACCAACTCCTTGTTCCATATCGCCCTCTCCATCACTTTCCTTGTCCCAGTCTTTCATAGAAGCTCCCATCATGAAGTCATCACGTAGTATATTCCACTCTGGCCCCTCTTCAGACTTCACTTCACCCTGAATGTTTAAAGGGAGAAGAGAGAACAGAGGAGGATGAGATTAATGTGAAAGGTAGTAAAAGATGGAAGGTCTTAACATAATCAAAATAATACCTTTCACACTGTTGCCACTTGCATGGACAGACCTACCAAAGGCTAGCTCTTCATGTAAATGTTACACAGAAATATGCAGGACAATTGCAAATGGCTTGATGTTAAAAAACAATCTTGTTTTAACCAATCAATAAAAGAAATATGGAAACAAAATAATTATTCCTCATGGATGAAACAGCCAACCCTGGGCATGGCTTCCTTGAACAAAATCTTTCTTGGCAATCAGAATGGATTCATGATATCATTTATTAACCCCCAGGTGCTGCTTCATTAGAACACTTCTTGGCACATTCCTAAAACACAAATATGGATTTAATAAAGGCTTAAAACCCCCCAAATTTAATATTTAACATATTCCGTGATACATGAACCAAATCCCATTTATGTGGATTATTACCTCACTACCTGGGCTTGTCATATGGTGCAAAGCTGCCTCTAAAAGGAACAAAGTTCATCCACACTCAGCAAGCCAACAACACCTTACTCCGAATTTCCTACCTCTTGAAAGTGGATAAACTGAGGGCACACTACACAGACTGCTGAGTATTAAATAAAAGTGACAGGAGTGTAGTTTCAGGTTAGCACTACGAACAGTACTTGGCTCAAGTTCTTAAGTGCCAGACCGTATTTGGGTAGTGCAACAGCCCCATCCTGTGGCAACTAACTTGAAGAACAGCTTCAAGCTCTTCCACATTTTTAGTGTCAGTTGAAGCTTTAGTAACAAAATACTTCTGAGGAACGAAGTAGTTCAGTGTCCAGCACACAAGCCAAAAGATGTCCTATCAAGATGGATTCCTGGACACTTAAAATAATAACTTTCTTTTCTAGGGTCTGTAAGATGAAGTTAATAGAGGATGTCTCAAGAGAGCTGTAACCAGTCTTCTGCTGAAAAGGACAGGCCTCAACTATTAAAGTAACTGCCATCTCCTGATACTGCACAGTGGATAGGGGCCACGTCTCATGGAATCCTCTGCAGATGCCCATTTGCCTACAACATGCAAAACGTGTAACCAATTCCTCCAGGCATTTGTTAATGCCTCTTTGTCACAGATGTAGGAATATGCGATATGTGGAACCACTGCATTTTTCAGCTGATGTCCATGTAATCTCTGGGAGAGAGAGCAGCAAACAGGATTTAACAGCAGGATAAATGAGGAATGGAGAATACAGATGCATTGCTGTAAATCTAACTCATCATATCACACCCACACAAGTTATTTGAGAGCAAAGGGTCTGCCAAACAAGAGAAGCATTTTTAATAGGTAATAAAAGCAGAAATACTAAATGTGACTTCTTCTGTTGTTCTTTTTTGAAAGATTACTCTCACAAAAACAGGTTAACAAGTCTTAACACTTTGCTTCTCAAAAGAAATCTCACTGGACCCATTTCAAAGCAAGACAAACTACAGCTGTTCTTAACATGTTTGCACTGTGCTTTGGTTTGGTCTTCACAGCTCTCTCATTAATGCCTAGTCCTAAGACTAAGCCTCCCATCCCAACATTCACCCCCTTTCCCATGGCAGTGCCTCCTAACCGCTTTCCACTCTTTTCCACTTCAAATGCTACAGCCCAATAAAGTCTAAAATCATCTCAGATAGGGTTGTCAATTACCTGGAATTAAAGAATTACAGATAACATAGGTCCCTAGGCACACAAACAAGAAAAGGGCAGCCTTTTGCATTTCAGTTTATACTTTTACCTCTGCAGAGTAGAGAATGGTCAAGAAGATTACTAAAGTTGTCAAGATTTTTCTTTTCTAATCCCAGCCCTTTTATAAATTGCTGTTTGAGCATGCCACAGAGATAAATCTGACATATCAAAATGGAAGAAAGAATCCAATCTTCCCCACAAAACAATCCAACCTTTTCATTTTTTTTTCAATAATAATAAATCCAGACTCCTTTTTTTTCCCCCAGAATCGGGTTTGGAGGGTTTTTTTGCAGATTTTGTTTCGCTTTGTAAGCAGTGCAGAAGCAGCAGATTGTCAGCAATGACAGTGAAAGGCTCAGAGTCTGAAAAGCACAATGCTCAAATTCATCACAAGCTTCTATTCAGCAACCATTAGCCCTTGAATATGTCAAGTGAACAACAGGACAAAAGGAGGACCTCAACAAAAGAGGGATGCCAATCCTCCGTGGCTTTAGCCACTATGTAAGGCATCACAAAAGTCTGAATAGAGTTTTACAACAAGCCCTAAGGAGAAAGACAGAAGTAGCATGTCTGTTCTTCAAAGATGAAGATTAAATGCGTGAAAGCAAATATTTAATCAATTTTAAGCACGCTCCCAAGTGCTCCTTGTCCAATATCTTCATTCCTAACTCATTTACTTCTCTATTTTCTGCTCAGACTAAAGACTCCCTTAAATCTATTGTATCACAAAACATTCCCAGAGCCTTTATAAAATAGTCTTCCTGCATATTTGTAAAATTAACAATTACTTGAACTGTAATATCGCTTCCTACCTTGCTGTACATAAGAATGTTGATACACTACGTGGTTTTAGTGCCATAATCTGGTTTCATCTAAATAAAACAAAACTGATTCTTGGCACGTGGAGAATAAACCATTTCATTCTATACAAGCACTTTTGAACTTCCAGTCAGCTGTTCATCCACATCTCTAGCATTTCACTGCAACAGTGAAGCGCCCTTTGAACACCCCAAAATGAAAACAAAGCAGGCTATATCAGCAGCATGCAGTGCTATGTAAAGTGGAGTCTTTGGTAAAGCAAAAGTGTAATAATTCTCATGCTTTCTCCCCTCACCTCCTTTTTTTGTATCTACTCTTGAAGAGGTTTATTCTTTGACTGAGGATGTGACAACGTATTTCTAAAGGTCTGAGGGGAAACAGCAAAATAACTTAGGAGTGACTGCTGCTACATGGTGATGCACATGTTACGTACGACCTGAAATAAGACGGATCATTCCTCCTATGCAGAAGCTTCCTGGGACACCTATGCCATCACAGCATTAGCTCAAGTCTGACACAAGTATGGCTCTGCAGTGGAGACATACTTCCCAAATTAATTCTGCTTTGAAGACATATCCACTAAAACGTGCAGCAGGACAGAGGTGAACTGAAATTCTCAGCCATGTCCTAATAAAACCACCCACTCAACTAGAAAGCTTAAATCTGTTACCTAGAACAGCCTTCCTTTTCAAACTCCAGGCTGGAGTTGTCTTTTGGATGCTTTCTGGAGAAATTTTGCATCCAGAAGACAGTTACTACAAGATTTTATTAAATGCTTTTTAGACCTAGGAATTCCAACCAGCACACTGGGCTCCCATGCCTCTGCTCCATGTACAAGATGAAATGCCAGAGCTTGCAGGGACATCTCTCTTAACCGTCACATACAACAAGCGTTTATTTGTACCTGTCAGGAAAGGAATGTCCAACATAAATATATCTTGAGCAAGGAGGTTAAGCCCAGAGAAAACAATTCTAACATGTCTAATTAATTTGAACTGCCTCCCCAGGTTCCTCTGTTTTGCTCAATACGAACATCTAAGACCTTGAAATAGAGGGAGGCTTTTGACATGACACAGAAGTAAAAAAACACCAACTGCCAAAACACATTCTCGCCAAAATGCATTCTTGCATTTATCTGACAATCACCCTCCCTGCCAGCCTGCATCTTGCTCTGAATGACTGCTGCTATTTTGTTTCTCATCTCTAAGCAAGTAGTTTTAAAGCTAGCTCAAAAAACCTGAGGTGTGTTATATCACAATGAAAAAAAAATATTAAAATCACTGGGTAGAAGTGGAGGAGGAAATAGAAAACAAAGAACACCAGCATAATCATTTCCCCTATCACAGAATCCAAGGCTAAGAAATCAAGTTTCCTTTAGGCTAGGAAGAAATAAAACTGCAGCTTAAGTAAAACAGTAATAGAAAGAAAAAAACAAATGTTTTTTAACAGAAAAATTAAACTTGGGCTTAACCATCAGTGCTCCTTAAAACTTCACCTCATTTGAATTACACTGAGATCTTGAGAAAGGTTCCTACTTACAAAAAAAAAAAACCAAAAAACACAGATGTGGAAACAATGGATATATCCCGTACCCTTAATATCTTGCATTTCTGAGCTGAACTCACACAGCAGCTCACTTTGGAAAGCATTTTTGAGCTTGAGGAACACACAAGCTGCAAAACAGGAGTCTATTCTGCTGCAGCAGTGTGCAATTCTGCAAAACCAGTTGTTCCTTAGGGTGAGAGTCATTCAATACTGATTTGTGTCCTATTGCCAAATGCTAAGTTAGAATGACTGAACTTAACTGCCTTGGTCTATTTGAAGTGACACTGTACTGCAGGTATCAGCAGTGGCACAGGACATTTACTCATGCCACAAGGTCTCTTATGCACACCAGAATCTGCTTGACACTTTTAGAAACTAAATCCAAGAATGAATTTTGTTGAGTGTATTGAAACCTGTTCCTGTTCAAACTTCTCTGCAAGTAATGCACTACAAATACTAATCTTTCTTTTCAGTACAGCCGGAAGACCACCCACAGCTTAAAATGACCTGCATGAGGAATCTATCTTCCCATCCTCACATTCTTCTCTGGGATTTACTACAACTGGAACTGTGTGAATGAGGAGGAATGCTTTGGGTTGGCACACAGAGACTTAAACATGCCCCAGTCTTAGTGGTCAGAACCAAATTACAGAATTTCTAAAAGCAAGCATTGTTCTGGATTTAAGCAAAGAAGCAGATAATTGTTATTGCAAAGAAGAATCATAGAAAGAGCTTAGGAGATAACAGATTTCTTCAGCCTTAGTTAATCAGAAATGAACTCAGCATAAATCAATATTTCTGTCAGAAAAGGCAAAAATATTATAAGAATCCAAGCATAATACAGGGCCCTTCTGCACACAGGATGCTCTGCTAGAACAGCCCACGCTGTGTTCCAGCTCCAATAGCCACCATCTCAGAAGTCCTCTGACTGCACAGGGAATTTTACCATACTCTGCTCTAAGACAACGACTGGCATCAACAGCCCTTTTACATGTTTTCATGAGATGAACAAATCCATGGGCATGCTACACCCAGGAGCTATTCATGGAAAATAAAAACTCAGCAGATAAAAACTGGCCTGAAAATAAACCTCACCTAATGAAACAATGTTATAGTTATGTCACAACATGGGTATGAACTATGTTACCTTTACCCACACTAATAATTCCTTTTGTGCAATAAATTCTGTAAGTTGTAACTCATGATCTGTAAAATACAAGGAAAAATGACAATGTCACAAATATCAGGTAATTAAATCACTGTCAAACTCTCAAATCAAAACATTCCACTGACATTAAAAAAGGGAAAAAAGTAAACATTTTTAAGTAGGTATAAAATACTAAAAATTAGTTCGAGGTAGACTGTGAATTATTAGACACCTGAAATAACACATTCTCTGCCTTAAGTTATCATGCACCACATCAGGACAGAAAGCTTCCAGACAGTGAACTCTTCCTTTCAGCATGCCATCACTGCTCATTTCCAATCACATGTTTTTCTTCCTATAAAAACAAAACATCTCCTCATCTATATGTTTTTATATTCACATCTGCAATGCCTGTTTATCAGCAGTTGTACAACAGTGCAATCACTGCCTACCATACTGGCCACTGCTACCTCAGTATTCACCTGTTCCTCCTACCATGTAAGTCTCTACACAGCTTTCAGGCAGGGTTCATCTGTTTCAACAATCGGAATCTTAAAGCAAAGGCTGCACAGCACTGACACAAATTAATTATTGATATAAAAATCCCACTGAGAACTACTGTTGAAAAGAACATATGATCAAGAATTCTCTAATTAAAGCAACCTGTTATAGAATCAGGGAATGTAAAGGGTTGGAAGGGATCTACTGTAACTACTATCAGACAACCTGGTCTAGTGGGGTGCCCCTGCTCAGGGCAGGGGGTTGGAACTAGATGATCTTTAAGGTCCCTTCCGACCTGAACCATTCTATTAATCTATGAACAATTAGTATAGCAAATTATGGTATTCAAGTTAGTTAAATTGTTAACTCTGACTTGGAAAAGACAATGCTGTCCATTATGAAGAACAGCCTTTAACGCTCCTTAATCATGAGCTTTTAGGTCTGCAAAATATTGCTGATTTTGTACCAAAAAGCATATTGGTTAATTACAGACAACAAACTTCATCACCAAGAACAAACTTCTATGGATTACTCCTCACCAGATGATGCACATCTCTTCACAAGTGATAAAACACAGATTTTGTAATGTGTTGTCTCCTTAAGTAATGAAAAAATGAATTTTAAAGACTGGCTCAAGCATTAAGAACATTCACAACATCCTTGTTGCAAGTTGCAGTCTGAAGCATCAGGTTGTATGTGGTAAATATGCAGACACAGCAAGAGTGCCTAGTAAAAAGCATCTGGTCAAGACCAAGGTTCTTTGTGGTATTTTTTGATCCTTTCTTAGAATAAAATAGCATAAATCCTGCACATTTTTGAATAATCTGAATGCGATTCACATTAGTTCCTGCAAATGATGCTGAAATCATCCAGTATTATTCATTATGGTTCAGTTAGAGGCATAACATGAATGAATCCCCAAAGACTGTCTCAGGCAACAAAGGCTACAATAATGAACAAGTCCTTCACTTCCAGCACTTAAGAAATCATCTCACAGAACTGCACAGGAGGAAAAAGTGGGGCTAATAAAAAGCCCCCTCTTCCTGATTCAGGATTTCCACTTACATTTGAGTTCTGAAACAAGTACAAGGATCCAAAGTATTACAAAACAGGAGGAGGAAAAAGCTTCAACCCAACCCAAAATAAAAACCAACCATAAAGAACTAGTTTACATGTGTTTTTACTACTAAATATGAAATAGAGAAGTTTTTATTACTACTAAGAAACTTGTCTAGTTGAACCTTCTTACCCTTGTTACCCCTGCTTTTACTTAAAATGACTTTTGCAACAGATCCTACACGTCTTCAAATCCAAGTTCCTTTGATTTTATATTCCTGTAATTTCCCTCACACTGTTATGGGTGAGTGGCAAACTCATTAAGAACTAGACTGTAGCCCTTGACGCTCACAGGCTGCTTTCTAAAAGCAGTTTAAACTTGAAGAGGGAATATGTAAACTGCCCATGATTGCAATCCCTTATTTTAGCCATCTGGCTACCCTTTCTCTGCATTTTTGACCCTTATATCTCCTGTTTCTGCATGAGTTTTTCCTAACACCTGCAGCTGGAGAAGATACAACGCAAGTGATGTTCAGAACACTGTCCAGAGTGCAGCTACAAAGAAAGAGAGATAGGGTGTCTCCAAGAAGACAGCTTTCAAAAGATAAATTTTCTAAGCTTCCAAAAAATTCAGAAACACTCATTAAAAACTTTCTCATAGAAAAAAACCCACACAATTCAGCAACCCTCTAACCATCAGAAGCTGGAAGCAATTTGACCAACTACTCATGAAGTCTACCAAATAGATGAGTTGGTGCTCAGATATACAGATATGTAATACACATCTGCTAGTTAACACTCTGGAAATCACAACATTTTATACCTTAAGAGAACAAATCAATCTTCAATGGAAGATTTCAATAGAAAATGCTTAGATGGGGGAAACAAACTGGTTCAGACAGACAAGCTCCACCTAATCTTTCTTCCTTTCAGAGAACATGTTTTTATAAAGCTTTATGAAATGTTTAGGTTATCTTTTTCTCTAAGAACATTGCCCTGCATACAAAGGTTATGAACAAAGCCAAAAGTGAAAGTTTTTACAAGGCTTCCAACTCAATTTACCGGATACATTCTAACAGAATTTGTCTTTTTGTGCTTTGTATAGTCACAGAAAGCTCAAAGAAAGATGTATACCACAAGTCTTTCAAATGCCTTGCAATGACTTCTGGGAAAACAGAACATCATCATGGTATACCACACACTAATAATCAAAGAGCAAGGCAACTCTAGTCTCAAGTATGACAGATAGAGCTGTCTCAATATTACCTGACGTTTAAATCACAAGTTCACATTTCTATTCACTTACACAATTTGCCAAACTTCAACTTCTTCATGCTGAAGTTTGTGATGTTTCAGCTAAAATCGCAGAAAGATGAACATAAAATATTTTGTCTACAGCTCTGGAGAGGAAAGACATTTCCTACAGGCATCCGTGAAAACCTTGCATCATTCATTCTTTTTGAACTTAAAAATCAGTTAAGGATCTATTTTGGAGCTGGGAACGTGTCTTTTGCTATCTCCATGAACATTTTCCTGGATCTGGCCAAATTACAAACATCTGGAGGACTGCCCTCCCCAAACCTGAGGTCATTACCTAAACAGATACAGCAGGCATTTAGTATCCAAATTCTCTTAAAATATCTGTCTTCACTGATCATATACTATCTGCATCTTGCAAGACAGCATTAAACTGGACTACACGTGACAAAGAGGGAAAACTTATTTCTGTGTGAGCAGTTATGGGTGCTGTTCTCACATCAGACACAAGGATAATGGGCCATGTGCTTGGCCCTCAGGTGCAAAGGGAAAGAACATAAAGTATGAAGAGGATAAAAAAAAAAAAAGACGACATTGATGGGAACAGAGTATAAAAATCATGATCTTTTTCCCTTCCTGACTGATTACCTGAAAAAGAGAGCAGAAAAAGAAATCTGAGGATAAAACCACAGGAAAAAGGGGCAAAGCTCATGAAATACAGCTATCACATGGTCCTTAATCTTGTTTTCTTGAGTTGAACTCACAGTGCCAAGATCTTGACATTTATCAATCAAGCACACTTAAATAGTGACAAAGACCCACATTCCCATATTAACACAGATACAGCATTAACACATGCTACAGCAACAGAGATGGAGCACCTTAAAAAAAACCAACCCTGTTGATTTCCCAAACAGCGTAAGTCAATACATGTTCCAAACAGATTTAAAGTAAAACTGTTGACATCAAACAACTTCTAATACTGCACAGTAAGTCTTTTCCTTAAAGAAAGTGAGGAATTTAGGATACAGCAAACCGGTGGCAGGTTACACTGCATTTATCCCTCAGGATAAAAATCACAATATAGCATGTAATTACTTTTAAGTAGTCAGCAACCTCCTAGTAGAAACAAAAATCCCTGTAGATTCAAAGCATCATCTTCAAACACAGACAAGATGACCTTTAAGTGGATATACTCACAACTGAGGAAAAAAAGATACAAACACATATTTTATAAAGGAATCCAAATTAAAAGTTTCTGCACATGTGATGGGAAGACATTTATTAAAACTGGGAGAGCACATCTACTCTGGCTGCAGCTGAACTAAATTAATACTTGGCTGCCCCCTCAAATCTGCTGGAATACAGGCATGCCTGGTTCCTCCTTCAATTAGTCCTGTAAAACCAGTGCACAACAGCTGTAGCAATAAACTTCTGTTACTCCATAACGTTGTTATCACATAAGGAAAAAAGTATACTTTTAAGATTAAAAAAGGTGTTGGTGCACTTTACTAGATTTCCACAAGTCCTATAGCTGATGGAAGCAACTCTTCAGACTACTGTCCCTCCAAACAGTTTGGTTCCCTATTTTCCCTGTGCTTCCCCATTTCTACAGCGTGGAAACTGTGGAATAGAAGCAGAACATACGCTTTCCTACAGCTGCCAGTACTTACACAGCTGTAGGAAAAAGAAGGCAGTCACTCTCACAGGTTTTGAACACATTGACTTTTTAAGCTATAAAGCATACTTATATCCCCACCTAACTTGAAAAATTAAAAGCCTCCATGCCATTTCTTGTGTCCCAACAAGAAGAGCAGTCAAAGCTGGAAGTGCACTACTCCTCCTGCTCTCAAACGATTTTCAAACTACTGTTTGAAATGAAATTATTTATGGGTATTAGAAATCTCATGAACAAAAGAAAAAAATCTATAGTAAAACTGACTAACCACTGTGTTTCCAAACTACCCACCAAACACTAGAACCATTCATAAAAATACAGTTCAGGCAGAAGGGATTTTTCTGGAAAAGCATTTTATTTCAGGTCCCATATGAGCAATAGCTGATATGAAACAGCACTTGTAATCCTCCACGCTCATCTTCCTTCCCATCAATAAATTATTTTAGAATAGGTACTACTTTGAGACCAATACACCAATTTTTTCCAGATGCCATTGCAATACAGGAAGCAAATTGTACATCTAAGTCATGAAGCCAATACAGTTTAGAGAAAAATGCAGAATTCAGATCATGGTTACTGAAGTGGAAGAGGAAATCCTGCTTTCACTTCCACCACTGCAATGCTCTGCAATGGATCTAGTGTAAAGAGAACTTAGAACTTGAAGTAAATGCAGGTGACTCAGAAAAGTCCATGCTACAAAGGTATAACTTCAAATTAAAGGCTGATGCAGTTATGCTTGTCACAAAGAACAGTGGTGGCTTTCAGTTATTTATGCATCACTAAAAAATGTTTTAACACCCAGAAATACCTTAAGAGAGAGCAGCACAAATGACCAGCAAAAAGAACAGTTTCTGGTTCTGAAAGACCCTGCTGTAACTAACACTCAGCAAGGGAGAAGAGTTAAGGTTCACTCTGAATTTCTTTGTTTTCTTACAACTAAGATTTCAAGCCCTCATGTAATTCAGTACATTAGCCAAGGTATCTGTGTAGCTTAAGGAATAAGAAACTTCATTCAACCCTGGACGCAAAGGTACTTCCCTCATCCATAACCCTAAGGGCATCCAGAAATTGCTGTCACCACTCTTTTCTGTATTTTTTACAGAGATAATGATGACTTCAGCCTCTTGGGCTGGAAAGACAGTGGCTCTGATCTGTACCATTTTTAAACTTGTAGTTTAATAATGTTTCATGTCATACCTTGCAGGTGGGAAGCTGCAAGATACAGTCAACACATACTGATGAAAATCTGGTTGAATGACATTGAAAACTCTTGTGTCTCCCAATAAAAGACTCCCAAAAAGTCCTACCACAAAACTCCAAAACCATGCAAACAGAAAACACATGAGGTTTAAAAAAAGAAAAAAATAATAAAATTTTCTCCCACATTGCAGGGCTTTCAGATAAGGTGGCGAGGGGAGGGAAATTAGATGATCTTACCCAGAGGCAAGAATCATGTACAATACTTCGGAAAAAAACAGGGAAAAGTATTACACAAGTCAGCTGGCTCAGCAAGGATTAAGAAATACCTTGATAAACAGCTAATGATATGAAAGGCAAAGCTTTTGGCTCCAGCTCAGAAAAGTAATTACTCCCATCTGGGCATACAAAATCCCAAGAAGGGCTACAGTTTCACATGGCACAGGAAAACTTTCACAGCTTTACAATCTTTCTTTCATAGTTACATTGGGTGGGCGTACACTAAGTCATATTTAGGCCAATGGCTACAAGTATGCAAGAGTGGGTGTTAGTCAAATGATAGGACAAGACTAAATGGCTTCAAGTTGCATCAGGGGAAGTTTAGATTAGTCGTTAGGGAAAACATCTTCACAGGAAGGGTTATCAGGCCTCAGACAAGGCTGCCCAGGGCAGGGGCTGAATCACCATCCCTGGACAAATTTAAAGTCATGACAATTTTGAGTTAAGCAACAGGGTTTAGTGCCTTGGGACAGCTGGGTTAATGGTTGGTATCGATGATATTAAAGGTCTTTGCCAACCTAAATGATTCTGTGAGTCTATAAACAACATTCTCACAGAGAAGAGGTCACTTGTACTTCCCATTAATGCATAAAACTGAAGCAAACGGAAGAAAGTTTTTCAAATGGCTGTGCTACTGTAAAATCCCCCTGCTACCGACAGGCCCTTACAGAGCATCTGATTTCTTTTTCTCACACATTAGACACTTGACCAAATAGTCAACCACAACAGAGCTTTACAGAGGGTTTCTGCAGCAACCCCAGACATTTGGGAGAAGCCACCAGACATTCAGAAATATAACAGTAAATTTTGCATTGTAAAACAACTGTATAGTAAGAAAACCATAATTTGTCCACTCTCACAAATATAGTCAAGTCTCTGTTCACAGCACCATGCTTGAGTCAAGAAAGGTTTGCTTTCACTGGTAAAATTTTATTCTGCTATTTTGCCTGCTGACTGCTTGTTTTATGTGGGTGGGGTAGTGTTTTTATTGTTCTGGACTGCATTTTAACCGATGGCAGAATGCCTGGAGTTTGGGATTGGCATCTCTTCCATTGTTTTTTTTTTTTAGATAAATAAATGTATTTCCCCCCCTCTTTTTAAGAAATGAAACGCACTCCATACTCTCAACTGCTAAAAGCAAAACAAGCTGCTAGAAAAACCTAACAAAAAACACCGAACACAAAATAAACAAAAGCTTTCAGATGGCACAAACAATCCACCAAACCCCTGCTGCAAGGAATTCACCACCCAGAAGCCTCATGCCTGCTTACTACCCTCTGAAAAACTCAGAAACCAAGCCAAGCAGCAGAGCTGTGACAGACAGTGGAGGTCAGCAGTTCTGTTCAGTGGCTAAATGTCTGTAATTCTGAGGAAAATGAAGATGAGATTTTGGCCTTACCTCAAGCATCAAGATGGAGTGCCTGAACCTTAGGCATCAAGCAACCACTAGAACAGTAGCCTGATAAATGGCTAAATTACATTCTCAAGGAAAATAATGCACATAAGAACAGCTTAAAAAGGAATCATTAAAGCATTTCCTTCAGTACTAAATAGAGACTCACTGAAGCAAATGAAACAAGAGAGAAGGAGGGTGGTTTATCCAAACAGACATAGATATTTAAAAAAACTAATAAAAAATCCCAAATCTCTCCCTGAAGAAAAAACTAAATCTACAAGCATAGCCTGATATTAATGAAAAACCTCAGAAGCTGAAGTTTTTGTCCACAATCAGTGAGAAAGCAGCACCTGTATCAATTCTCAAAACTGTCACTAACCAGCCAGCATTTAAAGCTTCTTTGCAACACTTGAATGGAAATACACTGGTAATGACACTGCCAAAATAAGACTCTATTTTATTGTATATTTTTTATGTATAATTTTTGTATGTGTTTTATTATAAGACATTGTAACAGAAATGTTTTTTGATAGTATAGAAGCATTCACAATCTTTGTTTTCTGACCTAGTATTAGGGCGTGCTAGAATCTGACACAAATTAAAAAAAGATCCTAGCTTTTACTCAGCTGTTGATTCAACACTACTACAATAGTAGTTGGCAGTGCTATGATGCTGATGTTCTTGTGCTATTCCAAGGGAGAAAAAGAAAATAAATTAAATAAATAAAAAGAACAAACCACACACATGCATGTGTCTCCCCCCCCAAAAAAAAAAAACTAAGCTGGAATTATTTAAGGAGAAATAAAGTGTCAGCACCAAGTTAAATTGCTCTCATTATCCAAAGAATTTTAAAAAATACTTTAATATTACACTTGCATGAAAATTGTATGAGCTATTCATGCCAGGCAGTGTTTCAGCATGCTTCCCAAGTGCTCACAAACAAAAACCATATGACAAACTGTTGTCTCCCATCTGATTAAAGTATTTCTTCCTGGCACAGAAAACCACTTAGTTAACTGCTCTGAGTCTGGGCCAACAGAAGTATTCCACCCATTACCAAGTACAAAGTTCAAACCTGAATACAAATACAGCTCAAAAACATGCAGCTTCTGAAATACAAGGAAAACCATATCGAAGCAACTTGTTTTCAACCCCGAGCTACTCGTTAACAGAACCAATAAAGCCAGGGATGGGTCCAACTATACCATATCTTTCTAGAGCATGTTAGAAAAAAGTGGAAAGTGTTAAAATACTTCTTCCCAAAGCACTGTAACAGCAATAAAGCCAGATCTGCCTAAGACACACTCAGAATTCGGGAAAGAAAAGCCTCCACACAATGTTTAATATGTTTCGGTTTCTGTCAAAAGTATTCACTTGTACAGCAAAACCCTTCATTTCCAGATACCATAACCATCCAGGGGAACTGAGTCTGAAATGCTCACATCCATGGATACACATGGGTACAGAAGCAGTATAATGAATGTATAATGAACTGCCCACATGCCTCTAACAACTACAATTTTAAACAGTTGGTACTATAATTAGCCAAATTCCAAAATGCACTAAAATTTGTTTGTTCCATGGTTGATGCAAAATGCAAACTAAAATCAGATTTTTTTGTATTTTTGTTAAACTCACAGATAAACCAAGTTATTAGTATACAAAGCTTGATGTCTGAAAGAGATCCTGTGCTTCATACATTCATACTCAAAAGACAAGGAAAACAACAGGATAAGAGCTATGTGCTTGCTTCCTAAGTAGTCTCAGAAAAACGCAGGTACTTGGATCACATCTGTTCTGAAAAGCAGGCACATCAATGTGCAGTAATCATACTGAGAAGTACCTTGCATGCATTTTTTTTCTTAGAAAAAGCTCACCTGTTTGCTTTTTGTGACCTTTCCAACAGGATTCTTGCCTCCTTTAGCACTCTCCATGTTTCTTAAAACATTGATGAAATCTTTCTTTGAAACAGATGACAACAGTTTAGCACGCTGCCTGTCAGAGCTCCCAGCTTTCTTCACCTTCTCATCAACGTTCTTTTGGTGCGTCCTGACAGCATTAAATAATTGTACAACACCTCTGGGATGGAGACAAAAAACACAAAACAAAATAAAAATCTTTTAACTGAAGTTTCCTTTACAGAAATGAAGCACTTATCAAAGTAATGAATCAATGCAAATGTCAGATGTCTTCTAGCTCTCCAAAATATCCATTTCTTAACTCAACTGAGGTTGTAGAAGATTTTACTTAGAACATTTACTAGACCTTAAGAGACTTTAAATTCTCACTAGTGCTTTGTACTTACTGCTATGAACCAGTAACAAACAAGTCCACATATTCAAACCCTGAAATAAGCATGACAACATGGTATCAAGATCAGAGAACATTTCACCCCTAGAAGTATGTTACTTGTCTTACAATCAGGTATTAAGGCAAGATCTTCAGAGAATTTAAGTGAGGGACAAGTGAAGGAATTAGTACTGAGACAGATACAGTACATCAAGGTGTTCAACTAGTATTGCAACACCAAACTATTGCAATGCAGAACAGGCAGTTGAGCTTAACTAGCATGGGCCTGGTGAATCCTCTGTGGAGAATTTTAAAAAGTAGTAGAAACAAGTGTTGTGCATTTGTAAAGCATTAGATTAACAAAATGAGGGGATCCAACAAAGCACTTCTGTTAAGCAAACATTACAGTCCCATCTGAATTTTTTCCTCTTTCATAAAGCTGCTGAAATCATTGGTTGAACTTGATACTATACAATGGAGACCTGTATATAAATCACTCGGCTCCTGCTAGTCACTTCTGAAGACTTCAATCTGATTGGAAACAGATTACTGGCACAGGTCTTTCGTTCCCCTTTTCCTCCTTTTTAAAAAGACATATATTTAAGGAAATCATTCAGAAAAACTCTTACCTCGTGGCAATTCTCTGAAGATTTCTTTCTCTCTCTCGGTCTCTGACAACATCTGGCTTCACTCGGCACATCATTTCCCACTCCCGCTTTTTATCAAGCTGCATTATAAATATTGTTATGTGAAACACCACACAGTATTTGAGACTACAGCACATTCTGACAGAGTATGTAGTAAGGAGGAAAAAAAAATAAATCAACAAAAATCAGGTTGGTTTAAATCTAAAGAGAGCTCAAACGTGGGGCTGGACACCAGGTCTCAGGCATGTCTCTCGCATGGACACACCAGGGGCAACAGTCAAATCTCAAGTCACGTCCCTTTCTGTAACAAAACTGAGAAAAGAATCACCCCAGGGTGATGCCTCTGGCTCAAGACAAGCAAAAGATGTCTAGAAAAACTCAAATGCTTTCACACTGACTGCTACAGACAAGGAAACCACTCAAAGACAGCTTTCAACTCCCAAACCTTCACAAGCTGATCACAGGGAAATAGATATGTAATAAAACCCTGGCTCTACCAAGACAGGCATATGACACTTTTAGTGGTGGGAATTTGACTTCCCCCACTGAATTAATCATGGTAGAGCTTTGTGACCAGCACTGATTAACAGCAAAGTCTGGAATAGAAATAATTCAAACACCAGCAAAAGAATCAAGTGTCCACAAAAGAACAACTCCCATGCATAATATTGATTTTTGTCTTTTTTCTTTTTTTTGAGTGTCTGTTTCAAAAACAGACAGCCTCACTTCCCCAATACCAAGGACCACACTACCACCTGCTCTTTTCCTGCTACAACAGGAGAACACTACTTCTGAACACAGTCTGGTTCAGGAGTAAGGTAGTTTTCCTCTTTCAGCAACTTACCAGTGTCCTAGGCTTGGTGAGTTTGAGTTCTTATCTTTTTAGTTCCAGACTACCATGAACATGTGAATTCAAGACCACGTTTTATCCTTTTAGCAGAAAGAACTGCCCTATTTCAACTTCCATCAGCAAGAAACTAAGAGAAGGCAGACTGTTCTCAAGTTTCTATAAGGTTAAACAAGTTCGTTTAGGGACTTGCTGCCCACCTCTGCTTTGCAGTACTCCCACATATTTCCTGGATGAGAACAATGAAGCAGATGCCATACTGAAGCAATCTGTGCTTAAAGAGCAGGCTGTGGCCTAACACACCATGACCCATACTGTCAGGTGGATACTGAAACAGAACTGGCAAAATGAGCTACCAGAATTATTAATAGGGTTTTTTGCCTGAAAGTAAATCAGTCACAGCCTGGAATAAAAAGCTCCACTAAAGACACATAAGCAAATAACTTAATTGCCAACACATTCTCCTTCTATTCATAAGTTTCAAAACCAGAAGCAATTTAGAGCACAGACTGCAATACAAAATTCCTACCATGAAAATCAAGAAGGGGAGCAAACAATAATTCACAACCACATCAGTGAAGCAATTGATGCATCAATGCAGACTCCACCTAGATGACTTTGATTTTGGAAGTCACAGAATTTAAATTAAAGCAGTGATCTTCTTATTCTCCCTCTCACTTTCAAAGAGAGAAAGCTATTTCAACTTGTAATGACAACAAAGTGAATTAACACAAATTAACAACAGCAATTAGAAAACTAAGTTTAAAGCCACTGTTTTCACCCCCCAACAAAATCATTTTATGCTGACAGACTGTAACAGTTCTGCTGCCAAAAATCAGACTGTCTGATGGCCTAGAAAAAGCAGTGAGGGGAAAATGCCCTACAGCATGACTGGCTGGAAAGCAAAAAAACTGAATCTCCCAAATCCCTGCTGAGGGAATTTTGTAGGTATCCCCATCTGACTGTGACTTCACTACAAAATACCACATCTTTCTCTCACCTTCATTCTTTTCTCCAGCCTTTCTTGTTTTTCCCTTTGTCTCTCTTTCTCCAGTTTTTTATTCTTGGACAAGATGGTAGACTTATTTTGTGGAATCTTTTTGTTGAGCACTTTTGCCATGGCATCCGCCCAGCCTGCACTTGGGCCAGCTTTGGAGCCTCCTGCTGCCTCTTCAACCCCATTGCCAAGGGCAGCTGTTTCATCTTCATCATCACCATCTAGGGCTTCACCTCCTGAAGAGTAGCTGTCTTCTGGAAGTCCTGAGCTTAACTCAGAATCTAGAGATAAAGAAAAGAGGAACGAAAAATGTACAATAAAATCGGGAATTGTGTTTCTACTAAGGATCTGTCACTAACTTAACTTACTCCACATGAAAATGTTATATGAGTTCAAGGCCACTGAAATGAATTGATTAGGAAGATTCCAGTGCATGCACTTGCTCATCTCAGTGATGACTTCAAGATACTTAAGAGGTTGGGTAAAAGTGAAAAGGTAATTTTGGGACTTTATTGTTAAGATTAATATGTTATGTTTAGAAATGGTAACATTTGGGGAAAAATGTATTTTCCACTGCATATAGTATAAGCAAGAAATGCATATACACACACATGTGTAGGTATGGCTGTATGTGTACGTACAGATATATGAACTGCAACAGTGACACCTAGTGATTAAAGGCAAAGAGCCATGTGAATTAAACTAAAGGTATGGGCTACTTCTTACATGACAGCTAAAACTGCTGATACCATTACCTCAGCATCATGAACACAGAGGGGAGCCTGCTTTGTGAAATAAATAATCAATATATTTGTCATGTAGCTCAAGAGAAACCAGAGGCATTGAGCTTTTCTAGTACAAGTAACTGCTCGAATTCCTTACACACTAATAAATCATTCCCAAACTCCAGTTTCCTTGCTCTATGACCTCTGCAGAAGTAAAAAGAAAGAATTAAAATACTGACGTCTGCAATCAAGCAGCATCAAGACAGAAGAGCCAACTAGAAAGAAAACTAAACACATTAAAAATCTACTACATCCCAAATTTAGTCCACTCAGTGAGTCAAACAAAAATTTGATGATTATCTAGAATTAAACAGGCTGCAAGTTCAAAGCGTGTTAAAATATGTTCAGTTATTTCAGTGGACTCACTTTACTGCATAATCAAAAGCAGAGCATACAAGCATCCTGTCACTATTAACTACCATTCCACTAATGTTTGTGCCACCCAAAAGTTTTTAATTCTTCATGTTATGTAGCAACTTTCATGACCACAAATCAAGTGCTGGATTGGAAGCTGGTTTCTAACACGTTCTCAATGCCACCAGCAAGGTGACAAATCTCCACCAACACAGAGATACTAGCTGACTGGCCTCCATCCATCTACCTCTCTGTGTCACTTGAAAAAGACTATTTTAAAATCACTGTGTTAAGTATTACTGAACCTTTAAACACATCCAGGGATGTTTCAACCCCTTCCCTGGGCAGCCTTTTCCATGGCTATGTCTCAGTATTTCATCCTTCTAAAGCTGATCAGTGATCCAGTTGTAAACTCATACTATTTAAAATAGCAATCACCATAAATATACTCTGAAACAAGTTCCTCTTGGATTCAGTTTTCACTCTCAAACTAACAGAAATTCCTCCCAGAAAAACATAAATCCCAAATTACACCATGTAACAAAGAAATAAGTACAACTAGTTAAGTATTCCCTTACAATACATTTAGAAGCAAGACTGCCCATACGTAGCTTAAGAACAGCAGTGGGCTTGGTAGAGTTAGCTAATGTTTGGACTCAATGATCTCTAACGTCTTTTTCAACCTATACGATTCTGTGATTTTAAGAATTAGCGGAGAACCGCGTGTAAGGGATGGAATATGAATATATTCGTATCCTGTGCTGTGCTGGTGGATTTCCTTCGAAGCAAGTACAGCTCTGTCTCATACACGCCGCCAAGACACAGGCAGAGGCAGCCGAGCGCACCCTCGAGTTCATCCAGCGCTCTCTCCCTCAAACCCCTAAAAAAGGGGTACCCCAAAGCCAGCTCGAGGTACATTAGTGGGCCCGGAGAATAGACACGCTGCTGCGGCACTCCTCAGGCTAAGCAGAGAAAACTCAAAGGTTACAACGCAGGGCCGGGAGCACCACGAGGAACTCCCACACCCACCCTCAGCCCACCGTAAAGGTGCTTCGCAGCCGCCTGGGCCAGGGCCCAGATCCCCGCTGCCGCGCTCCAACACCTGTTCCAGGCCGGGGAGGCCTCATGAGCCCACGTAAGTAGAAAGGAACCCAACCCCTTCACGCTCCCGCAAAGGAAGCAGCGCCCGTTACCGCTGTCCGCCTCCTCGCCCACCGCAGCCCCGCGCCCGCATGAGCCTGCAACGGCGGCCGCCATCTTCCCGTGCGTCGGCTCAGTGTCGCTTCCGGCCGGGCCCAGGTCCTCCACTCAGCGTTCCGGCTCCAAAGGTTCCAGGCGCAGAAGCGGTAGGGGCTTGTGGAGAACGTGGAGGCCGTTAATTGTGAATATTGTGACTAAAAGTGTCTTTCTTTGTCATTGATCCCTAACTTTGCGCTTTTATCATTCCAAGGGTTTTCTTAATGAGTGGTAGCAAACTCCACTGGTAACCTTGCTGGCAGGGTGGAAAATTAAGAACATGGAGAGATGTCAGGAAAGTGGCCCCAGCTGTGATTTGATGAACGGGAAGAAAGCGTCGACATCTCCAACGTTTAAAGAAGAAACCTCGGCTTTCCAGAAGACATAATACCTAGTGTTTTATGCTATGGTGCTCTAATCCGACAGTGCCTGCCAGCAACTGACAATGTGGTTGAGTCTGACATGTTGATGTATAAGCAAAGCAGGATAACTTGTCCTTTGTGAATTGATTTAGTATGGAGACCAGGCAGCACTGAGTTGCCGACTAAAGCTGGTGATCTTAAAGGTCAGTTCCAACCAAGATTTTCTATGGTCTGTAAAAAGCTGAACAAGGAGATAGTACTTGCACATTTTAACCTTAGGTGCTTTTGGGTGTAGACAGGTAGGATCACTTAAGCAAAATGTAATCAGGATTCCTAGATATAAGCCTTCAGATAGATAGATATATTCTTAAAGATATATTCTTAAAGTGTATTTGCAGTTTTTCATTCACCTATTCTTTGTTGAATTTACATTTTAGGGCTACAAAATAAACTCTGTAAGGTGGTGAGATGCCATCTAGCTCCCAGCTTTGCACAAATAAAGAAATACGTAAACCATTTATCTGTTTTTGGGGGTAACAATATGATGATAAAGGTACATTTGCTTGGTATGGTTGATCTCTGCATCAGAAGGGACACTGCTAGAAAGTTCTTAAACAGCACAGACAAAAACCTCTTCCAGTATGGTGATTACAGCCTTATTTCCTAGAACACACACTTTACTGAACATGTCTTACTCTTGGTAGTGTATTTGTCTCTAAAGTAATATCAAAATCATGTAACGGGTTCTGATGAATTACTAGAGTGAACCTGCTTCCCTCTGGCTGAATTAATGAGTACATATCTGTTCACATACTTCTGGTCCACTCGCATTTGTCAGCAAATTTGTTTGCCAAACCTCATTTCAAATAGCTGTCATTGTCTCACATCAGTCTGGCCTGTGTTGAAATTGTGGTCTGAGGAATGCTGGAGATGTAAACACCCTACAAAATCTTTCCAATCGAGACAAAGCAGCAGCTACCTCTCAGTTTATCATTGTCAGCTGCATCTGTAGAGCAGCTGTGGCAGAGGCTGGTATCCTGCTTACGGGTCTGTCCTAAAACCGTGGTGAATGAAACTGAAAGAAATTTTGATCTGCGGATGCAGCAGAGCCATCATTTGAATAAAAAATGCTGTAGAAGGAATGGCACATTAATTTGCACTCCTAGCATTTTTTGGCTAAGATTGTAAATGCTTAATTTTTTTTATTATTTTGTGCGTGTGTGTGTTAAGTTTAAATATCAACAATACTGGGATACAGCTCAGTTAAAGTGGTTACTGCATGCTTCTCATGACAAAAATAGCAGTGACAAAATGAAAACATTCCTCTGAATTCTCTTCAGAGTGGTAGGACTCTTTTCTGTATCAGTCTCAGAGTTGCAAGGAATTAGTAGATCCAAGCAATGTGCTAAGCAAAGGGAACTAAAGTCTGCCACGTGCCTGTTGTCACTTTGTCTCTATGCAAGAAGTTTGCACGATGCATTTTGACGCAAAAGCACGGGCACATGCCCAAATGTACTATGAGTTTATATACAAGAAAATAAAATCAGAGAAACATGTCTTGTGCTTAGCATGATAGATTTGTGCATTATCCTTAGATCTTGTGGAAGAATGCTCCACAGACTTGCCTCATTCTGTGCAAAGATACTCTTTCCTATGCAGGCAGAACTGCCCTTACTCTAAAAAGTTGAATCATGCTGTAGTTATCAGTTATGTTCTTTATTTCACAGTGTAGCCTTAGCTATGCTGGGCACAGACCATTGAAAGCTTTAAAGACAGGAGTCCAGTTTTGACCTTGTTGGATAGGTGTGAAAGTTAAGGTAGAGACCTGCTGTTTCCAGTGGCCTTTAGATCAAGTTCTTCATGCTTACACTTTAGCAGAACAGAAATGAAAAAATAATATAACCCCTTCTCCTGGGCTAGATAGAATTGAGCACAGTGGCGTCCCTCAAACTTTATTGTAGCATTGTAGCTTCCCAAATATTCAGCCTTTATTACCTCAGCTTAACAGCTCAATATTTCTGACCTGCTGGGCTGTGGTTTTTTCCAGTTTTCCTCTGTGACTGCTACTGCTCTCTTCCTTTTCACTTTGTGAAGAAATTGCCTTGACTCACACATATCCCTGGAACAATCACCCTTTCACTCCAATGATGCCTGAATCCCAAGCCAGCATAAGTTCAAGATCTTTGCCTTTTTTGTAGGTCGTATTCACAGCCTGATTCCCGCACTAAAAGAGATCAATAACACTAGATAGAAGATGAGCATGATAAAGCTCTCCAGTGCGCCAAGATTTAAATGTGTATGCTTATTTGCATTGCTTTGATTTAGTTGATGCCATGTTTCCCCCCTGACTCCTCAAGGTATTTGCAGATGAGGAAACAAGAACAGTTTATGAGTGAATAACAGAATACTGTGCTGCCATGTAATAACTACTGCTTTAATATTGTATTTAATATGTCTTAGATAAACTGACATTTAATAAACCATAATGAAATATTGTCTGGTCCTCTGCAAGTGTTTTTCCTTATGAAAGTTCTTGTCCAGTTCCCAGCAAGGTCAGGTGGAAACATCCTACCTCTTTCTGTAGGAATTAATTTGGCTCCTGAGCCTCACAACCATCAGTGAAGTAAATCTTAATATTTTTAGCAAGGAGACATGGAAGGGTTAATGTAACATTTCCAAAACTTTATGCCTCTATTTGTGAACATGTATGGATGATTTTAAACTTAGATGAATACTTGTGCCACTGTTAGCTACCTATGCAATGAAAACCACAGAAAAGCCGAAAAAGTCGCATGTACATTAAAAAAAAAAAACAACAGCTTTGGTTCTAAAACTCAGAGTCCTAGTCTGACCAACGATGGTACAAAGTAAATGTGAAATCTTGCTCATTGAATACAAGTTATCACATTGTTGTATTCTTGGACTAATGCTGGGTAACCTTAAGGAACATTTTTCTAACTGAAAGTGCTTGAGTTTGCAGCTATCCATAGTATTTGCTACAATTTATTTTGTATGCAGTTATTGATTATTAAACATTATCTTTCAAGCAATACCATGATACCATTTGAGATACAGCTTCCTGCTCTAAGAACTATGTTATGTTTATATGTCATGTTGAAGAGCAATTATTTTCTCCTGTATCAATATGAGAAAAATGAAAGAGAGCTAAAAAGGCTTAGTGTACCTAGTAGCTACATTTTAAATTCCTCTCTTGTTTCTTCTTCACTAATTCCATTCATTCATTCAGGCTCAATAACCATTCTTATTCCTATATTTCACAGGAATGAATTATGGTAGTGATATATTACCTGACATAATTGAGTGCAAAACATGAACTAGTAACTGGAATTTTAGGAATTCATGTCGACTTTCTCTATTTTAATCAATATCAGAATCACAGAAGTTAGCTGGTGTTACAATGAACTAATGAGAAAAAGAGCTGTGGCTGAAAATATGGGTTTAGGTCCTGAGTAGATGTTAAATGTTTAAGGACTTGTCAAGGAGAACAGATGGGAGAACAAAATAGTCCATGAATATTTTATCCAGGTCTTTAAGGCTGTAGAGGTTTCTTTTTTCATTTAGATTATTATCAGTGATCTTCAACTCATCTGATAATTTTAAGTAATAGTTAGAAAAGAGGAGAAGAACAAACTTGCAATTATGAGCAGGCAGAAAAGTTTGGGTGATCTTAGAAAGTTGTCTCCCACTCTGGAAATCAGAAAAGACTGTTTCATGAGCCTGTCTAATAATAGAAAATAATCCAAATGTTTAATACCTAAATGGTAATAAAACCTTCCCATTGTTACCTTCTCAAGTATTGACTTCACTTGGATGCTCTGGGGGTTGTGCAGGGATAGTTACTGTAAATGCTGACCACAGGAAGATAATTCTCTAAGGTGGTCATTGAAAGATGAGTCATTTACTGCTATAGAATAGTCTCAGGAAAGTTTATATAAATTTTCAATTTAAAATATTTGGTACCTGAATCTTTTTAAACTATACCTAATTATTATCTCCCAGTGCTAAATCTTCCAGAATCTACTCTGCTAAGTTATTTTGTCTTCACAAAAAAGTGAAGCCTCACTGCGGGAATTTCATATTAGCCATAAAAATCATTATGAAACAGAGATGCAGAAAGGTTAGCCAAAACCAATATTGTAGGTACAAAGAAAAACAATATTGGGATTATTGATAAGGATGAGGTAATACCCTTGTACAATGATGTAAGAGCTAAATAAAGGTCTCATGCTGAGCTAGCTTAAAATTGTCCTAATATATTTTATTTAACTACATGACAGAGAACTTCTGGGTTTATTTGGCTGGACACAATCTTTGCTTTCAAACTTGTTTGCACAATTTCAGCAACTACATCCAATTTTACACTTCATTTAATACCAGATTTTGGTGCATCTGCCTTCAAAAACACCTGATTGCATAAGTTATCATGCTCCAGTCAGCAAAAGTAAAGTTTTATAGCAAAAAGCTTCAAGTGTGTACATAATTACCCTGACAAAGACTGAACATGTGGGCACTTAAGCTGTAACTGAGATGTACTACTTGCACCTGAGTGCAGATGGAAAGCAATTAAGTTGGGGTTTTTCCTTCTGATAGCCCAAGTACGGTGGGAATTGGTTTACAAATGGTCTCCCTATAATACTCTCAGATTTTCAAGTAACAATATGTTTTAAAGAACCTGAACTTTGCTAGTTGTATAGTCACAAGAACACTTTAAACATAAGAAATCAAACTTTGCATTCAAAATTATTGGTGCACAGTAATTTATTTCTAAAAATCAATTCCTACTCGTCCGCATTTGCATCCTCACAGCAGTGTTCATCTACAAATCAGTGAATCCAGCTAATATTCCTTTGGATTAATGATGATTTGATTAACAACCATTGCTAACTCATTAAAACAAGGTAAGGTTTACCAAGAGGTTTATCATGCCTAGAACATATTTTGAGGGACTTAAATTCTCTACTGAGATATTTATTACATAAGTTTAGGGATAGAGAAATAAAAGGGGAAGAAAGACTTGACCTGATCAAGCAAAAGAAACCTATATATGATAGGTGCTGAACAGATTAATCATCTAATGTCATCTTCTTCAGGTTTCCTTCTGTGTTCTTGCAACAGGGTCTGTTACAGGTAACATTTGGATTATCTTTCAGAGTTTTAGGAGACTTTCATCTTTTATTATAAATTCCTATTTTCCCTTGAGTCAGTAGCAGGTCTGTCATTATGTTCAGAGAAAATAGAATTTAATAATGTATTCTTATTCCCTGTGTAATACTGTAACTGCTGATGGTTATTAAGCTCATTTTCTTGCTTGTAAACCTCCATGATTTACCTTGATGATGGAATCACTAATAGACAAGCCTGTTACGGTAAAAATACTCTTTCAGCTTTTATTTGAATGCCTGCATTATCTAAACTTGAATCACTGTTACTTTTTGTTTCTCCACTCCCAGCAGAAAAGTTAGTGCAAACAAGGTGCCTGAATTCACTGAGCAATTTTCCTATAAAGACGTTGGTGACTGGAACAAAGGGCTTGGCTGAAACTGTATCTTTTTGCCGTGGGTTAGAGAAAACTTGGGTACTTGGGTCTTCTTTGCTTTTGTCTGGTCCATCTTTCATATGATAAGCTTTGCTCCCTTTACCCTCTGCAAGCAGCCACCCAGCCCAACTGCATGTGTCTCGGCATAGCGAGGACACTTCTATCAGACCTTCCAACCTCAGGGTTGTGTGATAGTTTGATTGCTTGCAAAGAGTTTCATGTGAACCTCATTACCATGTATTTTGTGAAGTATTTGAAAAAGGAATGACATTAGAGACCTTCATCTAAGTCTATAGGGAACTGGATTTCTTGGATTAGTTGGAGGTATTGGTGCAATGATTCTGGATGTTTGAAATTAATCTAATGGAAATATTGAAAGAATGTAGAGTTGGAGAAATAAGCTTTACCTTTAATTTTGAAAGCTGTTAGTTCACTAGCTGATCTTCATTTATTTTGAGAGTGAATTCTGTTGGGTAAGCCAGGCTTGTAGGGCTACTCAGCCTTCTACCCAAGCAAGACTCCCCATTTCATTTTGTTATTGTTTGAAAGTAATTTTAACTCTGGAACTGATTTTTGAGGTGCGAAGATTCATAGCTGTAGGAAGAAGCTAAAGTAGGACGTGTGTGTGATTGCCATCTAAAACCAGAGCTTTTAGTACTGTTCATACCAATAAAATCCATGTCTGTCTGAGAAGATGAATGTGGAGCCCACATACATGTGTGAGTTTTCGGTGAAGTTCTATGGAAGCTTTCTCTGCCATTAGAAGATAACATTTCTGTTTATCCTTTATAGAAATCTACTGCGTAGCTATGTAATGGAATCTCTCAGTTTTTATTTGCATCTGTTAACTAATTTTTGCAAATAGGTCTGTAAATCTTACTTTAGAACTGAGTATTGCGCTGTATATCAGTACATGTGCAAAGTAAGCCATTAATAATGTTCATTATGAAAACCTTCTCCTAAGTGTTTTTTAGTCCATTAGCCATTCAGCTTTATTTATGCTGCTTTCAGGAAGAATTTGAAGGCAGAATGCAAAAGATGAAGTTTGGTAGAAGAGCCACACATGAGGTCATAACATGCTGTTACACTAAGGACGTTAGAAAATTCCTTACTCTTTTCAAGGCTTTCAATAAACGTTAAGCAAGAAGAATGAGTATTCAATACCTACTGCTTTGTCATCATTAAATTACAGTGCTTTTAGGAAATAAAACTCCATTAACCATCCCAAAGACATCTGCTAATTTCACAAAATTAGAGTGTATCCTACTTTCCTGGGCTTTTTGAATGTACTGCAAGTAGCAGCGCTTACAAAATCATAGTACCTTCCACTCAAAGCTTACATGACTTAAACTTACTCTTGAATTTTTATTCTGACTGCCAAAATGTGTAGTTCTCTGATCTCTTTTAGTATAGAAAACAAAATACTGGACAACATGTCAGTTTCCCATCTTCATGGACTTCATCCATTTGACCTACATTTGTTATTACTGAAAAAAATAAATTGGGCCCTAACTCAGTGTTCAAAAAGGTAAATATTTTTTTATCTTTCAAAGAACTTGATTTCTCTGCCATTTTTTTTTCTGTCTAAATTACCATGGGATTTACATGATTTATAAATATAAAACTGCTTGTAGCTGCTATTTTATCTGGAAAAAAAAAAAATCTCCTCATACAGCTAAGCTTTAAAAAAAAAGTTTCCCACAACTCTCTTAGAATACAGTTGCTGTCAGCTCCCGAGATTCCTTGTGTATGTTTACTCTTAGACTGTATCCCTGAAGCCATGACTTGATACTGTTGCATTTAGAAGTTGTGAGTTTGGGATTTGAAATGTCAGCAGAGGGGCTGCTCTTGATGCATCACCGCTGCCACAGGTAGCAGAGGCTGTGGTAGCTGCTTTCGGGAGCTGCTGTTGTTTGTATTTCACAAAAGCCTCAGGAAAAGAGACCGTGTGAGAACCAGAGCAGTTTAAAAACGAAACAGTCTCAGCTAATCTGTCTTCATCTTTGGTTAGCATAGTAAGAGGCAACTTGATTGTGTATAGTACAAATTATTTTGTGATGTATGAGGAGACTTCTTTTCCTATGATTTGCATAAAAATGCAGTGGTCAGTCTATTGTAATAATTTAGCATTCAGTGGTTTTTCGATTGTCTAATGCTGAAAGGATGAAGTGGGTTTGCATGAAGAATAGGTTGCTAACTTCTGAATTAATTTCTATAGGAGACAATACAGATGCAATGTTTTTAAAGCTTAATTTAGGTTCAAATTAACATGAAGACAAGCTCCTTGAGTCACCTAGTCTTTCTCTGTGGAATCCTTTCTAATTGAATGTTAAGATCAAAGTTTAAGTTTATAAGAAAGAAAAACAAGTGCAGATAAATAGTTATTATCTGATATCCTTATGAAAATTCATGACCTGCCACTTTATCAGAGACCTTTTAAGAATTTTAATTGTGAAGTATGCATAACTATTAAATGGCTTGAGCGCTTCAGTCTCTTGATAAGAAGCGAGTTAAATAATTGTCCTGTTTAACTTGTGCTTGTTAACCTTTAAGGTCAACTAGTTTGAACATACGTTTAATGAAATCCTGGAGCCAGAATTTATGATACTGCTGCTGAATGTTAAATTGGACAATTTACATAAGCAGGACATTAACCTTCTAAGCACTAAATAGCATTTTAGCACTTAGCCGCTGGGGACAATAAGGGACATGTTCTATATATTTGTGATTAGCTTGCCTGGAAACTCATGATGACCAATTGGCCTACCAAGTTTAGCAGCATAATTAAATGAATGGACTCAGCCTAAGTAAATTATCAGTGCTGTGTACAGTATATCATTATAGAGCTAAGGGAAAAAAAAAGAAAGATATGAATAATTTAATATTACATTACTAATTTATCAGTGCTAAGTGACTGTGAGGAGGCTCTTTGTAATTCGTTGTTTTAAATTTGATATTTGATTTAGTGCTAGTGTGATTAAACTTGAACCTTCTTCATTTCTTTATCAGAAATTTATGGTAACAGTAGACGTTTTTCTCAGGGTAATGGATGTTTTTTTCATTTTCTTCTGCTTTGATGATAATAGCAAATACAAAGTATTACATATTGCCAAACTTGTAATTAAGCAATTTGTCATAACAAGGCATGTATGTCATCTTTGGCAGGCAGATCTTGTTGCAGATAAGGGCAGCAGACCTGGAGTTGTCAGTGCTCTGAGGTGGAGCAGAGAAATAGTACCAAAAGCAGCTCAGGGTCTAGCTTTCTCCCTGAGCTGAAATATAAAGAATACTATCCATGCTCTGCCCACCCACCTGTTCTCTTGAGACAAGTCAAGGTCCTATATTGCCAGCAAGCAATGTGGATTGTTCAGGGTAGATGCTGTACTTGTTAAGACAGTAAATTTATTCTGGAACTGTTCTTGTTTGTCTTGTTAGGTGATACACCAATGTGAATAAGGACATGTTTTGAAGAATTACTTAGGACCTGGGCCATTTCCCAAGGAAGGGGAAATGCTGCCAAGGAACAGCTGGTTGCTGTTGTTTGGGTATTTATAGCAGCTGTGCGATGGCCTCATATGGGTGTTGCCAATGGTCGTGGCTCTGTAGGTGATCAGGCAGGAGCCACCTGGGTGGGCTCATCATTTGTAAGCTCCAGCCCAGCTCAGCACTTATGCACCAGAGGTTACCCTCAGTTAATGGAGGTAGGAATGGGACTGGTGTTTAGGAGACTGGATCCAAACAGAGGAGGATGAAGTTGACTGCCATTTTTGCTAGTTGCCTCTATAGCCTGTAAACTGGGAAAGTGTAATTTTTGTAGATAACATGACCAGAGGTCATCGCCACTGGTAAAGTACTTGCATTGCAGCCTTATAAAGAGGGATGGTGACTTAGAGGTCTCTTCACTGAAAAGAAGCATTGAGACAGTTATGAGCAATATGGAAAAGAAGCACTACAAAGTCTGTGATTTTCTGGGATTCCTATGTTTTACTTCAAGTTCTGCACTGAACAGTCTCGTTGCTTGTAGAGAAAGGATAACAACACAGAATTTAGTCATTGTGCTGAAGTGCCAGAGGAGTGTAAATTTAACCCACTGGTGAATTTACAGCAGGATGCCTTGATGTACCCCCAGAGCCCAGATGGATTAGTCCTTTGTGCTTGTTCAGCTACACTAACTTACCTAGTGTCTTGTTTTCTGCCCAAGAAAGACACAAAGTGAGAGAAAAACATGGTATTAGTCCATACTTCATGGAGGTTTCTATATTTTCTGTCTCCTTAAGGAAGAGAAGTGGATCAGGTTCATGGATGCTCTGCATTTGCTTTGTGTCATCCAGAAGTGAATAAGCATGCAGGCAGTGATTTAACTTCCTTCTGGCAATGCATAGAATGAAAAAAAGCTGCTTTTCATTAAATAGAAGATCTGATTTCTTAAGTCCCGCTTCTTCCAAGTGCTGATGGTAGAAAGGATAAGGGAGGAAACCTATGAACTCTAGTCTCTGAAAGTGTACCTCGCCTTACAAATGCAGTTGAGTACTCATGGACAAGAATGACTTGACAGAGTTCCTGCCTGTGTGCCCTGGAAACTAGCTGAAATTACTCCCAAGGATACAATCCTGCCTTGATATTTTCCGTAACTTTGAAAATGCTACTACTCAAAGTAGAATAGAACAAACATACTGGGAATCTTGTCCATGATAATTATTGTAAAAAAAACCCCAAACTTAACCAAACTCCTGTGTTTTCAATAGGCCAGATGAATTATCTCTGTTGGTGTGTTCAATGGTAGCACCTTCAGCCTTTTTCTGGCTAGCTGATTCATGCTAGCGTTTTTCACTCTCACTTTACTGATTATAATGTAGTTAGGAACTATTAATAACAAAATAGCTGAACAGGAGAAAAACGTGGAGCCAACAATAGGCTTATTAATACACCTGATCATATCATCCTGAGGATTATTCAAGGTGTCATCTGGCAGCAGTAGACATTTGGTAGATCTAAAAGGCAATTAATAAGGGAATTATGTGCTTTCAGAAGTGAGTTTGTCTGAAAAGCAAGCCCTTTCAATTGTTGGGTTTTTCCAGATAGACAAACTTGGGTGACTCAAGTCTGGGGCCTTGTGGCAGAGAAATTCCTGTGCTGTTGGGCAAACCACCAAGTCTGAATGTATCAGCTCCTGAGTCCAAGCCCTGCTGTATACAACATGTAGAAGGGAGTGTTATACCACCTTCAGATAATTAGTAATTAGTAAATCTTTACTGGAAAAGAGTTAACTTTTTGTGGTAAAGAGGTTTTAGTTTGCTGCATAATAAGTACACCAGAATCTGAGCCAAGGAAATAAAAGGGCAACAAAGACATGCACTAGCCCTTTTTAGCCCCAGAGACTCAAGCTGCTAAAAAAGATACATTATCGGCACAGCATGCATCTATTTTTCTACTCTGTTTTTGTAGCTTCAGTGCTTTCAATCAGCCATCACTGGGATTGCAAGGTGCAAGGGTCTTCAGAAACAATTTTAAATGACCTCTTCCCCTCCCCTGGACCTCCTTCTGGATATTTGTCATTTGAGACATTTCTCTATACGTTTTCAACAAGTTTTACAGTTGTGTCTGTACTGTTTCCTGGATCTACTGTTGCATGGAGCTGGAGTATCCTCGTGGAAGTGGCAGGGAACAGACAGTAGGATGCTGAGCATGAGTCTATGGCAGTTATAGTAGTCCCCAGCTGTTCCCCTGTAGCCAGGTTTCATCAGTTGTAGTTACCAGTCCAAAATGCTGACCGGTGAGAGCTGTTAAACTGTATCAACAGTACAACTTTTACTGTTGTGATCACAGATAGCAGGATTATACTAATAAGATTAAGTCTTGTTTGAATTAGGAACGGGTGAAAGAAGTGTGGAATTCAGGTAGAACAGCAGGTACAGATGGAAAATATTATGGTGATGGTAGCCCTCAGAAGGCAGTAGACTAGAACAAATCAAAATGGGAAAAGATTAAGCTTTTAAAAGCTCAGTGGTTACCTTTCACTTAACCTCATCAGCTTTACTGATGGTATGATTAGTTTACACCTCTTTTGTTTATCTCCTTTTCCATATTGTTCTAATTCAGCATAATCATATAGCTGTATTGGGCTCTGATTCTCATCCAAGTGTATTTAGCCTTTCAATATTTCTCTTTTGGTAAGTCTACAAAATCTCCTGCTTCCTCACAGTCTTACTTAGGGTGCTTATCTTGTCTCCACTACATTGGAAAACTTGTATTCTTGTTCCAATGTCTTTTTTTTCTCCCTTTCATCGGGGAATACATTAATTCTTCTGAAGCTGACAGTTCCTCATAGGGTTTTAAACTTATACAGACCTGAGTATTGGACCGGATACTGAGGAGGAATAGAATAAATACCTTCCCTCTCTCTACTGAATATGCAATCTGATTAAATAGAAGGACAGACTTCAATGAAGAATTTAGCATAAGTAACTGTGCAACCTCTTTTGCTTAAGTCTTAAACTACATGCAAGTATTTAACTTCTGTAGTTTAAAAATGCAGCAGATACTTCACTTGAGTGTGTCAGGTGAGGTGCTTTTCATCACATCTTTAAAATTGCCTGCACTAATTTAACACCTACAGGAAGCCACATATTTAAAGTTCCTGGCACTGCTTTGTCATGGCTTTCATATGCATTGTAGTTGCTCTGTTTAATGATGCCATCAGTTCCATAAATATCCCCCAGCCTCTATTTAAACATGCTAATGGCTGCATATATGCAGAAACTGATATATTTGAAGAGTGGGTTTGTGTTACTGGAAATCATAGAGTCTGTCTCTGCATCCTTCTGTCTTTTTACAAGTTCTGCTTAGTAGAAAGTTGTATATTGTACTATTGCTAGTCAGCAGCCATATGGAATAATGTTTCAAACATGCTTTAAAAAAATTTGCTCTTAAAGAACTTCTGAAATGAAATAATCGATATAGCTCTCTGACAGTTTGTTTGAAGAGATTTACAAATTCTTTCTGCCTGGTAGTAGCTGTAAGACGACATCCCACAAAACAACTGTTATCTTTTAAGAAAAAAGAAAGACATTTCTCTCTTGTGCTTTCCATAAAGACATTTGTAAATATAATCCCTTCCATTGCATTGGTAAGTCAATCACAGTAACAGGTACCAGTTATTCAGTGACTGCCTTGGGCTAAATAGAGCAAGTGACAAAAACATTTTTAGGTTGTCATGTGTTAATGTAAAATGCCCCCAGACCCCAATGCTTATTCATCTTCATCTAGTTGACTAATGCTTTTCCCATGTTGTTACATGTTGGTAAATTAAAGAAGCCTTCCAGACAGTTCTGTCAACAGTTTAGTGAAATGTACCTCATTAGTGAGGCTCAGCTTTCACATAAGTGTAATTTAATCCTATTGAATTATCACTCAAAAATGTGCGAAGACCAGGCTTTTATACAGCAAGAAGGAAGGTTTTCTAGGAATACTGTCACATTGTATATTGATTAGATGTGAAGTATGCAAAGGGAAAAGCCCCAGAGTTTTATTTTGTTCTTGCAGCAAGACTTCTGACAGCTCTTTCACTGCATCTTTGTGTTTTAGGAAACTGCACAGAGCCAGGTGCAGTTCTTTTGAGCTTTTGTGTTTCATATCCATTACAAAGCTGGGAGTCTGAGTGCTGTGCTTGAGATAGACCATTATTTTCTTCACTGTAACAGAAAGGAGAAAGTGGGAGAGAGTGTAGAAAAATAGTAAGGAAACAAAGCAACAAACATGAATTTCAGTTGTTATCATAGTAAATCATACGTATTTAGTTCTCCTTTTAGAGAACACTGGTCATTTGGAAAGGTTTGGAATCTGTTCTGTGTTGATTAATCAGTGTATGATTTAATCCAGGAAGTCTAGGATCTGGTTCTGTATGTGTCTCTGTGGGTGCCTGGAGTTGTGAAGCACACTCTGCTCCTACTGAAATCACAGAAATGGGCCTCAGCTACACCAGCTCACCATATCCTTGGGAAAGCTAAACTTGTCTGAAAACTGCTTATTGAAATTGAGCACTTTAGCTTGACATTTTAGTGGTGCTTTTCTTAGAATTGGTTTGGGAGGACTTAGGGAAGAATTTTCCACCATGATAGAGAGATGATGTGATGGGATTTCCTGTGCTGTGCTAGCTTAGTTCAGAGGCCAGCTACGCTTCCTGCACCCTACCTCAGACATTAGATGATCAGATTCATAGCAGAAACTGCAAAAAATCATGGATGCTTCACAGGAATGGTCTTTATATCTTATGCAATAGGGTAATGGTTTAACATTCACCCCAGTAACTCCCTAGCAAAGGAGTGGCATGATGAAGTGTTACATCTGTGTATCCATCTGTCCACTATGGATAAAGAGGGAGGGGAAATGGGACAGTGTCCTAGCAGATCATCCTGTTGCAGAACATCCCAGAAGACTTCTACCTTGTTGTAGGAAAGCTGACCTATATGTAGTCTTTTCTCCACTGAAGGTCACCAGGGAGTCTACATTGTGCACATCCTCAGTGCTTGGGCCAGCCCTACCTAGTTTCCCCTCCTAGTAGTGCTGCTGGCTTTACGTATTTAATGAAATTTTATGGTTCTTGGTATTGTAAATTATATTCATTTCCACAGACCTCTAAGACCTTTCTCCACCTATCCTCCCCTACATGTCAAGTTTCACTGAGCATGATTTAAATTCTCGAGAAGGTGATACTACTTCACGTAGCATAAATGAAAGAGCTGGAAAGCATTACATCCAAATTACATGAAACTCCCAAGATTCTGTCCTTGATGGGAGACAGCAACACAGCAAGCATGCAGAGAAACAACAGTTTTGGGGGGGTGGGTTTACTTGATCAGGGAATAATGTTTCAGGTACTTCTCATAAGGACAGCAAAGCTTTTGAGCTCTGCAAGTACTTGTCAATATGAAAAGCAGGATCTTAGTCTTGCAGAACTAAGTATACTTGCTGTAATCCTACATGCGAGAAGTTGTACATCTCCATGGGAACTTTGTATTGAAAAAAATGTAGCAATTTCTGTTTTGAATTTCTACATGTGTAACTTAATCCTCAGTGGAGCAAGCTCTCCCTTCCACTGTACTTACTGAACTTTTCTTCTGCAATAGAGATTGCTACCTCAAAGCATTTTCAGTGATGAAAATGCAGTGTTATATATGTGGCTGAACACAGCAGCTGAGCTCAACAGATCATTGCTGAGAACCTGTTTGGAAAAGTTTCCTTTTCAGAGTTGCTGTATGGAATGTAAAGAGATACTACAAGTGCTGGATGGTATTTCTAGCAAAATAATCACTTCCTTGCCGCTCCTAAGATATATTGTCACAAAGGTGGTTATCTTTGGTCTTTTATTGCTCTGTATTAGGCAATTGTCTGATAAAAAAGTATAGCTAGTGATTTGAAACTTCTCTTCTTGGAATAAATATTCTCAGACATAAAACAAAAGGATCATTTGCTTTGTGGCATGGTTAAAGAGAGTAAACTACTCTCTTGTCTCAGACAATATGATACACATATTGCTGAACTCATACACAGAAATTTTCCTCTTGGAAAAGTAATGTGAAGTTTAATATGGATTCTTACGGACCTTGTGTAAGAACTATACAACTACTTTTGGGTAGGAATCGAAGTAGTTTTTAGTAGGAACTCTACTCGTTTTGTAGATAAAAAGTGCTTGTAGGGGTAAATGGAGTAGTTCCAAAATACCAGTCTCTGATTCCTTCTTCCATAATAATTTTTAACTCACAGAAGCTCCTATGGCCACCAGGGTCTGAAGTTCATATAAAAGGACTGCTCTTTTCAGTGGCTTTGGGGAAACAAGAAGTTTAGGGTTGTCATTTGTTTATGTATTTTTTTCTATTTTTTTTTTATGTTGCTTAAGAAAGTAAAAACTGGAATATGATTTTTTTTCCTTAGTTTTGATTTTAATTCTGTGAGAAGCATAATGTGATCTGAGTATGTAGAACTCCAAACCAGTGTTTATCCTCTGAGCTTGTAACTAGCAGTAAGCTTCTTTCTAGCTCTGACCACAAAACCATTCTGTAAAAGAAAAGCAAACCAAATTGCACAACAACTTGCCAAAATGTACCTAGAAAAGCCCAGGAACTGAAGCCCCTAAACCTCGCTGTTAGCTTTGGAGCTGAAGAAGGCTAAGGGGTAAAAATGCATGGCCATTTCTGTATTGTCTTGTTATTGATTTCAGATATTTCAAATCACAAAAGATAAGGTTGAACTAACAGTTTAAGACTTCTGTGTTAAAAGTACTTTTTTGTTTTAAAAGTGTTTCAAACTACATGTATCTTTCCGATACAAGTCGTCTTCGTTGTCTCTTTTTCTTTACAGTTTTGTATGTTCTTTCTATGCCTTTTTTTTGAGATCTAAAGGAAGAATAAAACTTTATGTGTAGTCTTACTGGGCATTCTTTGCCAGTACGTATATGAAAATGTGGCTTTCACCACTTCAGGAATTTTCTACTTCCTGAATGAAAGGCATAAGCAACAGTTAGTGCAATAAGAGTTTTAAGAGTGGGAAGGGGATCTTATAGTCCATAGTAAGTGAAGTGGAAAAACTGGATACTCTTCTGCAGATGATAGGATAAGAATCTCTGGATTTTGAGGAGGGTATTTTCATTAATTTTTTTATTTATTCATTTACCCAAAGAAATCTGATGTTATCAAATATCTTCTATACCATGTGGATGATGATGACGGAAAATTAGAAGTCTTACTATATGATTGCCCTGTAACTTATACAAAGTTGGATCACTGCCTTTTCTCAGCCAATAAAACTGGATTTCATCTTTCTACTGGAGGAGTGGTAGAGAGGTTTGGGTTTTTTTAACCTTCCATTTCTATTTGCTATTGTTGAGCAGGAACATCTTTGTTCTAGTCAATTTTCTTCCTTAAGCCAGCTCTGAGGCTTATCAGACCCCTTATGGAGTCAGCTCAGCTGTGCAACCAGAAAGCTTTCTTCTTGCCAAGTTAGTTGTTTATTGGTGTAAGGTAAAGGGGCTGGAAGGTAAGCCCTACAAGGAGAGGCTGATGGAACTGGGTCTATTTAGCCTGGAAAAGAGGAGGCTCAGGGGTGACCTTGCCGCCGTCTGTAACTATCTAAAAGGTGGTTGTAGTCAGGTGGGGATTGGTCTTTTCTCCCTGGACACTGGAGAACAGGACAAGGGGTCACAGTCTTAAGCTCCATCGGGGAAGGCTTAGACTTGACATTAGGAAAAGGTTTTTCACGGTCACACAGTCTTAAGCTCCATCAGGGAAGGCTTAGACTTGACATTAGGAAAAGGTTTTTCACTGAAAGAGTGATCCGGTTTTGGAACAGGCTGCCCATGGAGATGGTCAAGTCACCGTCTCTGGAGGTGTTCAAGGTTAGTCTGGATGAAGTGCTGAGTGGCATGATCTAGATGTTAGATGTTAGGTTTACTTGGTTTATTTGGATTTAGGTTGGACTGGATGATCTTTAAGGTCTTTTCCAACCTTATCATTACTGTGATACTGTGATATTGGGGAGTGAAGGGACGCGTGTGTGGTCTTTTTTTCATTGCAACAAGTGATTGCCTTGTCTTAGCCATTAATACAGCACCCTTAACACAATACCTTTAGCATCTAGCTGGAGTTAACTAAACCTAACATATTTATATAAATTGGGTGAAACAAGCTTCACTGCAGGCAGAGTTTTTCCATTGTCTTTCCTGAAGTTAGGCTTATACCCAAGTATCTGCTTGGTATCATTGCTGCAGGACCATTTTTTATCTGCATTCACATTAGCTAGTCCTGATGGGAACTTTAAGAACATAAAAAAGTTAAAGGTCTGTATTTGAGTATAGATTTGCCTTGGGACAATACAATCCACCACACTGGAATCCTGCTTTGAAATATTATGGGAGTCAAAAGTTTTCAAAACAGGAGTAAAAAGAAGGAGGATGCTGCCCAAATTGTCTTCATTCAGTAGTTCACATGCAGCATAGATGCACTGTAAAATTATATACTGCAATATCATCCCATTATATTGAGATCATAGCTTTTTAACCCTGTGAAAAAGCAGAAACTGATTAGCTGGGCACAGAAATGTAATGTAAGAAATGAGATAGTCAGTCATTATTCACTAGGAAAAATGAGAACATGAAAGCTAGTGTGCCTATGAATTTTTGCCGATGGTGGGCATGCTCTCTGAGTGGGCACAGCCATGACAGGTAGAGGGTATTTGCATTTTAAGACATATTTGCTGAATGTTTTATTCCTCTGCTTGCAGGTCCCAATAGCTTGCTGAACTAGGTGGTTGAAAAAGGAATATTCAACTTTCAAAAAAACCCCAAACCACCCAGAAAAAATGCCACCATGGAAAGGATAAGGATGTTGGAAAGCAGGATTAAAATGGATGTTGCTAGAAAAAAAATCTAGACAGATTAATTTGTGTAGTTGCTCTGACATGCTCTTTGGGAAATCCTTGACCTGTCTTCTTTCCCATCATCCTTCTTTTTGAGTTAATATGGAAATCCATATGTGTTCAAAAGCAAAGGTGAGGATTTCAATGCACACTTCACCACTGTGTCTACCCTAGCACAGGAGACATGGGAAGAGAGAAGTATGTTTCTACTTCCTATGGCATGCTCAGCTTACATTTTAGATAGAGTAATTTCCAGATTATCTTTATTTACGCCTGGACAGGGACTAAGGCAGTTTGAAAATTAAAAGGGCATAACCACAACCCTGATGGCCTCCTTTTCCTTTATCAAATAGATCTTCGCAAAGGATGTATCTGTCCTACCTGTCTGTAAAGAGAGACTTTAAGAAGGCTATGGCTTTTACTTTTATCATGACATAGTGGAATAGATGTTGAGGAAAGACTTTTTCTTCTGAGAAAGTCTAAGTCGATCAGTTCAAAGACTTGGGGAACAGAGCAGAACAATTTAAAAGGTACTACTCTTCAGTTCTTCATTGGGTATGCTCTTGTTTTTTCTCCTTCATTTTTATGCTCATGAAAAATGCTGGATTGACAGACCTAGAGATGAACTTCCCTCTTTCTCCAGCTGTCTTGACAATGTACTTATTCCCTAATGGACTACTTTTAAGGGGGCTGGATGGTAGGTTGATTCCTACATTATGTGTCTCTGCCAGTAACTAACTGCCTGTGAGGAGATGACCTAGTACTGGCTGTGAAGGTGATGAGATTTTGATTGGACAAACTTGTCTGCAAAAAGTTGAGCTTTTAATAATGACCTTAATGTGTAGATAAGATACTTCTTCGGTTTAGGTATGGAGAAAAATCCATATGCACACAGACATAAAATATATACATTATTAAATATAATGTACTTACTTTGCCTTATTCATTCTGTGGGTACAGCTATTTTGCAGTCATGACACTGTTACTGACATGCAGGAATGGGAAAAATAGTGTCTTTTTTGTGTTTTCATTAAATCACTAACATTTTTATACCAAATAAAGAGTGAGACTGTCAGCCACTTTACACTTTCTTATCACTGCTGGGTAAATGTGTGGGGTTTGTTGTTCTGGTTTTTTAGGTTTTGCAGATAATGAACTGTGGAAAAATTATTTTTAAAAAAAGATAAACAATTTATGTATAAAATACTGTGCACTCACTCTACTGCAGTTTGATGTAAGTATACCTGAATTTGATAATTTCTTTAAATCTCAGTTACTTTTCAATGACATTTAACAGTTAGACTTAAAAATACAGAAGAATGCATTATAAGTTTTACCCAAAATGATTATGGCAGTCATTTGAATAAAATACAGATTTTGCAAGCTGTAAAGCATATCATTATACTATATACTGGTCTAACTAAGGTTTGGTTCACAAACTGCAGTGCTCTAACCAAGTCATTAAATCTATCTAAAAGGGCCTCATTTGAGAAGCAATAAAATTTTTAATCATTTTATTATTAAAAGAGTGTTTAATATGTAGCTAATTAAATGCCAAAGGCAGGTTATCTGAGTTTAACCTTCAAAAAGAAAATGATGTATCAAAGTCTGCCTCTGGCATCATGGGATAGAAATGTCATCCTCATAATCATTGCGTGACAACTAGCTGGTGGCCTTTTCTAGAGCTATAGTTAAATTACCTGATTAAATTAATAGCCATTTAGATGTTTTAGGAACTGCACAGACCTATACTAAATGAAAATTAGGTCCATTACATTTTCTGAGTGGGCTAGATAGACCCTAAAATAAAACACGTATGCCATTGTCCACATTACTTAGATTAAGCAATTAAAAGCCCTTTCTTAAAAGCTACTAATTTTCCATAATGTGCCAAGATCTAGGTTTGCACTAATGATCAGAGGGAGAGATCTTCTCTACTTTCCCTCACCTTTCTTGTTTATTTTACTGTTAAAAAATCCCAGGGACTTGTGTGTGCATGTGTGAAACATCTCAAATGTGCAACTTCATTTGTATTGCACTGCGTTGACTTCACTTAAAGTCTGACTTCCTGGGAGAGCAGTATGGGACCATGTTATATGTTCCATGTGCCACAAAAATCGCATTGGTCTTCTTGATTCAAGCTGGAGTGCTTCAGCACTGGACTTTGCCTCAACAATAAGAAGAGACCATGTCTTGCAAAGATGGGCAAAATATGTTTATGTTTGCTGTGCAAGTAGAGTGCTTTCAGTTACAGGAGAGCAGCTTTTAAGATTCCAGAAAGGGTATTTATCTTGTCTCAATATTCTCCTTGGGAGAGAGAGGTAGGGAATAAAAGAAGTAATGTATACCTTACGGTAAGGTACACTGTTCAATAGGAAGCTCCTTTCTCCTCTCATTGCTGTGCAAGTTTCGTTTAGGGTAGTAGCAACTACAGCAGAAGGTGATAGGAACTGCTATGGGTTGGTCCAGACTGCTGCAACAACAATAAATTGTAGTAGCAATTTTTCTTTGTCCTTGAAAGTGCTAAGCAGCCTTAGTGTCCTGAGGATCTGGCCTCCAGAAAACACCCACATGGATATTTACCCATTTGTAAGACAAGCATGGCTTGTTATTTACTTCCTGCCCCCCCATCCCCCCAAAAAATACAGTTTTGTGATACTGTCCTTAACAATAGTATCAGGGACAATTTGCAGTGTAGTGTTTAGCACTGCAGTGCCTCAGTTTCATATGGATCCCACAAACCATGGTGTGGGTAACATCTGGCCTAGCCCCAGGAAGCCCAAATAGAAGCAGTTACACAAATTAAGAATTTCTGCTCTTCATTAAGTACCGTGTATCATTATTATATCATAATAATGCAAGTTAATATGAAAACTGCTGTAGTAATTCTCTGAATTTCAGCCTTCCAAATAAGACTTCAGTATCAGATCTGTAGAAGTTTGAGATACTTAATCCTGGATGATCTACTGCTATATGCCAGGTTTGTATTGGGCACGTGGGATTTTCCAAGTGTAGAGGGTTATCTAAGCATTTAATGCAATTAGAACTGTGCTATGTTTTGGATCTAGATATGCATTGTATGGATGCTTATGCTTTAATCCAGATGTCAATATTTTGTACAACCCTCATCCAATGAAACACTGGTTAGGTCTGGGTGTTTAAATATGTTGAATTCCATCAAGTCTAGCAGAATTACATATACAGATTTGAATTTGTATGTATGCATTCTTAAAGACTTTTCTGAGTGACATTATAGATTGTGTATGCAAAAATAAGGGAATCTGTTCAAATCTATTAAACAGACAGTCCCACTGTCTGTTTAATAGATCAAGTGAGTACATTCCATAAGTAGAAAGTATTCATTGACCTGGTCTTTCCTAGCATGTTAGATAAAACTGTTTTATACATTGGGCTTTGAAATGATGCAATTTTAACTGGATTAGTAAATCTAACTGTGAAGCATGATTTTTTAAAAAAACCCAGCCAAATCAAACTGCTTTCCATTTTATATTTAACTCCGGTGGTTTTTTTGGAGTTAGTAAAATGAAACATGAGATCATCTCATGGAAAAGAAGCTCTCAGAGAAGTTATGGTTTAATAAAATATGATTTAGCCTTTCATTTTTCTGTAACAATTAGGCAATAACACAGTATTTATAACCATTCTTGTGGTTTCAAATGGCACTTGAAGTTTTGTTTCTGAAATTTTTTTATTTTTTTTTTGTAGCTCTGCTCTGCAAGGAATTGTTTTTTACTGATGCATCGATCGTATTAAAAAATTCCCATAGAGATGTTTTAACGTGTGATAAATTGCATCAATCAGGTTTTTAGATGCTCAAAAGGTAGTGTTAATAGTTGTACAAGATACCAGTGCCATGTTTATTTGGCACTTAAGACTGAATGAAGTTAAAGAGAGGACACTGCTTTCGGATCATTCCCCTCACCTTTGGAGGGCAAGGACAAGAAAACCTGGTCTGATCAAACAGAATGTTGTTGGCATGCTGCATTGTATTAGGAGTGTGTGCAGTTAGAAATACATACACAGGGGCATCCCAAGAAGACATCTTTTAGTATCTATTCCCAGAAAACAAAACCTAGAAAATGCCCCCTAAAATCTCTGTGCATTTCCTTACACGGGTATGGCTTGTTGTATAAATGCTGCGGGTTTGAAGGCTACAGAAACTGCCATTTAATAAATGGGTATTGTTATTGGAAGAGAGAAATGTGGGGTAAGAAACAAACTTAGATTGAGAGAGAACCCGTAGAAGAAATAATCTTTTCTTTCAAATCCTTCATCTTGAACTGTCATGCCTTGTTTAGATTTGTTTGCACCAAAAGTTTGTTGCTGATACTGGTTTTGTCGTTTCTTTTGTACAAGTGCAAGTACCAATGTGTGTGTATTTTCTGAATAATACCAAGAGCCATACCCTTTGCAGGATCTTCACATGCTTTGCAGTTTTCAACTGTCCAGTGAACAAAGGAGGCATTCCCCCAACACTGAGTGGACACAAGGGCCATCTGACCCTGTGGGAATGAGTATGAAGAAAGGTGCTTGTGTCATCAAAAATAGCTGGAATAGGCACTTGGACAGCAGTTTTAAGTGGGAAGCATGTAATTCACTTAACCGGGATTTGGTAGAGATTCTGACCCAGTCTGATTTGAAGTAGGATTCGTCTAATTTTATAGGTCTTGGAGAACATGCTACTGCTGGGTAGAAGTTTCAGGGAGGCCTCTATTTTGCAGTTTGGAAGGCTGTGTGTGAATTAGAAATTATCTCCATATTGAACAGTGGGTTTAACCAGATAATCCATAATTTAGCATCTGCATGATCTGCTTGATTAAAGGCAGCTCTGTGGAATGTATGAGGAAGAGAACCACCGAGTTGTTCTGATGCTGTTGCAGGAGTTATGCTCTGAAACACTAGCAGCCCAACGAGGAACTGAGGTAAGTTTGTGTGATGATTTATTTTGCAGAGCTAACTGAAACTACCATAAAATAGCAGCTTTATACTTAAGTGATGTCTTTCATCTGGTCGGCCCAACCGTCTGGGTAATACTGGAGCACTAATCAGAATTTATCCCTGTTTGAGTGCCTGTTATTGTTAATACGTCAACTAAGACATAGAAACAACCAACCGTTTTTATTCAAATGTTAACTCATTTGTAAACCATACTGTTTGTTGGAGACTCAGATGGTACCAGCCATATAGATCAAGCAAGTAAATACAACAGCCTTGCCCAGGGATCTTCACCAGCCGTGTATGACTGATTTCCTTTCATGAAGAAAATGTATTTCCTAGAAAGATGCCAGACAAAGGATGAGAAATGCAAAGTAGTGATGAAGTGCTTTTCCTTTGACAAGGACTATGGGAGAAAACAATCTACTGAAAAATTGTGAATATTAAATGCAGACTCCAAGTAAAGAAAATACCACTGGATAAATAAAATTTCAGCAGTACCAGTGGTTCAGAAGTGCATAATTTAGGTGATTTTTCTCCAACAGTAGCTGGCTGACATTTTCCATATTCTATGTTCCTTAAAAGGACTTTAGATCTTTTCTTAAAGTCCCCATCTCACAGGGGCGGGGCATTAGCATACCAAAATAATGCTGGTGTCATCATGCTGAAATTTAGTTCCTTGGTGAGGCATCCCTTTGAGAACAGCTGGGCCTCTGCTTGGGCAGCTTGTCTATTTCCAGGTCAGCCTTTAGCAAAGAGCTTTCCCATATCCTTCACAAGAATGCTGCATGGTTTTGCCTTTAGCGTCCCAGTCACAGCTATTTTGTGTGGGTGGGGAAAAAAATGCAGGAAGGTGAGCACAGTTTCAGCCAGCATAAGACTAGTTACTGAGCTTTCTTAATGTTGGTTGTGGTAATAAACTTCTTCAAAAGTTTCTCTCTTTAGTTTATCCCCGTGCTGCAGTGAATCTTGCTGTACTAACTAAACCACCCCATTGGCTTTATTCGAGCTACTCAGTGTTAGATAAGACAACAGAATTGAGCAGCAAATCATTATTCTGGCTAGAAAAATGTGCTTTAAGCTGTAAAATATTAACAGTAAACACAAATCAATGTGTTTCCAGTGCTAGATCATGATTTCAATAATAGGATATTGGATTTGATAAGCATTGCAAGCTGCCACTACTGATGAGTTAAGCACTAGGAAAAAAGCTCATGGAAAGAGAACAGTGACAGACCTGTTACAAAAACAATTTCTGAAGAATAATGGAAAGGCAAAGGATGCAATTTAATGCTTAGGATATGATTGGAGGTCACTTACTATCAGCAGGGTACTGAAAACATTGAAATAAAAATGTAAGTGATTTTTAAGTGTAATTACAGTGATCCTGGAGAGCATCTCATTTTCCAAACTAATTCATTGTTAATGCAGATTTGCCTTTTTGGTGTTAGTGCTAGTCCAAACTTTCAGCTATGCTTGTTTTTCGCTCAGAGAGGAAATCAATAAAGAAAACTCATATACACACAGTTTAGAAACTTGCATGGTTATTTTCCTCCACCCATGCAGTTATTTATGAATTTCTAGTATTATAGCAGAGGTCTGAATTCCTCCATGGTATAAGAATGGGTCTTCTTGGTGCTGAGAGTTGGCAAATAAATCCCTTTATAAGAAGGGATGGGTGTGCATGTGTGGTCTAGGCTCGCTGTGCACTGTAATGCAGCTTGTGGACTTTTATAAATGTGGTGTAGGAGGAGTTCATAAAAATGCAAGAGCATGGGAACTCCTGAAAATGTGGTGGGCTGGGAACTGCATGTGGTAGGAGCTGTGCCTGTGATGGAACCTTCCAAAGTGCAGGTCTGTCTTGGTGTAGCTTTTGAATGAGCTACCATTGCACAGTGGAGGTGTCTCTGTGGAAATGGAGCACCGGCAGATGCTGCTAAAATCTAGACTGCGTCACCTTGTTGCAAGTTCATGGGGTTTTTCTTCAGAATGCTGAAAATGGGCAGTTTCCTTCACTATTTCATAGAAATAAATGCAATTCTTTCCCAATAGTCCTAGAAGTGTTATTCTGCTTAAGAAAACAGAGGTGAGAAGTCTGCTGTGCCTTATAATGCCCCAAAATGTGAGTATTGCCCAAACTGTCCTTTTTTTCTTTTTGTCTTTTTTTTTTTTACCCTGACTTTATGGTAAGACCAGTGTAACTAAGTCTGGGGGCTTTTGACACCAACCAGTCACCTTTGCCAATTCAGAGTAGGTAGTGCAAAAGCAGTCATAAACAATTTTGAGCTGTTCAATTAATTTCCAGATTTTCCAGTGTTTACAGCTGTTTGGATCTTTGGAGTGAACCCAAGTAAAAGTGTTGACCTGCCACTGAACACCAATCTGGATTCAAGTGAAACATGCCACAGATAACTGGCTTTGCTTTTGGACCTATTCTAACAGCAGTCAGGACTCCTTTTTTCCCTCAACTCCTAGTTAGTCCAGTACTGCTTTCCAAGCTTCCATAAAGGCTTTTTGGCAGAAAGTTTGAGGTCAGTTTTTGGAAGGCAGTCTTTACCTTTGTTTGAAGCAATGGTCAATGCCTCATAACATTTCAGTCTGTAGGCTAAATTATCCACCCTTGCTGATACAGAATAATGCTTTCTTTTAACCTGGCTTTGGTTTTTTGGTTTTTTTTTTTTTGTTTGTTTGTTTTTACATCTGTGGGTTTGTCTTTTTTTTAAAGGTAGCATTTGCTGTGTGCTTGCACTGCTCCCCTAGATACTGCCTGGGTGATGCAAAGGCACCCTGCCTAGCACCAGTTCTGTATAATATGTTTACTGCTTTTATTATTTATGTTTCTGGCTTGCAGTGTTGATGCAAATGTATTAAATACTGTTAAGGCCTGTGTGCTTTAGCATCTGTGGAATATCATCACACCTCCAAGGCTAAGCCTGCAGCTAAAGTATTCAAGAATTTATATGGCCATTCTCTTTCTCTCT